>JAEAOA010000432.1:3822500-4172500 GCA_016746295.1 Potamilus streckersoni
TATTATTGATAAAACCGCGCACGTCACACCTGACTTTTCTATCTTATTTGACCCATTAATAATATCTAGTGGTTTTCATATAATTGAATCGGAACTATCAATATTAATAATAGAATCATCAATCACAGAGTCACTTTTATTTCGTTTAAAATTGATTACAACACTCTACAACGTTTCAAAAGATCTGTCAGGCTCTGTACAAGAGGAGATTACGAAAAACTGAATCATCAGATGGAAAACTTTAATTAGAATGAATCATTCGCTTATTGTGATAATGACGATGTAACATGTGAATTGTATCAAGCAGACCCTCTTACAACATTGCAAAAGAATATTGTAGGCCACTCAAATCCTTACTAATAGCAATAGCATATGTTTCGATTCTACTAAAAGCATATAAGTATAGCATTGGAATGCTTTAACCAACACATGTTTGGACGCGTCTCTACGAAAATCTATGAGGGATATCGTTTGAGTGCGTAAACGGGCTTTTGAAAAATAACTATTACTTTAAAGCTATGTACAAATTGCCAGAGCACCCCACCCCTGGAAATGCAAAGAAGAAAAAATACAATCAAACACACCCACACACCCACACACCCAGAAAACAACAAATTCAAAAGTAAGAAGGCAAATGTTAAAATAACTTAGTATTTGCTTCTAACAGTAACTTACGAAAACAATCTCTTCCGAGTATACCATGTGACTGCAACTTCTCAAGTTAAAACTTTACTAAGGAAAATACCTACATGACCAGACGGGATTACTGCGAAAATATTTAAGTTCTGAGCACATAGTATATCTGTCTCTCTCACTAATTTCTTCAATAAGAGTCTACCAACTTATGTATTTCATGATGCCTTGAAACAGTCAAAAATGTGGATACAAGAACGACCCTTCAAATTATTGATTTATTTCTCTTCTGACCATCATGTAAAAAATCTGAGTTTTACCCACCTATTTCGTTACCTCAATTCATGAAATCTTTTACATCGATTTCAATATGTCCTTAACTAAACTAGTAGACTAATGGCTATCAACTGTCAAAGCAGGCAAATTTACTGGGCTTCTCTTTATAAATTTCGAAAAGGCGTTTGATATTACTGACCACGAAACTCGTCAGGGATGTTACATTTAATACAGTTTAAAGTATTTCACACTCTTTTCTCAGGTATTATGTGACAGACAGGGTTCAATGTGTCAGTATTGGAAACCACTAGTCAGCAATCGAACCAGTAAAACGTGTATAATATGCAGATCAAGAAAAGCGGACTTATCAAATTCTTAATTTCTCTGTTATCAAAGAACAATTTTATTGAGTAACGAAGAGGAATTGTCCAAAAATGTATTTAAATATGTCTACAAAATCTATCATTACTTAACTTTAGCAAAAATAAAGTCATCTATAAATACTAATATGGACTTCAACCGGTCAAAAGGCACTACAACTAAGTACCAGTCTGGAATTCAACCCGTCACACAATATTGGAGATAAACACCAATGTGGACTCTTAACCGTCAAGCAACATTACAAATAAATACCAATCTGTACTTCTATCATACGACATTGCAACTAAATACCAATTTGGACTTCTAACCGTCACACGACACTACAGTTAATACTAATGTGGACTTCTACCCGTTATATGACATTAAAATTAAATCCAAACTGGACATCTATCAGTCATACGACCATCAATTAAATACCGTTGTAAACGTCTACGCCCCATACAAATTTCAATTAAATACCAATATGGACTTCTAAATGCTAATATGGACTTCAATCCTTCATATGACATTACAATTAAATACCAGTGTGGACTTCTACTCATCATACTTTGTTACAACTAAATAACAAACTTGACATCTATCGGTCCTACGATATTACAATTATATACTAATGTGGAATTTTACCAGTCACGCGAGACAACAATTAAACATAAATGTTGACTTCTATCTGTCATACAACATTATAAATGAATGCCAATCTTGACTTCTACCCGTCATACGACATTGCAAATAAATACCAATATGAACTCCCATCGGACATGCGACACTACATTAAACACCAGTGTGGACTTCTATCCGTCATACGATACTACAATTTAACACCAATGTCGACTACTTGTCATTCGATATTACAGTAAAATGCCAAAATAGTCTGTACTACATGCCATAAAATATTACAATTAAATGGCCAAGAGGAATTCTACCCACCATAAATATTACAATTAAATGCCAAAGTGGACTTCTACCCATCTTACAATTAATGTGGATTTATACTAGCCATACGACATTAAATACCAGTCTGGATTTATACTCGTAACACTACATATACCAGTCTGGATTTATACCGGTAACACTACATTACAGTTAAATGAAAATCTGAACTTCCATTCGTCACATAACATCAAAATGATTTTCTAAAAAAATAGCCATTACCTAAACTTCAATGAATTCATCGAAAGGGACATTAGTGGTATCAGTATATACTAATGATAACGGCAGATAGTCTTTAGTCTAATCAAAATTAATAGCTGTCTAGACATATGTTTTACAGATCAACATTTACATCAAGTAACTGATGTTATAAACTCTGTTAAATTAGACTGGGATTTTTTTTTAAATTGTAACTTTAAATCAACCAGCATCAAAGCAAAATATATTGTCAATTGACGAGCACACACCTATCTTCTTATAGGTGATAGTACCAGTGTAATTTATCAGGTGTTTTATTAAAATGAAATTGTAGAAGATGGGTTGTACGTAATGTTCCTTTGTTAGGTATTAAATTCCTTTGTGTATATGAGTTGATAATGAGTTACAGTTGGGGAAGAGTGTATGTATTTAATAGGATTTTTAAAATGATGCTTCGAATTATCTTTAATTTTTTTCCACTGGACGTGAAATTTGACACAGCTTCAGATTCTTCCGTCTCCTCTTCCAGGTTTTATTTGTCAACTCCGTTCAACTCACTGAAAGGATTTATTATCAGCACGCTCATTGAGTTGTTTTTTGTGAGTGATGTCGACTGATTTACTACAACTGTTTCTTCTTTAACTCCATTGACTGATTGCCTTGAATATCTTCTATGCACACAGTCCACATAGATTCCCCACGTTTCGAGCTAATGAAGCTCAAGAGAAAACTTAAGAGAAAGAGGAAGAGACTGATTACAAAAGCAAAAACAATACGTAGCAAGAAATACAGAGAGTAAACATGATCTATTTACATGAATGAATGCCAGGGTAATTTTAAGAAAAAAAAGTGAACATAAACGGGATATGAAACAGTTTGAAAAGGGTATTCTACAAGTCCATTTTGTTTTAATGTCGGATAACAAAACTTAATCCAAACTAAACAAACAATTTACAACATCTCTGCAAAAAGAAAATGTTAAAAACGTTATAGAAGGCCTTTACTAGAAAGGAAAGAGAGATAGTATTCGGAAAAATATTGATATTAGTCTTTATAATATTACGACTCTATGGTATTAAAAGACGTAATAGAAACGAAAAGCAGCACCCCTTGTACAATTCAAAAAATAATTTATTCTTTAGAATACAAAGTGAAATGTGGAAGAAAGAAACTTAATGTATTGCGAATTAAATTCCAAAGAATCATAGAATTCAGTTACAAGGCATAATGACTAAAGTTCTGATTAAACTTTAGTGGAAATCCAAACTAGTCCAACGCCAGAAATATTGATGTGCTTGTGGTGGGCCGTGGCGTGCTGATTTGCCAACAGTGGTTTGTTGGATCACAATCATACAATCCAAGAATATATCCTTATTTGAAATTTAAGTATAGTTTTAAAGTCTCTATTTCCAAAAATGTTGTTTTTGAGCACTTTGTATTTCCAGAGAAGAATCACTTGAATTAAATAATTATTGATAAATTAATTATAGTCAAAATAAATTTCTGGACACAACAATAATACAACTGATTCTTACAGCATGAATAACTAATTTTCATAAAAACAAGATTGTATAGTCCTGTGCCTGACCACAGGTCACAATTTTCTATTAAAAACTATTAAATTATTTAAAGTTTCCTTCTGGAAGGTTCATAATGTTTAAAAAATAAAATCTTACATATAATTAGAAGTCAATTACTAATACTGTAATATAAAATGTGCAGTAAACAATAGGTACACTAGGAAATTCATGGGGAAGTTCCAAAGTTATAGACTCAGATTATGATACATATATTGTCAACAAGACCAAAATCAATGATTCAGGTAGAATATGAATTAGATGTTTGACAAGGTCAAGTCCAACATGCACTATTATATCATCAATAGCATATAATGAAATAAAATTTTTAAAAAAAACTAATAAAAAAGCAAATAAAATATTCATAACAAAAAGAAAAAGAGTTAGAAATGATAGATACTGCATGTCATGGTAAGCATCAAGCCCATCCGTAGAAAACAAGAAAATATCAAACGATTACGTTTATTAGGTAAAATAATATGCATTTTGACTTTAAATCAATAGACCCGGTTCTCAAATGCAGATAGTACTTTTAAAAAGATTTTTGTTCACATGTGTTATTATATTTCAAAACTGAATGTATTTATTGCACGGAAAAGGTGACTATTACTCAGCCGTTGCGTTCTTGTGGGATAGTGCAGACAATTTTGCAGATGATTGCAAACAAAATTTGATAAAAATATTAGTCTAAAATGATTGAGTTTGGTTTATTCGATGTCAGCTTAACTCACGAATAATTCTGAAAATGATCGTTATTATTGATTTAAATTAAATTATAAAAGATAGTGTTATCATAAGGAAAAGACATAAAACAAAGCAAAACTGGTTTCATTGACTAATAAAAATATCCAGGTCTAAATATATGAAAAAATGATAATATATGACATGCTTCCTAAGCAATATGTCGAATCCTGTCCGAGTCACTTTAAAATATGGTACCAACAACTGCCTCGCTTGGCGCTCAGCATTAAGAGGTTAGTGTTAGGACTGGTTGGCCTGGTGTCAGGATAATGTTACTGGCTGGGACATCATGCTACATGTCTGCGGCATGATGCCCCAGTGGTTGATCAGACATCGTAGCGATATGACTGAAAACTTGTTAAAGCTCCGTTACAAATCCAAATCACACATCACATACTCATAAGCAATAGGAGAATGCATTGAAAATAATTAAAAACGGAAATTTATTTCAAAATGCATTTATTGTCAGTACAGATTTTATGGTGAAAAAGTATTTTTTTTTTACAAAAGCGTATAAAGTATATATTTGTACAAACACGAGAGCGAGCGGTTGTAATTATTAGAAACAGAAGACAGAGCAAGTTTAATGACGAAGAGAGAATATATTGTGGTGGTTTTCATCCTATATAATGAATTCTATTATTTATGAAAACAATTAGGTGATGTCTTTAAAAACTCTATATTATTTAAATTGCATCATATATACTTAGATAAATGCTATTAATTAATATTATATTGTTTATTAGAAAGCTTACTAGACCATGAAATGGATAAAAAATAAGACGTGCATATTAATTCTCTTAGCTTTAATAAGTTGCATAGACAGAAAATTATTAGTCTAGCCCATTAAACACCTTTGGCTTTTCACTTAGAGATCAGTAAGACTTGTCACAAGATCTTGAATCATAATCATTAAAAGTGATTGTAAATACATTTGATCTTGTCACACTTGTTAAATGGTAGGTAAACCAAATCATAAGGTACCAAAGGCTCAGAAATAATCTATTCTTGTATTTGACGAACCATTTAGCAGAATAATTGTAGACTGCGTCGGTTCCTTACTTAAAACCAAGTCAGGCAACCAATACTTGTTGACGTTTACAAGATTCCCAAAGACAATTCCTTGAAGGATTATTAAAACCAAAACCATATTAACATCCTTGATATTTTTTTTTACAATTTGGCCTTCCCAATCTTGTTTAATCTGATCAGAGGTCAAATGTTATGTATCAAATTTTTCAGCAAGTTATGCATGAATTAGACATCCAACAATGTAATTCTTCTGCCTATCATCCTGAAAACCAAGCTTTGAAAAGTATGATTCGACCATATTGTTTTAGGATCAGAAACGAATGGTACGAATGTGGTCATTTGCTGTTGGTTGCTAGGAATCATCTCAAGAACATTTATGGATTAAGTCCCTTTTGAATTAGTTTTGGCTCATGATATCAGTGCACTTTTCAAGTTGTTATAAGAGATAATTCTTTCAAAGACAGGTACAAACTTAATTTTCACGGCTGTGTTTTTATTTTTCATATTAGATTCTCAAAGATCTGTGAGGTTGCAAGGACTAATCTGCACTCTACGAAGCCAAAAATGAAATTAAGGTATGACAAAATTACAATGGAAAGAAGCTTTCAGACTGACGATACAGTTTTGGATTTCTTGCCCTTACCTCAAAATCCTTTTCAGGCTAAGTACTATGATCCTTATACAGCTGAAAATAAAGTAAGTGATTTCAATTATATCATTAATACTATGGGAGGAAAAGACAAAAACAAATTTAACATATAAACGTATAAGTATTTTGATAGAAACAACCAAATTAATCATGCAGATAATTTAATTGTTCCTGTCCCGCATAGTGAAGATTTAAATGATGGACTGAAATCGGATTGAAGTGACTTTGCTGCAACCACTCTTCAGAATTCAGAAATATAAAATAATATGGACCAGAGACTTTTATATCGACAGCTACAAGCAAAATGTGAAATAAAACATCTATTAATTGAATATATGCACTTATTTCCAGGTGTTACTACACGAAAAGAAAATATTATGACTAAAATAGATTATTTTCGTTACCTGGAGCCGATCACTGCATTGAACAAATTGTAAATGTAAAATTTGACCTTTTGAAAGCATTCTGGCAAATTCCGCTGACAGAAAGTGCAAAGTCAATTTCGGCAAACGTGACTCCAGATGGACTTTATTATATCAAGTGATGCCGCTTGGGATGAAAGGTTCACCTTCTACTTTTCAACGGTTAATGATCATGATTGCATGTGGTCTAGATAATTGTGCCGCTTACGTCGATGATGTCATTATTTACAATGACACCTCTACTTTCCTGACTAGAAACACTGGAGCTGTTTTCATTTTGTAAACAAATAATACATAGTTAATATTTCCCATTCTGAGTGTGGGTAAAATATTCAGGTTGTTATCAATTGAGGCGAATATATTTATCTGGGTCGGAGTCTAAGATATTATAAATCCACCATTATAATACAAAGTCTACCTCATGTTTACAACATCATAATTATAATATTAGTTCCAGAGTTTATCTTGTAAACAGCTTGTAGTGTTCTTGAATGGAAAATTCATTTATGTAAATGCATTTTTTAAAAAAAATGCCAATTCTGACCTAAATCAAGTAGAGGGCACTATGATCTTTTTTTTACCAAGAAAATTATTCATTCCTGCAATAGCATCTGACGTCAACTGATGTCATATTGTCGTGGTCTGCATTTGATTTGGTGAAATTATTTATTCATATTATTTATCCACTGAAGATGCAAGATGTTCCTAAATAATATTTCTAGAAACATTTACATCGATTTGGAGTGAATTCAGACAAGGACATCTTGGATTATATTATTGTTATTAACTGGAAGACTGTTAGCACATCATGACACTTCAGGACACTGGCATATTGAGGCATTCAGGACTACGGGCGAATCAACACTTTCAGCGCTGGATCGTATTTCGAACACCCCAGGAATTTAATTCGAATGTTATTCATTAGGACTGGTGATCAAAGTTTGTGGACTGTTCGAGATTATTCGCATTACTGTAAGTTCTTTTTATATTTCCAAGTTGTATTCTAGAGAATACACTATATTTTGAATTGAATAAAACTTGTTTGTTTTCAGTCTTTTGTCTGTTCGATTACTTAGTTTCAGACATAGAGTATATATATATATATATATATATATATATATATATATATATATATATATATATATATATATATATATATATATATATATATATATATATATATATATGAAGAATACAAATCATATAGCAAATAACAACCCTTTCAAGGGCACTGGATCCAGCATGGGATCACGTGTGTCAGGGATTAATTGAGACAGATACAATAAACTGACGACGAACAGTGCAAAACTAGTAGCTAACTAGACTGAGCGCTTTCGACTCTTAAACCTTCATAGATCTGATTGGATGACAAAAAAGCTGTACAGAAGCCCGGTCGCATAACACTTCTCTCCTGGCCATACTTTCAGTGATATAACACATCACAATCGCTAACAAGCCCAGCTATAGTTTTGAAACAAGGAAGGAAAATGAATCTTACTGGATACGCCGCCTTGGAACATTAAAACCAAGCGGTCTCAACCAAGATAACTAAAAAAAGAAAGTTATGCACTAGTAGAAATCGTCTTTGTAGGCGACACAGTTTCTTTTCAAACTTTTCTAAATCTTCTTAGTATCCTTTAATTACTACTATAGGAATAAAATATCCGGTATAGAATCAAATATTTGGAATATAATCTGCGTTACATAAATGTACACAAAGTAATAGATGTCGCAATGGCTCATAGACTTCTAGGGAAATAGAAACATCTTTCAGTATTCGCAACAAGTCCATACAGGCTGGTTGAGACATAATGTATAAGTTTAATTAATGTAGATATAGGCATGTAGAGTTCTACAAACACAATGTTTTTTTAAGTTTATTTGTTTGTTTTGTCTATGTTTTGTATATGCCTTTGAAAAAGACTCATTAAGAGTCGAAGGCGCTCAGGCAAGTTAGTTACTAGTTTAGAACTGTTCGTCGTCAGTGTATGTATGTATGTATGTATGTATGTATGTATGTATGTATGTATGTATGTATGTATGTATGTATGTATGTATGTATGTATGTATGTATGTATGTATGTATGTATGTATGTATGTATGTATGTATGTATGTATGTATGTATGTATGTATGTATGTATGTATGTATGTATGTATGTACGATTTGGAAATTTAGAACAAGAAAGCTTACAGCAATGCAAAAATTTAACAATTGCATATGTTGAAAGCCAAGATCCAAAAATAAAACAGCTTCGGTATTTTCAAATAAATATTTCTAGAAATGATTTTAGACGTTTTCAATCAAGACAAATCAGCATGATATATAGCTCATTGCTGTAATTTTGTTTTAGTAAGCATTTTTTAAATTCAAAATTAGCGTTCTGGCTTTGTTATGCATTGTTCTCGTATCTATACGGGATAATTTGCACTCATTAAAATGTCAGTTATACTAAGTTTGGCAAATACATTTTCGTTACAAAGCGCAGATTAAAGACAGTGTTATATCATGTTTCTTTTTATCCCTTGTTTCTGGCATGAAGTTCTAAGAATGTCTGAAATAAAAAGAAATAAAATCATGGTTCCACATTTCTAAAGATTTATTCCACTAGAGACCTGAAACCATTGAGCAGACTTCATGCATAATAACATTACTGAGCACTGAATCGACTCTGTTGTAAAAAAACAAGACAAAAAGATTTAAATCGAAGTTAGAATTAGTTCATTTCTTAGAAATCTAATATCAATATGAAGAAGACATGCACCGTTAAAATCCTATGAATTCAAAATGTGTAATTGAAATAAAAACTTCACTTCAAAAATTTCAGTTTTAAAGTCTGATTTTATCTTGGTCATTCACGTGTAATCGAAATATGAAATTCTAATTACTTGAGCTGCATCAGATAACTCCCCATGGAAACATAGCTTATGATGTTATGATATTATATGGCTTTAAACAAAAATGCAAATGCAATCCAGATAGGGAATACATCGAGTGTGCATGCAAAAACTGCAGTTTTCAATCGGTCCATTTGTATTGCAGACCGTTGAAAGAAATCATGTCAATTTATTATAATGACTCGAAATTTCAATCACTGCGATAACATGCAAACCCGTACAAACATTTTATCGGAAGTTAATGATGACTAATAAATTTCTAAAACAAGAAACTGAAGTTTACACTGTATTTTCCCAGTTTCTTTGAGCTTTGTGATTCGATAAAAACCTTTCGGGTTTTGTCAGAGAAACTACTATGATTCATTTAAAGAGTTTCATATGAAATAAGAACTATGATGTGTTATAGAGTTTACGTCTGAACAACAAATAGCTAGTGCTGCTTTATGACTGAGCTAATTTTATAGTTGGAAGCTCCGAATACAAATTATCAGAATATGAATTTCAAGTTATTGATAGCCTGGAATTCTAAGAGTGTAATTGAAAGGACATAATGATTACGTAAGTGTACTAAGTGTTGAAAATTAGACCTTTTAAGGAATCATTTTGTTCACATATATTGTTATGTATGTTTAATTTATCTGTTTGTTAGTTTTAATTTTTTAAATTTCATTACATATTATTGTAATGTAACATTGTTTGCTGGACTTGACCTTGTCCAAAATTGAGTTCATTTCTGCTTGACTGGATTGACTTTGTAAATTCTATTTATGTAAACAACTAATAATAGCTTCATTATTCTCTATGTGTATGACGCTTATTAACATAATTGTTATTCAGGTAAACAAGAAAGAGTAAATATGATGATTTGGGTCTTAGTTTTGGAGATTCCTAAGTGATTTATATAGGCTATTGTTTTGTAAATAAACAAGACTCATTAGATTATTATATACGGTCATTTTTCATTAGGCAATGGTTGTTGTTAGAAAATGCTAATTGTGACCTGAGGTCAAGCAGGAAATTATATTATCTTGTGACTATGACGATTTTACCAGTCGAGCTTTAACACATCTAGAACTTTGAGTTGTATTATGTTGTGACCAGCTTGGGCTAAATTTTATTTTCTTCAAATTATTGAACTCAATTGATTATATTCTCTGGAAATACTAAGTGCTCTGATAAAATTCTTGGATAAAGACATTAATTATAATTTATGCTGAATTTAAACCTGGAATAATATTTATGTGATACAACAAGAGACTGTTGAAACATCAGCACTTCGCAGGTTATAAAGACACGTCATCGCCTTCAATTTTAGATCTCTTCGGGACATGAACTGAATTTTATTCATGACTTTTAATCCTAGGAATCGTGTCTTTAATTCTTGGATTATTTTTGGATTTGATTTGCATCACTGTAAGTTCTTTTATTCTCATTTTTCACTTTCTAGTCTAGGGAAATACATTATTTATTAAATTTTACAAAGCTGGTTGTCTTCACTCTTTTCTGTTTCTATTTTAAGAGCATAGACTCATAACACAATGGAAACATGAATTAAAAAGAGCCACTAGTACAGTTTATTCAAGATATATGTCATGTATATATAAATTAATTATTTGTGTATTAGTTTTAATCTTTTTAATTCCATTACATGTTAATATAATGATATTTTTTTTCTACTGTATTTTATGTTGTTTTTTTAAATAAATTTAATTCAGGTCTATTTGACCTGATAAACAACCAGTAGTTGGAACATTGTATTTTTGCTGTCCTTGACTCTGAACCAATAAGGCAGTCCTATCTAAAGTACGTTTTTTTTTGTTTCATTTCCCAAAGTTAAAATTTATTGATTTTTTAGCTAAGGCTATACTGTAGTACATGACTTTAGAGATGTGAAAAAATTCTCCGACGTTCGAGAAGGTGACCAGGTGACCCCCATCCGGGAATCTATTTTGCGTTTTAATGTACTGTATAACTCTTTTTTTCAAATGGAAAAACCAGTTGGGCTTTAAATGTCCGACACTTAAAGGTGTCTTGTTGTGACCAGTTTGAGTTATATTTTTTTGGAATTATTGAGTCTTTCCCTGGAAAATTCTAGTTTTGATCAGAATTCTTAGACAAAGAAATTCATTGACAGATATTCGGAACTCAAAAACTTTAACATTATTCTTTGTGATTCAGCAAGGAACTGATGGCACGCCAGGACAAAACAGATCATCAAAACGTCATCACTTTCAATCTTGGAATTTCAGCGGGATTCGAACTGTGAATCATTTAAGACTTTATATTGATAGGACTTATATCTTTTAATTCTCGGATTAATTTTGGATTTGATTCATAAACCGTAAACTCCGTCTTCTCATTTTAACTTTGTTTTCTAGGGAAATAAATTATTTTGTTAAATTTTACAAAGCTTGTTGGCTTCACTCTCTTATCTTGTTACTTTTGTATGATCCTAGACACGTAACATACGAAATTCATTTTAATAACATATCAATTTAATCTTACATGGCTGATCTGACGTTCAATAAAGATGTTCAATTTGTGATTACGTATCGCACCTCCTGCCTGGAACTATTTTCAGAACTAGAAATATTCAGCACTAGCCAACTTAAAAATGTTGTGAAAATTATTTCCATTATATTTAAAATGTTCAAAAAATGGCAAGACACATTTGTAAATTTAAGAAATGCAATCACACTGGGTGAAAGTGACCTCTTTTGTTGCCGTTGATTATGGAGGTGGCTTGGGGGGAGTAGCGACGAGCAGTCATCAAGCTCTTCATTGTATATACTGCTGAGAAATTATAGTTGAGACTGACACAATGTGAATCATCTAAATTTCCAGATTCGCTAAATATTCAGATTCAGAGTTTAAAAATATGATCTGATGAATGTTTGTTTTACATCTGTTTAAAGGGCAAGTTTAAGTAGAGAAAATTTTCATTTGTCTATGAGTATTGCTGAGAGAAAAATTTTCTTTAGAAAATATGAGGATAAAACTGACAAAGATCAGACAACGTTTTCACTGTGATGCAAATAAAGATTTGTTCATCACTGGGGCAAGTAGGAACGTATATGTATATTTACGTATTAAATTCTTGAAAAAGAGAACAGATTCTGCGCCGCATCACTCTCGGTCGACCATCGCATGAATCCGTCTGGCGAATTAACCATTTTTTCACCATTATGGTCACAAACCCTGGAAAAATGAACAATGCCAGGAAGTAGCCAATTCTACTAGTTTGTAGCAGACACACTCGCATGACGACATATTATTTCTGCCCACTATTATCAAGATTCTACTACAGAATCCAGGGATAGCACAGTCTGTTCTGTCTGGCATATATTTATATATACACAACCCACTTATCGCACGATATACAATCATATTCGTATAATAAGCAATGGGCAAATTAAACAAACAATGAATTAATTAACTTGCAGCATACAACTACAGTTATACAGGTTAATTAAATGTTTAAGATTTTGACCAAATTGTAGTAAGAAATAAAGTGAAAGACAATACAGAGTACAGGAAAATGAAAGGGGTATAAATTGCATACGAAGGATTTTTCAGTGTATTATACAATTATAAGAATGTCTAGTTTAGCTCTTAAAGCCTGGAGAAAATTATAAATACGGTTGTAATCTTAGTGATTTATACTTACACATAAATACGTACATTTAAACAAGGTTTAATTTAATATGTGTGTAGACACAAATATTACAAGCTGACACATTAACTCGTTGGAGTTTTCCTGCTATTTTGCCACTAACAAAATAGTCTGGTTTTAGAACTTTTTGTCTGTTGTGAGGCATATAAATGTCCACATTATGCTTTAAACACAGATACGTTTATTTCTAAGCTAACATTGAAATCACGCTTATCATAGGCTGGGTTTCATCTTAGAGGATAGCCCTCTCCCACCGCCATCTTTAGTATTATTTGCATCGATGTCCCTGTGTAGTAAATTGACTATATTCATACATATGGAACCTTTTCTTATCAATACCCCTTGGTCAATCGATTCGAAATATTGCCGCCAAAATATTGATAGCAATAGTAAACCAAATTCTCAGTCTTAGCCAATAAGACGAGAGAAAACCTAGCACAATAATTAAATGAGCTTAAATTGGACCAATCATAATCACTTAAAGTGATATATTAGCATTTTATCATATCAAAAATATTAAACTGCACACACTATAAACTAAATGTACCAACTATGTTGTAACTACTATTTCATTCTCTCTTACAGTTACAGCATACTTGACCGTTATTGACAGATTGAGTTTACTGACGATGGCACGATCTTGTAACTATAATATATCGCTTGTAAACTGTGTTTATAACGATAACACAACAAGTGGCTCAGATTTGTTACACAGATGACATTGTACTCATGATTTTCCCCAAAACATAAAATCATTGAAAAGGTTTTATGTATTCAGCTCTTCCTTTTATTAGTTTGGTGTGAAACAGAGCATGACAGTTTTATGACTGTGTTGGAAAAAAAAAGTGCCCAACTGCTCCCGTAAATTTTCTGTCGAGTGTAAAAATTTAAATATTGTCTTTTTTATTCATTAGACTTTTAGTTTGAATCTGGAAATCAAAATCTCCAAGATACATTTACGTGTCGTTATAAAGTCGACAAGAAAAATCATTGGTTTTATAGCTTCGAATTCTATCTGAATACATTCAAAGATTATTACTAAAGGTAAATAGTATTTGTTTCAACTCTAACGGCTACTGCTAATGTGTACGACACTTTGGCACATCAACCAGCGTTGAACCCCGGTCTGTTTGAAGTGGATTTCTTTCAGGATTCAAGCTATTTTGAGAAGACCGAACGTCCTTGTAATCTCGCCTGACTCAATACTTTCGAACACCAAAGAACAAAACAATCTTATTCGTCTTAATTTTGGTCAAAATCTTGAAATCATTGTACACAGAGGAGCCATAGATGTCACGAGATCCCAAGATCATTAACTCGGGATTTGTTTGTCTGGAAATAAAGATGGATACAGCTAATAGGATGGAGGGATATCAGCTTAAGTTCGCATTTACAAACAAGCTACTTTGCGCTCTATTACGCTGTCTAAAAGCATTTGGACAGCTAATTACAAACACTGAAACATTCATATATCAAAGTAAAAGAAACAACTGTCAGCATTTTATCAGATTTTAAGCAGGTACATTATTTTGTATGTTTCAAGTATGAATAATTATGATTAGGAATGTTTTGACTTTCATTAGTAAAGCTGGAAAAAGAAGTGATTTAGACAGAAGTCATCAAAACCTTTAAGAAATCACGGTACTATTTCAATTTTTTAGCAAACCAATGCAAACGCCATGATATTAAAAATTCAATAACTTAAAATTTCTGAGTGCGCATGATCAAACCTCTATTTATTAATATAAATGAAACCCTAATATCAACTTATGTGTAGATTCTTTTACCTAAAACATGATTTACGTTATTAACCAATCCTGGCCATCCAAACCCATATATACTGTTTTTAATGTTCACCCATATCCAGACTGGTTCCCATTTTTCCATACCATTAGTTCGGAGTGTCGTCAAGAATTTGCTTACATGGTTTATGTGATCTGCCATAACTACTACAATTCCATTAGCTACTACTGTCAAATCCATTCCCAACATCACTATCACATTAATGTTTCTGCCGCTGCCAATGTAACCACTATTTCCGACCTCGGAGATTGTTAAATAAAACATTTTTATGGAATGATGGTCAAAACTCAATATCCAAAAGGACTAAAGGGACAAAACTAAGATTATTTTGTTGTATTTGGTGATATTTGTTTGTTTAGATAAATTGACAAGCTTTTCATAAACCAAATTTTCATTTTGTGTTTAATTCGAAAGACATTAATTAACCAGGGCCAATTACGACGTTGACTTGCCGAGTGCGTAGATAAATAATAGTCTGCATACATTCTGAAGTGTCATGTCAAAGATATGGGCATTAATTGCAGATGTCCATTCAAGCAAATAAAAGTGCCCAAATGGTTAATAACTAAGAAATTCAAGGGTATGTTCCATTGTGTTTGCCAGTGTATTTTATTTACATTGTAAGCAATTAACATCTAAAAATCTTAGAGGAATTAAAATAGGAGGAAATAAACACAATTATTGCCGTCACTTGCAAAAAAAAAAAGACAACGCAAATTTAGCTTAAATGAAACTCAATTCACGTGATGCCTTTCAAAAACAAATTTCTCACTTTTCAGATTATCTAATAACAGATTTGCAACCAACATTGAAACCATGTACATGAATGAAATCATAAGTCTAAATGACACAAATGTCCTCACTTTGCTTCAATAGAAGTTTGGGTGTCAGGCGTAGAGGAAATATTATAAGTTAATTTATTCAAACCATTTGTAGGAAAGTACCTGTTTAATTCCGCGGTCTAGACTGCATCAAACTGTTCGAACTTATTATATCACTTCCTTTAAGAGTGAAACCCATTGTTAATTTATTTAGCGTCCCATTTCGTTTTATAAATGGCGTTATGCTTACTAACATTCACCTAACATAATTTAATGGCCTTTAGTGGACTTTAGCTACCCTTTTGTGTTTAAGTAATCTCTCTCTCTCGCACACACACACACACACACACACACACACACACACACACACTTTTGACATTTGATTCCGCTTCAGCGCTCTGAGCTTGCAAAAAGTTTTATCCTATATCCATATTACAATTAGGTATTCTTGTGTTCTTATATATATATATATATATATATATATATATATATATATATATATATATATATATATATATATATATATATATATANATATATATATATATATATATATATATATATATTCACACACCTCTCTCCTGGTTTTAAGTCAGGCCAGTGAATCACTTTTTCAGTAAATGCGTATACCATATTTCTAAATTGCCCCCTCCACCCAAATCAGCAGTACGTACACTTCACAAGATATGGCTGTTACACAATAGCCATACAAGAGCAAGTTGCATTAGGAAGAGGGACAGAAGCTCTATGTGGCCGTAAAGCGTTTTAATTAGATGGCTAGCATTAAAAGTGACCACCCTCCGTTAGAATTTGTTTCTTTCGACATATACAATACATCTAGTTGTTGATAGATTCTTTGCTTAATTTAAAACTATTCTTGAGAAGTTCGATTTAAAAAAAAGAAAACAAAATCCGTGGTTAAATCAACAACACAGGCACTAGTGACATTTTAGCAACCTTAATAAAAGATTTTAATTATTTATTTAGCATTCAAAGTGACCCTCCCCCCGTTAGAATTTGTTTCTTTCGACATGTACAATGCATCTAGTTCTTGATAGATACTTTGCTTAATGTAAAACTATTCTTGAGAAGTTCGATTTAAAAAGAAAAAAACAAAAAAATCAACATCACAGGCACTAGTGACATTTTAGCAACCTTAATAAAAGATTTTAATTATTAATTTGTTTTTTGAAAGTTATGAACTGTTGTTCTTTTCACTAAAAGAATGTGTTGCTGTTCGGCCATATATAATTATCTACTTCGCTAAACATGTGCTGGCTATATATGACGACAGTTTTACTGTTCATATTTTATTATGAGATGTAAAAAGACCAAAGGAAAATTTCGCCTTTTGAAAATTTGTCACTTGAAAACTAATAGAGTGAAAATAAATCCAAGAACTGGGTTTGGTTGAACATCCCATAGCTTTTCTAGAATTAGTGGTTTTGGATGAGTATCCCATTGTGTGACTAGAATTAATGATCCTTCAGATTAGGGTCAATGCATTAGACACATGGAATAAGACAACGGACCACAATTCAGCCCTGCCACAAGTAATAATGATTTAATTTCTGAGAAAGTAATTTTGCACATTAGCTTGTGAATCTTGCTGCACCATTCAAATGTATACATAATAGAAAGACTACTGTAGCTGGTGAATATCTTTCTACCGTGCTATGGCGCTGCTTTTCAATGACTTCGGGTAAAGAGGTCGCTAACGACCGTGACTGCGCGTCAATTCATTTTACAAGCTTGTTGAAAGCAAAATCTGATAAAACGTGGATCAAACGAGAACCCAAAGTTTACCATAAAGATAAACACGTGTTTAAATCAGCAATCCATAGCTGATAGTCAGATCTCGTTATATTTCTCCAGATGTGATGACTGAGAAAGAAGTTTAGAGAAAAACAAACATCGCTTAATACGAAAACCGAAACTATTTTTTATCATTTCTTATCAGTGGAATCGCGTGCAAGTTTTGTTTTATCGCATAACAAACATAATATTCTGTATCTAGAGATAAAGTATGGGTTGGTGTTGTGCATGATTAAAGGGAACACAGCGTTCTCATCAAACCCATCATAGCATTACGTAATATCGTCTTTGACCTAACATACAAATTTAACGCATTTATTCGATTCTTTCAATGTTAGTATGCTTCACCTCTTTATTGATGGAGATACGGATACTACGTTCCAAAGTACTGTTTTCATAACAGTACATATTTCGTTATGAAGCTACACAAATTTTTTCTTTCATGATCATGGAAGCTGTGAAACTGAAAGTTAACAGGCGTCAATTGCGCATGGGAAGATATCATCTAATAGGTATTGGCAAGGGAGAACTAGAGTCGGAATGCAGTCATTTTCCACAATAGCTATCGAATAATACTCCCTTGATAGCTGTGTTGCAAAGGAGAACTTTTTATCATACAGAAGTCAGTTGGGTCCTTTTAATCTGAAATGATGAATGCTTGGTTGACATTGTTGTAGACAAAAGTTTGGAATTCCATGCTTGGTTGACATTTTGTTGTAGACAAAAGTTTGGAATTCCATGCTTGGTTGACATTTTGTTGTAGACAAAAGTTTGGAATTCCATGCTTGGTTGACATTTTGTTGTAGACAAAAGTTTGGAATTCCATGCTTGGTTGACATTTTGTTGTAGACAAAAGTTTGGAATTCCATGCTTGGTTGACATTTTGTTGTAGACAAAAGTTTGGAATTCCATGCTTGGTGAGACTGACAAATGTTAAACGTGTATTGCACATTCATATTCCTTTCCCAGTGAAGTGCGGAGTGACAAATATTTGAAATATCTTTTTTCCCCTCCCAAAGTGGAGTGAATAATCAAAGGATTTAACTGAGTATTGTAAAGTATAATTAGCTTGATAACGAGACAACATGGTCCATTTTTTAAAAAAATCATTAGTCACTTTTAAAATCATGGTTCGATTTTTAGGTTTGTTTTCTTGACAGTGGCATATAATTTTGTTTTATAAATTGACATGGATTTTACAGAAATCACTTCCCCAGGGGACAAGTACCTCCGTGAACAAAGATCGAACATTGCTGAGATAAATTGAGAATATAGACCTTTGGTGCACTTTATTCATCAGCTTGGGGATGTGATACCATTATGGAGAGGTTGCAGGACGATTATTGAATGAATATACATATGTATTGGCGTACAACTTATCCAGAAATAAGTTATTGTGTGAGTTGCCGATAAAAAAAAAATTGCGTTGTTGTAAATTTTTGGGATTTGAGAACGTTCAAATTACAAATAGACTAGTCTAGTTTGAGTAAAGTGGATGTTATTAAAATTTTGTATTGCAAGAAAGGAAGAGATGGAATAATGCCATTTACAGAAAGAATGTTAGTTATTTAGGAGTAATTGACCAAGTTGAATAACGGCAAACGTCATTTGCATTTAAGTATAACGTCTTGTCCTAGCTCAAGTTTTGAAGTTCATTAGAGAAAAATGTTTGACTTATGGAGAAAGATATAGATAGTTGTCTTGTTGGAACATTGGTCTGAGTTTTACATATATCTAAACAGGAATTTTAGAAAAAAAAAGCTAAAAAATAATTTCATGACAATCGTCAAATTAATAAAAAAGAGTTTTGTAAATAGCTCGAAAATTTCAGCAAAGGAATTACAATTAAAACTATATCCAAATGAAATAATCAATCTTTCATATGCCTGAAAGATCAACCAGTTGCTAGTAAAATAATTACTGACGCTGGCTTAGCGTTATTCAGTTTGAAGAAAAAAACATGATAATCAAATAAGCAAGACTAATTTAAGCTGGTTTCAAAGTGTTAGAGTTAAGCAAGTTCTTGATATATATTAATTATTTGCCAAGTTGAAAAACATGTAATATGGTGGAATGAGACTCATGACTAATGGTGATTTTTATGCATTCATATTGAGACAAAAGGATTTAAAGTTCCATGATTGATGACATCAAGTTCTATGATACAAGTGCCTATCAAACGAATAAGAATGTAACAATCTGGCTTCTTACCTTCGAACGCTATACTATTTACAATTAGTCGATTTACCATATTCTATATCTATCAAGAGAAAACAATGAGGATGGTTTATGGTGTACTTGCAATAAGGCATTCGACAGAGTATGGCATCAAGGACTTGTCTTTAAACTTGGGGAATATGGAATAAATTATGAACTACTTCGCTGGTTTGAAAGTTAGTTATTTGATTGTGAGCAAAGTGTTTTTATTATGAATTCGATACCTAGTGTTATGAAAAATAAATGAAGGACTACCCTAAGGTTTAGCTTTTGGTCCTTTATTATTCTTGTTTTATGCAAGTGATATTATTAAACCAATGATTTGGAATAACACAATGATTTGTCAAAACTGTGGCATTCATCACATTGAAAACAATAAGTAATATTTTTCTCAAAATGGTTAAATATACAAGAGCTTGAACTATCTGAAAACGTCCACACTGTTTTAATTCTCATAGACACCTTGTGTTTACTATTCAAATTGACGACAATATATTAAAGATAACCAAAATAGGAAAACCAAATGAGAAATGTTGAGAGAATTAAATGCGTAAGCTTTCCAAAATGCATATTTAAAAACTGTATTGGACATATATTAGACCCTTTTAGGATTATACCAGTGTCGCTTGGAACAGTCGTGAGAGTTCAATTATTTTACAATAGAAAAGTATATCTTGAAGGTACCCGTATTATCAATGATATATCTTGTTATGCAAAAGAAAATAGTTTATTTTTAGTAACAGGTTTAATTTCCGTAAATAAAAGAATAACCAGTAATTCAAAGCTTTTAACTTCTTCAAAGAATTATCAACGGCGATGCACCACATGTTTAGAAAAATGTATTCTTCTTTATATAATGTAAATAAGCTGATATCTATTACGTAACATGTCTGACGTTATTTCAGTCGCATGCTGGCATGCTCCTTTAAGGAAATCATTTACGTCATACAATGTCAGTTTATGGAACATTATTTCATATGGTATGCATCCAATTACGTGTCTAATGGACTTCAGTCTATCACGGTTTAAAAATCTAATACTTTGAAAACCTTTAAACATGGTGATATAAAATTGTCGATTATAGACCCAAAAACCTACAGCAGCGAATCTAAAGAGATGCTTTAACTGACTTTTTTAGTTCTTTATGTGGAGAGGGCGCCAACACCAATGAAGATTATTTCTATTCATGTCACATATTTGTTAATGGAAGACCCATACCTGAACTAAACCAACCGTATTTAAATCTAGATTTATTATTAATCTCAAACTAGCGAAAGAGTAAATATGTTTACTAATAATAATGATTTGAATATTGAATTCACACTCATAGAGAAATATTATATATATATATATATATATATATATATATATATATATATATATATATATATATATATATATATATATATATATATATATATATATATATATATTATGTTGTATATAAAAAAATGTCACTCGTCAGCTACATCATTAACTTTATTTTGGCCAAAAGTCAAGTACAAAATACAGATAAGATATAATCGTTAAGAAATGCCAACAAATAATACATATCAAATATACATAACACCTTTATGAAAGGTTGAAACAACGAGGTTTGGGAAGCCAGTACTTAAACAACTTGGATGATGTCTTAGCAATCTTTGGTGCCGTAAATACAGACGTCTCTTTGGAGAACTCAATCACCCTCATCTTAGTGATTTCTACCACACCTCTAACGAGAATATTAAATATAAGGAAACATTTATAGCTGTTTGTATGGGAATTAATGTATGGATGGAATACAAATTGAAGACAGATTAGTAGGATCAAAGCATCTGAGATGAAGAGTACCAAATCCTACAAATATTTCTTAAGACTTTTGTGTTATCACATCATACTTCAAGAGCTAAGAGGAGCATTCATGAGGTACGTATTTTATTTTCCATACTTTCTTGGGAACGTATAGAAAAATTAATAACTCAAACAAACAAGAATATCGGATGTTATAAAAAGTTTAAAGCATCATTGCATCACATATACTCTTAAAATTAATAAATATGAAAAGCGTTTACAAGCAGTAGTTCCTTGGATGTGATGTAATGTGTTAATGGTTCATTTTATCATCAAGTCTGAAAGTTACTGAAGATGCGAACAATTGTGATGTTAACAACATTGAAATAATGTTAATCAAATACGTAGTTACATAAGTAGGACGGTAACGAGACTACTGATACAGAAGCAGTTCCACAGTTCGTAAAACACACGGCATACACATACTTAAGTGTGGATCCGCACTTACTTCCTGTGAAAATTTCATATTCAGCATCTCGAACATTCTTTCTATTGTCTCAAACATTTTTCTCATGTTATTGGTGTTCTGAACTTCAGTCTTATTATACCAAATGAACATTACATTTACTGTTCTTCTAGCCGTTCTCATTCGCTCCGGTGGCCTAGTGGTTAGAGCGTCTGCCTCAGATGCGTGATGTCGTGGGTTCGATCCCCGGTCAAGTCATACCAAAGACTTATAAAAATGGTACTAACAGCTGCCTCGCTTGACGCTCAACATTAAGAGGTTAGTGTTAGGACTAGTCGGCCTGGTGCCAGGATAATGTGACTGGGTGGGACATCATGCTACATGTCTGCGGCATGATGCCCCAATTCTAGACATAGCTATAAACTGACATACTGCAGACATCGTAGCGATATGACTGAAAAATTGTTAAAGCTACGTTAAAAATCATAATCACATCACATCACATCTAGCTGTTTTAACCAGATTGGACTTTAACGATCAAAAATTTCCGATCTTTCGGGAAATATCTTTAGTTATTATTCACCTGGAGCAAAGATTCATAGAAATTCGATATTGTTCCCACCGTTGAATCTATCTACATGCATTGACAGCTGGATTAAATGGATTATTGATTCTACGGATTACCTTTAATTTCTATATATTCTTCATCCTAATCCTTCGTAGTTGAAAGACGTATAAGCAGTCTGTATTAACGTCTTCAGTCACTCTATGACATCGTAGTTGAAAGACGTATAAGCAGTCTGTATTAACGTCTTCAGTCACTCTATGACATCGTAGTTGAAAGACGTATAAGCAGTCTGTATTAACGTCTTCAGTCACTCTATGACATCGTAGTTGAAAGACGTATAAGCAGTCTGTATTAACGTCTTCAGTCACTCTATGACATCGTAGTTGAAAGACGTATAAGCAGTCTGTATTAACGTCTTCAGTCACTCTATGACATCGTAGTTGAAAGACGTATAAGCAGTCTCTATTAACGTCTTCAGTCACTCTATGACATCGTAGTTGAAAGACGTATAAGCAGTCTGTATTAACGTCTTCAGTCACTCTATGACATCGTAGTTGAAAGACGTATAAGCAGTCTGTATTAACGTCTTCAGTCACTCTATGACATCGTAGTTGAAAGACGTATAAGCAGTCTGTATTAACGTCTTCAGTCACTCTATGACATCGTAGTTGAAAGACGTATAAGCAGTCTGTATTAACGTCTTCAGTCACTCTATGACGTCGGTTAATCAGCATGTACTATTCTTAACTTCTAATTCCTTACTTCTCTCCTTCTGTAACATCCGAGATAAAAAAAATCTCTAGATAGTATTTCTTGTAAATTTAGTACTTATATCGATACTACGTATTTAGCTGGTTTACAGCTGTGATTTTACTATCTTGACCTTTCTGTTTTACGAGTATATGTACATATGTTTTACCATTCATTCGTTGAGTTTCAAAATCAATTCAGTCTTATAAAGGTTAAGTTGACACACTTCTAAAGCTATTTCCTATCCTTTAAAAAATCCCGCTACATTCTCACCTCTTAAATCGTCTAAAGTGTAAACTAGATTATTGACTTAAATAAATTTAAACTTTCTCTTGTGAAATCAGGCAAATATGTTTTGACAAGGAGTCACATAATTTCAACACACACACTTTTGAATGAATTTAGATTTCGGTTGTCCCAAACTAATACTGTGTTTGATAGTAAAATTTTCTTATAAATAGTTCTTTATGTGCATTTAAAACGATATAAAAACTTCTAAAAGTACTTAATGCTTGATAAATTGTGTTTAGGCGCTATAGAGAAATTTACAGATCAACAATCAACAGTAGAACATTTATTTTCAGCAGTTAGCCACTTTTCGTCAACCATTTTAAATGTATGAATAATTTCAGCGTTATTTTAAATTTTGCTATTCGTATTATTGAATATAAAACCGTTCCATCATATACCGAATTGTGCTATTTTAAATCGAACTTTATTGTCCATAAATTCTATCAAAGTATTTGTCAAGTCGTTGTAGATTGGCTTTGTGTTGTTACGATAACTTAGACTGTATTCCTATCATTGTTAATGATGCATATTACAATATTTATCACCTTTTTATGTAATCTGTAATCTGCTTCTTTCCTAAAACATACTTAAATAGATCTTTTTTAATATTTTAAATCAGCATTTATATTCCCTTGAATACTATATCACTATATAACTAGGTTTGACCGTATGTATTTGCCACACCCAATTTGTAGGGGTCCCAGTGAAAAAATGGTCAAAGTTGCTTTCCTTTAAAGAACACTCACCCTTCCCACCTCTGTTTGCAAGTATTCGTGTCTCGGCTTAAATAGATAGATAGATAGATAGATAGATAGATAGATAGATAGATAGATAGATAGATAGATAGATAGATAGATAGATAGATAGATAGATAGATAGATAGATAGATAGATAGATAGATAGATAGATAGATAGATAGATAGATAGATAGATAGATAGATAGATAGATAGATAGACAGATGGATGGATGGATGGATGGATGGATGGATGGATGGATGGATGGATGGATGGATGGATGGATGGATGGATGGATGGATGGATGGATTGGATGGATTGGATGGATTGGATGGATGGATGGATGGATGGATGGATGGATGGATGGATGGATGGCAAAATAGATAGATAGATAGATAGATAGATAGATAGATAGATAGATAGATAGATAGATAGATAGATAGATAGATAGATAGATAGATAGATAGATAGATAGATAGATAGATAGATAGATAGATAGATAGATAGATAGATAGATAGATAGATCGTATGTCCTTTTCCTTAATTTTACCTTGTTTTTCTAGGGAAATAATAAATTGTTTGTTACATTTTACAAAGCTTCTTGGCTTCACTCTTCTTTTCTTGGTACGTTTGTACGAGCCTACATACGAAGCATTATATATATATATATATATATATATATATATATATATATATATACGTATATATATATATATATATATATATATATATATATACGTATATATGTGTGTGTGTATGTGTGTGTGTGTGTTCTTGTTCGTGGAGTATCGAAATCAACCTCAAAACAAAAGTCATTTTATCTTGAATTACTTTATTTGATAATGGAACTGTACAGTTTACAGATATTGTTTGCAGTCTGTGTACGTTTATTTATATAAGTTATTTCGTATCAAAACAAAACCTAGACTATAAAAGATTTTTTAGTTCACTTTGATCCGGCCTTAATGTCATAAAGAACCTAACCAAAAAGCAAACAATAATGTTGTATTAGTGAGTTTATATTAATAATTAGATCCACTGTTTTTACCAAAACATGCTATTTTGTCATACCTAATTTCATATCCAGTAGTCATTATATATGTGAGACCAAATATAATAAAATAGGAAAATCTAATTTATGCTTTTTGCAAGCAAACACGAAAAGTTATTGAAGGAAATTAATCAGCCTTTTTTCTTTGTTTCATTCAGATGTGTTTTTGTTTTAAATATGTGAAAAGGTTTGTGATAGAGAATGATTATGATAGATTTGCATTCTTGCAATGACATTCATTTGAAACTTTCAAATATCCATGGAATAATTATCTTTATTTTTTGATTATTTTTATTTTTTGTTGCAATTATATTCAAATCCGCCTCCATTGTTATGATAATAATTAAAGAATGCAGTTGTGTCTACTTTTTTCATTTCCAAACAGCAGTTTTTGATGCTTTGGGCGGTAGAAGCGTCATCATCATGTATCACTTTACTCGGTCTGAGAGATAAGTCCCCGTTTTAAAGCGTCCATTAGATGATTGTTTATTTGTGACGAAGCAAACTCAATAAGCTCAGTACTTTAAATGTTGCCATTGATGCAAAATTTTATATGGATGTTAGAATACAAAGTGTCATGGAACAAGTCTCGTTCTTTGAAAAAGGATATTTCCCTATTACATTCACTTATCTCTTTAGTTCAGTCTCATATTCAGATCGAGATGTTACACGTATCCTAGTATGCCTTCAGAACATATTTCACAGTTGAGGATAAATATCGACTTTTATTGTCTTACAAATAGATAATGACAACATATAACAAATTTAAGGTACTGTATATCGGCAGTGTTCATTTTTCCTAATAATAATGCCCATTATATGTGATATTCTTTTAATTATTGGGGTAATTAATTATAACAACACCCACCCACCGACACCATCCCTAACAAATTTAAAAGTTGTACTAGACGTATGAAAAATTAAACAATCTAACAATGACATTACCACTCAAAAAGATACAGTCTCTTAAATGAGTCTTTGAAAACACACTGAGCTAGAAAGATTTTACTCTTTCTCTCTTACCATTTCTTTGGAACCTGCTGTTAGATTTAATTACTTTTGCTGCTGTTTATAAAAAGAGTCCCCGACCTGCTGACAGGAGTCTTTATGTCGCCGTGACAGACCGTTATTTGGGCGGACCCCACGACCTGTAATGGCCGGGACAGACCGTTATTTGGGCAGACACCGCGACCTGTAATGGTATTTCCCGCTGCGCCCGCAAAACGACATCATCTGTTCCTTTATTTCAAAAGAGGCAACATACAACAACGATAAACTGACAGCATTTTTATTTTTGAATATTGAACGATATGATTTTAGTTTCTCCTTCATTTCCTTCTTCCGATTGCATTTTTTGTGACGATACAATTTTTCAGAATACTTAATTTTAAATAAGGACTCTTGATCAGTCAGAGAACATGCCTAACATGTTCCGTGAATATTAGAAAGAATAAAAGATATGTACCAGTTACTTTTTATAAGGAACGAATATTTTTAATATAAAAAACAATTAAATAATTAAAGAGGATAATAAATTAATGAATAAATTAATAAATTCTCGAAAAAAAATAACAAATTACTACTACTACTGCTGCTGTTACTACTACTACTACTACTATAATAATAATAATAATAATAATAATAATAATAATAATAATAATAATAATAATAATAATAATAATAATAATAATAATAATAATAATTATTATTATAATAATAATGATAAAAATAGTAATAATAATTATAATTATTATTATTATTTATTATTATTATTAATTTTGTTATTATTATTATTATTATTATTATTATTATTATTATTATTATTATTATTATTATTATTATTATTATTATTATTATTAAACTAAATACGAAGAAAATATTAATATATGCAATGATCCATTACATGTATTACATCTTCGTTGACAATATCTCCTCCAGAGAAAAAAGCTTGCAAAAAAATCAACTCTTTATAACTGGATATGCGATTATTCCCAATTTTAACTTACGACATAGACAAAACTAACACAAAACAATATTTATTTTATATACAATGACAATTGATATTCATGTTGTAATTATATAAAAGTAAGAAAACGTTGAAAACTCCCTTAAGCTAAAAAACACTACTAAATGGCCAAAATAAACTGGGTCGTCGTGATTTGCATAATAAAGCAAACAAGAAAAGAACAACCTTGTTTTAAGATAGATCACTGCAATAAACGAACACCCTTACTCTAAGCGAAGTCGACTCTTGAAAATTTCTTATTGAGGACTAATGTCATATTTGAGATAATTCCTTATAATATGATATAAGATCATACGACATGATATAATACATTTTTAAGAAATAGTGAATTTATTTTAGGACTGATTTCCTGCGTGATAGGATATGATACAATTTTTAAAAATAGTTATTATATTTAAGGACGTCTAATCGCTATGAACCACTGTATTGATAACATCTACTGGCAAAGATAGGAATTGTCTATCATCTATAAGAACATCCGGTTAAAAAAATAATTTATAATATACCCAATCAATTAAGCATAAGCAACAACGTAAGGATTTGTGTCTGCACAAACATAATGATATAAATGTCCTAAAAATTCAGAATAAAACAGACCTCGAAAATAGGCATACCTTGAAGAAATAGAGTCATCCAGTGTCCACGAATATTCGACGTGGAAAGTAAACCAGCATCTAATAGAAGCTCAAATACATATAATTAATGCATGTCTTGTGTGCTTATTCAAACCTTATGCTGAAAATATTTTAGTTTCTTTTTAATAGCGATTACATACTAGATGTTAAGCTATAATTGTACAAAGTCATATACATATGAAGACAAATGGATGAATGCTGAATTTTAAAAGAGTAACGTAAAATATTAATGTACTTTAATAAATAAAATTAATTATGATTGTAATAAAAAGAAAATCAATGGGCCTCTTTCTGATAATGGGTTGTACTTTATCGGATAAGGATAAGTTATATCCACTCGATCAGTCATAATACACTAGACATATATGAGGTTCAACTTTTATATAAAAATAAAATTCCGTTTATATGTAAATACAGTATCATATAGAGAATATAAAAATGAGACAATTGGACCCATCGTCTCTTACTGTATATCTCTGGCAATTTTAATGACTGTAATGGGTGTTTACAATTTTAATGACTGTAATCGGTGTCTACCATTTTAATGACTGTAATGGGTGTTTACCATTTAGTGACTGTAATGGGTGTTTGCAATTTTACAATTTTAATGACTGTAATGGGTGCTTACAATTTTAATGACTGTAATGGGTGCTTACAAGTGTAATGACTGTAATGGGTGTTAACAACTTTAATGACCGTAATGGGTGCTTACAAGTGTAATGACTGTAAAGGGTGTTTACAATTTGAATGACTGTAACGGGTGTTTACAATTTTAATGACTGTAATGGGTGTTTACAATTTTAACAACAGTTCTGTGTGCTTACAATTTTAATAACATTGCAGTTAACAAACATAAACATACATCTTCCCATATACAAATGTCAAAGCACTGTAATTGACAAAAATTAGACATACATTTGACAAATACAAATGTAAATTTGTGGAAATCAAACATAATGCTAATTATTTAATGAATTCTAACATTGAATTCCTTCTGTATTCAGATTGTATACTGATTGTTCCTTTCTTGACCCATTAAACATATTGCCTACATGACTGCATATGTACTATACATATTTGTACTGTATGCTTGTCTTTGAATAGGTAATCTCAGAAAAGAAAATATAGAACATAATAAAATCAATTAATCCTCAAATTATGTTGGTATATATTTTGAAATTTTAATGATCCATCTCGGAAATGAATTTCGTGTTTAAAGTAGCATGTATTTCATTGCATCAATACCTGTTGTGTTTACTAATATTTCTCAATCATTTGTAAAGTCATATTATATATAGAAACTTTAAAGTTCACATACATACATACATACATACATACATACATACATACATACATACATACATACATACATACATACATACATACATACATACATACATACATACATACATACATACATACATACATACATACATACATACATACATACATACATACATACATACATACATGCATACATACATACATACATACAACCATACATACATACAACCATACATACATACAACCATACATACATACAACCATACATACAACCATACATACAACCATACATACATACATACATACATACATACATACATACATACATACATACATACATACATACATACATACATACATACATACATACATACATACATACATACATACATACATACATACATACATACATACATACATACATACATACATACAACCATACAACCATACATACATACATACATACATACATACATACATACATACATACATACATACATACATACATACATACATACATACAACCATACATGCATACAACCATACATGCATACAACCATACATGCATACAACCATACATGCATACATACATACATACATACATACATACATACATACATACATACATACATACATACATACATACATACATACATACATACATACATACATACATACATACATACATACATACATACATACATACAGACAGACAGACAGACAGACAGACAGACAGATAGATAGATAGATAGATAGATAGATAGAGAGATAGAGAGATAGAGAGATAGAGAGATAGAGAGACAGATAGAGATTGTTAAGACTGTGCTCTTAAAATAAGAAACAGAAAGACAACAAGCTTTGTAAAAATTTAATAAATAATTTATTATCTAGAATACAAAGTGAAAATGAGAAAAAGATAAAGTATGGAATTGCAAATTAATTCCCAAAATAAGCCAAGAATTACAGACACGGGTCCTAGTGATTTATAGTCCTGAATAAACTCAATTCAAGTTCCGAAAAGAATTAATGATTGGAGTGATCACGTGTCAACAGTCATTTGTTGAACCACAATATTATTCCATGCTTGAATTCAGCATAAATTCCAGTGAATGTCTTTATCAAAAAATTTTATCATATCACTTTTATTTTTCCAGAGAAAATAATCACTTAAACATTTTGAAGGGAAAAAAACTTATCCCAATCGGACATAACATAATACTACCTGAAAAAGCTAAATGTAAAAGCACGAATGACCTCACAAGTACAAGATTAGTTCTCTACTTGATCTTAGGTCACAATTAGCATTTTCTAAACAAATTTACATAATGGAAAATAACCTTCTAGAATGATCCTGATGTTTACAAAATAATAATCTAGAATATGCATAAATCACTTCAAAAATTCCAAAAAAATTTGACCGCCAAAAACATATTTACTTCTTACGTCAATAATAATGCTAATTTTAAACCGATAGATATAGAAAAATTTTTAGCTATGTATTAGTTGGTTAAAATTAATAAAGTAAAACAGTCAGTTTGGATCAAGAAGAAATTAGCTCATTTTTGGTCAAAGTCAAGTCCAGCATACAATGTTACATTGCAATGTAATGAAATTAAAAAAATAATAATAAAAAACTAACCAACGGACAATGTAAATAAAAAAATACATTAGATGGATGGATGAATGGAAGGATGGATGGATGGATGGATGGATGGATGGATGGATGGATGGATGGATGGATGGATGGATGGATGGATGGACGGATGGACGGACGGACGGACGGACAGACGGACAGACAGACGGAAAAGAGATAGATAGATAGATAGATAGATAGATAGATAGATAGATAGATAGATAGATAGATAGATAGATAGATAGATAGATAGAATTTATTAATGTATTTATATTTTACTTCGAGATTAATGAATATTATGATCCCGTTTCAATTTAATATTAAAATTTATCTAACGTTCAGTCCTTCCGTAATTTCAGAACAATGAAAAGTTTTCATAATCTAAAGCACTCATGCAAAACTTACCATGGTTTATCACCTGCTGATAGAAAAAATAAACTCAGCTCTTAAGACTAATAAAATAATTAAGTCAAATTAGTTGTGATGAAAACCGTAACAGAGTCTCTACTTTTACGGCGATGCTGATTTTCATTCAGTTCTATGGAGAAGTAAATGCATTCACGAAGGAATGGAACTTTTTTTTTTTAACAATTTGAATGCATCACAGAAAAATAGAACAGCGATAAAGTTTCACAAAAATGTTTTAATTTGTTCTTATATAAAGATAAAGAAAACAAAAAAATTCCAAAAACAAACATAATCCCGGCTAGCAAATCTGCTTAACCTTAGAAGATTGGAAAGATATTTTGCTATTCAAAATACATAGATCAGTACCTTGACAGTTAGCTTTTTCAAATACTCCATGAAATAGGAGACCTTGTGTACATCTTTAGGAGCATTGTCCAAATGCAAACAATGAAAAACCCGATCTGCCATCGAATAATGAGCTGGTAGATCAGCCTTTAGGATGTGTGTTACTGATTATTCCATAGTGCAGAGTCTCAGATCTATCGGCACATTATGCGACGGCAGACATGAGACAGCAGATTGGAGATACATTTGGCTTATAAGCGAGTACAGACGGTATATCAACTATACCTTAATGAACTGCAGTCTATCTGTCACTGAACTATGCAAATTATTTGTAACGAGACGAAAGAATCGTTAATGGGCTTATTTTGGAGAGTATTTACGTAAAACTTCTGATAGATTCAACTGAATATTTATGTTTACGAAATGTCGAAATGAGGTTGATATGCATCCAGGCACATTTAGGGCTGCACAATTTCACTGATTAGTTGACTTTTAATCAATGTTACCTTATTGCTGAGAATAATAAATTTAGAAGTAAAACTAAAACAAATAACCAAATTTTAGAAAAGCAATGAAAATTGAAGCATTATTGCAACGTATAATGATTCTAAATCTACTTAAATACCTTGGCAGAGTAAAGAAAACAGCTTGAATTTGAAATGTTTAGAAAATGATTGTAAGAGGTAAATAAATCGGAACGGTATCGAACTAGTTTATTTTGTAGCTTTGGAAACTAGTAATTCAGATTACGTATCTAAGTCTTGCAAAATTAATTTCTAAAATCTTTTAATGGAATGGACGTACTATCTAAAGTATTACATTAATTAGGACGCGATCTTTGAATTACATAAATCAATTTAAGTGATAAGCTGTCGAACAAAATCTTAAAAATAACATATGTACTGGCCTATAAATTGCATCCAATTTCAAACAACATAGACCCTGCATCACGGGCAGGCAGATCAGGATCTATGTTCTTTCTTCTGTTGCAACTCCTAACGAGCAACACATATCCAGATCTGCCGGCTCATTACGCGACGGCAAATGTTAGTCTGTGCAGCTTTTAGTTGGACTCGACTTAAAAGTGAGTATAAATGGTTGGTGTTATTGTAAATCTGTTAGAAGTTTCACTTCTGGAAATTATTTATGTACCTACAAAATGCCATATGGTATAGTTCCAGTAATTTTCATGGCTCAAATATGAAACTATCAAAATATGGGTATTAATTTGCGGACACATGTCTTCCCAGCTATTACACGACCAACGGGCAGTTGACGGCAAGATCAAAGGAAGGCGTAGCTAATGAGGAGGAAATAATATCGTTATCCTGTTCTTTAGGAGGAAAAGCGAAAGTGAATAATGACATCTCATACAAGTGGTGTGTCCATCAAACACTCGCTGGAGTCAATTGTTGTGAAAAATAATTACAGATTCGCAGTATGATCAGAGAGTGGTTTGAAGAAAAGTAAACATTATTGTTTACATGTTCAAGAGGTTTTCAGGATTGCAAATACGAACACAACTCGACAACTGGACACATATCCCTCAATTAAAAAAAAACACACCCACGAAATGCAGACAGATCAAGGAAGAAAAGTATTTCTGAATTAGTTAAGAACGCAAGAGCAACATATTTGATAAATTAATCTCGATACATTCGGGGGGGGGGGCGATGTGAACATTTATATATTGGAAAGTATATATTTTTTTTTATAAGAAAATAAACGTTTCCTCTGGTTTTTGAAAACTTTCAAGATGCTTCCAAATATCATTTTGCTTTTTGAATCCTACTCAGGAGTGGTTATAAATTTTGAAAATGGAAATATATCTAAAGAAAAGGTTGAAATTAGAGATAAGATATGTTCAATTTCAGATAGAAATGATACAAATTGAAAGATAGATGGAACTGAGAGAAATGCAGTTTCAAAACGAAAAAGATGAAAGACAAATACAGTTTGAGAGAGAGAGAGAGAGAGAGAGAGAGAGAGAGAGAGAGAGAGAGAGAGAGAGAGAGAGAGAGAGAGAGAGAGAGAGAGAGAGAGAGAGAATTGCAGAAAGAAAAATAAGATAGGCTAATGTAAATGCAAAAATGCAAATGCAAAGAGAAAAACATAAATGAAATTTAAGATTATATAAAAAGAATTAGAGCTGGCAAGGGAAAAAAATCACTCCCCCACTTTTGACGTGTCAAGAAATATTAAGCTATAGACCATTTCATGAAAACTTCGACGAACTTGGTAATTTGCTCAGAATTTTGATCACGTGGCGGGTGGTCAGCTGACCGCAATATCCAATCGATAGCTGGTGGTCAAAACAAGGCGGAAGCATCAGCATTAGCATCAACTGTTCCAACTACTTCAGCTTCGTTTATCGAGTTGAAAAATGCCCATTCAACAGCGATGATGCCATAGATATTGAAGAAATTTAATATTGGAACCATCGTGTCTTATTTTCTGGAAACCAGGGCGGATTTTAAAGCCATATGAGAGTGTAGCTATGAGCTATTTACATCTGGACATGTACATGCGAGTATGGAAACGGTGTCGATGTTAAACATTTAATCCCATTTTTTTTTACCATAACATCGTATTGCATAAATCGAGTTTCGTTGACCAATATAAGGAATTTTTCGTATTAATACGCAGTATAACAAACCTGGAATATTTTTCAACGGTAAAGCTGCAGAAGTCCCTTCACCATCTGCACTAAAACACATTCTCGCATTCTTGAATTGAAACATTCGTTTTCCGGTCAATTCAAGTTCCACATTTCATGCTCGTACGAGCCACTGTTTGCACACCAAATCATCTCTCCATGGCAGACAATGGAATATAATTCCACACTCTTGATTGGAACGAGTTTTGCAACCTCTGACGTTACAAGTAGCGGTCATTTCTAAATTTGTTTTAATCTGATACTTCTAAACAACAATGTGCTCCATTTTGTTATGTACATGTGCCCACCAGCGTTTGATTGGCTGAAGTATAAAGTAACTTGGGAGGTTTTTCGGATTATTACGGAGCAACTCGGTTAAATCCGGTATGAAATGGGCTATTACTCTTTTTTATGGAAAAAGAAGTAGATCAATATTTTGTTCATTCTGAGAAAATTGCTGAACATTTGAAGTGGCCAAGAGAAAACTGGACTATTATTACAATGTGTACTTGCTGTCAAAGCTCGTAACATTTACATTTCACTGTCTGGTCAAGAGTCAAATTTAATATCTGACTTTTCCAGCTGATTATGCTTGAATTTGGCATCCAGCAATTCAAGTCAAAAGTGAAATGATTTGACAGAACTACAAAGGAGAATGCTTTTGAGACAGCTGATAGAGTTCTGTCTCCCTTGTTCCTTGTTCAAGATTTGCTTCAGATTAGTTATTACGGTTCTTGCAAAGTTAAGAAGAAAATGAATTATTAGATTATAATAATAGTACTTCATGGACATAAATAATTAAAGCTGTACCAGTATGCTGAGATATACAGCTAGGTTAACCATACAACTAATTTAGTTATACCTGTCGCACTCAGTGAGGATTTAAGCAAAGGAATGCAATCGTACTCTATTTGGAGTAACAAATCTTCGAAATTAAGAAATTATGAATGATCTGTACTAGAAGCACTCACATTTGCAACAAGAAAAGAATGAACTAAAACAGTTATTATTTGAATATGAGCATTTATTTCCAGATGTTCCTACAAGAACAAGCAAAATCCATCATGGTGTTAAAATTGTAATTCAACACATATGAAACAACACCGTACAGGAAGACCATCTCAGATAGGAATACTAGAAAAAAGAAATTCAGTATTTGCTGGATAATAATTTCAAGGACCGGAATAAAAGTATCTGAAGTTCACCATGCATACTTGTTCAGAAACCAGATAATACTTTTCGCGTGTGCACTGATTATAGAAAGGTGAACAGTGTGACTAAAACAGATTAATTTCCATTACCAAGAATCGATGACTGCATTAATAAAATTTGACAACAAATTTTACCTTCTGAATGGATTTTGGCATTTGTGACTCCAGATGGACTTTATCAATATAAAGTTATGCCGCTTGGGATGGAATATGACTAAGTACTTTTCAACGTTTAATAAACATGATTATTTTCTGGATTAGATAACTGTGGTGGTTACAGTGATGATGTTATCATCTACAACGACACGTGGAAAGATCATTTAGCGACAATTCAGAAATTCTGTGACAGACTCACTGATGCAAGTTTGACAATCAATTTATACAAAAGTTAGTTTTGTCGTGCTCGTGTAACATTTCTAGGAGATATTGTGAGACATGGACAAGTTAAACCTATAGATGTTATGGTCAAGGCTATATCTGACTTCCATGTGAATGTCAGTATAAAGCAACTGATGAGATTTTAAGGTATGACTGTATACTATCAAAAATTTTGGTCCAATTTTTCCATAAGTGCTGAACCTCTGACAAATTTATTCACAAAGAAACTTTTGTAGGCTATTGTGTTCCAAATAAACAAGTCTCATTAGATCATTCTAGAAGGTTATTTTCCATTATGTAGTGGTTATTTTTAGATCATACCAATTGTGACTTGAGGTCAAGCAGAGAACTATATTATCTTGTGACTGAGCATTTTACCAGTCGTGCTTTAACATCTAGGACTTTAAGTTGTATTATTTTGTGACCAGTTTAGACTTAATTTTATTGTCGTCAAGTTATTGAATTCAAGTGATTATTTTCTCTGGAAATACTTATGTGCTCTGATAAAATTCTTGGATAAAGGCATGCATTGGAAGTTATACTGAATTAAAACTTGGAATACTATTTTTGTGATTCAACAAGAGATTGTTGACACATCAGCATTCGTAAGCCATAACAGACACGTCATTGCCTTCACTTTTGATATATTTTCGGGATATGAACTAAGTTATTTTTTCAGGACGTTTTGTTACTAAGACATGTGTCTTTAATTCTTGGATTATGTTTGGTTTGAATTCGCAATACAGTTAGATTTTTTCCTTATCTTTCACTTTGTATTCTAGGGAAATACATTATTTGTTAAATTTTACAAAGCATGTTGTTTTTACTCTTTTCTGTTACTTAGTTTCAGAGCAAACTAATTGTTCGGTCTATTTCCACCGAAATAACCACACGTCTAGGTAGGTGACTTAACATCTGCTCAACGTATCGCCTGTGAAAGAATTTCAAACTGGACTCCTCGTGACTCTTACTGTGTTGTCAGAATATTTATAAGCTTTACCAACACATAATTTTATGAAGCATTTTTCATTAACAATGAACTGGATAAAAACTAAGGGAATACAAATCATCTAACCTGAATTACAATGACAAAGTGAATACAAATTATCTAACCTGAATTACAATGACTGAGTGAATACAAATCATCTAAGCTGAATTACAATGACTGATTGAATATACATCATCTAACCTGAATTACATTGACTAAGAGAATACAAATCATCTCAACCGAGTTACAATGACTGAGTTAATTAAAATCATATAATCTGAATCACAATGACGGAATGTATACAATTCTCTGATCTGAATTATAATGACTGAGTGATTGCAAATGATCTAACCTGAATTACAATGTGTGAATATAAATCATCCCAAAACTGAATTACAATGACTGAGTGAATACAAATCATCTAACCTGAATTACAATGACTGTGTGTATATAAGTCATCTGACCTGAAATGCAATGACTCAGGGAATATAAATCATCAAATCTGAATTAAAATGACTAAGTGAATACAAATAATCTAACCTGAATTACAATGACTGAGTAAAAAAAATCATCTAACCTGAATTACGATGACTAAATGAATACAAATTAACTAACCTGAATTACAATGATGGAATGATTACATATCATCTAACCTGAATTAGAATGACTGAGTCATTGCAAATCATCTAACCTGAGTTACAATAACAGAATGAATACAAAATTATCCAAAATGGAATACAATGACTAAGTGAATAAAATCATCTAATGGCTGATCTAACCTGAATTTCAATGAATGAACATAAATCATCTAACCTGAGTTACAATGCATGAGTGAATACAAATCATCTTACCTGAATTACAATGACTGAGTGAATACAAATCATCAAATCTACATTACAATGAAGGAGTGAATACAAATCATCAAATCTGAAATACAATGACTGTGTGAATACAATCATCAAATTTGCATTACAATGACGGAGTGAATAGAAATCATCTAACCTGAATAACAATGACTGTGTGAATACAATCATCAAATCTGAATTACAATGACTGAGTGAATACAAATCATCAAATCTACATAACAATGACGGAGTGAATACAAATCATCAAATCTGCATTACAATGGTGAAGTGAATACAAATCATCAAATCTGCATTACAATGACTGTGTGAATAACAATCATCAAACCTGCATTACAATGACGGAGTGAATATAAATCATCTAACCTGAATAACAATGTGTGAATACAATCATCAAATCTGAATTACAATGACGGAGTGAATACAAATCATCTAACCTGAGTTACAATGACTATGTGAATACAATCATCAAATCTGAATTACAATGACGGAGTGAATACAAATCATCAAATCTCCATTACAATGACTGTGTGAATAGAATCATCAAATCTGAATTACAATGACTGTGTTAATACAATGATCAAAAGATCAAATTTGAATTACAATCACTGTGTGAATACAATGATCAAATCTGAATTACAATGACGGAGTGAATACAAATCATCAAATCTGCATTACAATGACTGTTTGAATACAATTATCAAATCTGAATTACAATGACTGTTTGAATACAATCATCAAATCTGAATTACAATGACTGTGTGAATACAATCATCAAATCTGCATTACAATGACGGAGTGAATACAATCATCTAACCTGAGTTACAATGACCGTGTGAATACAATCATCAAATCTGCATTACAATGATGGAATGAATACATATCATCTAACCTGAATTACAATGACGGAGTTGTATGATCATTAGGAGGATAGGCCGATGACAAAGATGTCGGATCCTGGATTTAGTAAGCAGGGAGGAGGGTGGGTTGTTTTCAATGGTAATATGAACATTTCATTGTAACTTTAAGTCCGAAAGAGCAATAATGACCTTATTTTGATAGGGTGTCTAAGGAGGATGATCAGATAACAAACAATGGTTTCAAAGCATAAATCCAACCCGAGTATATATAGCACAGGGTGGGATTGTGTGGGAAGTTGGCTAGCATTTATAATTTTTGTGCATGCTTTAGATAATAGGTAAATACAGAGCCATAATTATTTATAGATTAAAAGGCCACAATATTAAACTCAAAATGAATGGCGTAAGTGATGCTTGACATAATCTTCAAAAGGGAAGAAAGAATTTCTGAAGATGTCATTCCTAACCGGCCGGGAGGCACAATTTTGGGTGCTAAACACAAACATAACAGTTTCAGACAAAAATATACCTAGTATATATACTTGTATCGCTTATAACTCTAATTTAATATATACATATTGAATCAGACAAGGATAAGTAAATAAATCACTGATATATAAGGCATGCACATTTACACACACACACGTGTGTGTGTGTGTGTGTGTGTGTGTGTGTGTGTGTGATACTCCTAAAAAAGTAAATATGGGGAAGTAGAATACAGTTAAAAATATATTGTCGTATCAGTTATGTTATTATTATATGAATATTTAAACCTCCTTTTCCTGTGCATTATGTGTATATTGTGTTTCTCCTTCCCTACCTCTCTAAGTAATAATTTATTTAATTTTAATTTTAATATTTTAAATTTAAATTTTTCTCTTTTGTTATTCATTATGATCTTGTCATGTGATTGTTCCTTGTAGTTAAGATAATACGCTTTTAATACTTAATAATATCTTTCATTTCTCCATCATATTTTAATTGAAGGTTTAATCCTAAGTAATAAAGGTACGTAAATTCGAATCATCGGACCGAAAACCTGATGTGCACAAGCTTTTAATAATAAGTTATACAAAAGAACAACGATCAATTATTTCAAAACTGATCATGTCTATGACACGAACCATTCCGCCATTGTAGAATCTACATTTTCGCATTGCTCTCTCGGACGAAGTTGTTGGTTTTAAATAACCGTTCTTGTGTGATTTTGCCCGCAGTTGACAGGTCCCCGCTTAGTATTGAGTGCGACATGGCAAGTTAGTGTTGCACAAGAACAAAGTGGGGAACATTTCAATGTCTGGAAGAGATACTATATTAGAATTTTGTCTTTATTGCTAATGTCAATTTTCGCCCATATGCCAGCCCCTTTCCATCTCTGTTGCCATATGTCATTAATGGTTTCGATAGAGGAAGAAACCTTTATTGACCAACAGCCTTTGCCAGTGTGTTATTTTGCAAATTGTAAATCGTTGATCTAAGGCGCAAACTGAATGGGAAAGGGGAAATAAGTTTTCACGACTATGAGTCTCCCTAAAGCATTTAAGAATGTTTATCTGATCAATACGTTTCCAACTCACAAAACACTTAAAGCATAATTCAAAAGCAATATAATTATTGTTTCTGAAATGAGTTTTTTTTTTTAAACACACGACATGAATCGCTTCGAAGGAGCGAGCTAGTAATTTTCCCCGGTTCTCTCACACGAGCCTTGCGCATTTCAATTCCGACCTTATACCAGGAGAGGTGACAAAAATGGGGTCATTTGCATTTCCAGATAATTGATATTATCCACTTTAAAGAATAGTAACAAGATGTTCATGGCTGCTTTCTTTTACACTGTCTTCATTCTTTAGAGATTAGATTGAAACAACTATATATATATATATATATATATATATATATATATATATATATATATATATATATATATATATATATATATATATATATATATATATATATATATATATATATATATATAGATGCATACATTTTTTTCAAGCTAAACTTCAGGAAAATGGCAAATCACTCTGTAGTTCCAGTGGGTGACAAGGTCGAAAACGACCATATCAGACAACAAAACTTAACAGCACATATCTAGCGGAGCTCTACCGTAGTTACATATCATGTTTTCGTTCAATCATAACATGGAATGTGACAATATCAAAGCCTGACTTTGCATGTGCACTTACTTTATAACCATGACGAAATCAATAGTAAATTAAAGCACGATTCTTTAATAACTATTCCATCATATAACAAAAAAAAATCAATCTAATTTCAAGAATATCTGATAATGGAAAATATCGACAAACAAATTCTATAATTTTGGAGAAGGATCTATTGAACTGACCCGGAAGAAAACATGACTTCTTGATACTGACATCTGTACCATCTCACCACATGTCCAGGTTTCTCTTTTGCTGGTTTTGTTGGCGAAGACCGTTGCTTTTCTTATCATATATCATAGTCGCAAATATATAAATGGATAAAGAAATTTATCATGACCGCAAGTTAAGTTGTAAAATTCAGTTTCTTAAGATGATTAAAGAAAGTCAATGCTTGCAAACACTGTATGATTGCTCTCTTTATGATCTGCATAATAGACTAGAAATATTCCAACAGGAATGAAGCGACTGTTAAGAAGAAACCAATAGGTAAGCAGCTATGTATGTTGTTGAATGACTAAGGCAAATGTGTACATGCACATAGTTGCCTCATTATAACGCAGCGCAGCCGATGCATAAAAGTGCACAGCATTATAAGTGAAATAATCATATACAAAGATAGCTTTGATATCAAACCTACAACCATACAAAAAAATGAGATCCATAGCTAAATTCACGTTATATGGGGGACTGTGTTGTACTCTACGTTGATTGTTATGGACCACTTTACAGCTGTAAAATGAGTACGTGAAATCAAAATATTTGTGCATATTTTATACTAGCTAACTGCTTAATAGTCAACCATGCTAGTAACTGGACAGAAAATAAAACTCTGAAAAAAATATCGCTATTGGTATACTCTAGTTACTCTATCAAAATAAACCGCTCCGGTGGCCTAGTGGTTAGAGCGTCCGCCTCGGATGCGGGAGGTCGTGGGTTCGATCCCCAATCGAGTCATACCAAAGACTTACAAAAATGGTACTAACAGCTGCCTCGCTTGACGATCAGCATTAAGAGGTTAGTGTTAGGACTGGTCGGCCTGGTGTCAGGATAACGTGACTGGGTGGGACATCATGCTACATGTCTGCGGCATGATGTCCCAGTGCTGGACATCACTATAAACTGCCACACTGCAGACGTCGTAGCGATATAACTGAAAAATTGTTAAAGCTACGTTAAAGATTATAAACACCTAAACACCACTCTATCAAAATAGCATAGGATGTTCAGGAAATGCTTGAAGACACATAATAATTGATGAAATTCTAATTTAGTATTCACAAGACATAAAATTCGTTGCAATAACTTTCAGTTCGAACTCTACTATGTGCACATGTGAAGAAACAACTGTTTAAAACGTACATCGCAAAATCAAATTGCTCGATTATCAAATAGTAATGCGTCTCTGGGCAATAATTTATGAAGAAAGTATGTTAAGGAAAAAAGTTAACATTACTCTATTTTCTTGTTCTTCATCATGCGCATAACAATTAAGAAGAAATGGATTTATACCGAGACACCACGAAATTAAATTTTGAAAGTTCGCAGGTTCATGATTGTTTTTAGGATTATGCCATTTTTCTACTCGTCAAAAACCAGAAATTTATATAGATGGAATATAGTAAAGTAAATTTACTGCATCACCATATGCAAAAACACATACATTTAAAAAAAATGATTCTAGTATGTTTCTCCGTAATAAATGCAGAATAACACCAAAATAAATTATATATGTGACTAATAACAAGAATGCACGAAAATAATATTATAAGAAAACAACAGTGCTCATGAACTTTATTAGTTACAATTTCATCTTTCTCGCATAAAGATATATAATACATTATTACAAGATCCGAAACGGTACGGGACTTTAAAAGCGTTAGGATGGCGTGTTACCATTTAAAGGATCCAATATCTCACGACACAGCATGAAAATCTAAAGAATGCTCAGCAAAATCCGGATTCGTTACTTGAACAGAAACAAATAAATCTAGAATAGCATTACGCCACTTAAGAGACCAAACGTTCTCATTTACCCATGTTTCCATGTGTGCTCCTCATTTCGCTGTTGTATTGCCTCTCTGCTCTTTCCATTTAGAGGTTGATTGTTTACAAGTATGTGCTATTTGTACAATATAATTTTCATTTGTGTAAAAAATTTCTTTATAGGAATACAAGTAAATCCGTATCTCCTCAAATGAGTATACCTAATTTGTATAGATCTATAGGCACTTGTTCAATCTAAACAAAATATTTATTATTTTATAAATAAGAACATTTTGGATCAAGATTAGATTGCTGGCAGAAGTCGAGGAAGTGAGATGACCATGCAAAGCTAGCAGTTGATTTTATTGGTGCACATCTGATGTGAGGCCAAACTGTATACAATATAACCACAATTACACTCATCGATCACACACCAAGGATTTTAAAAGTTTATATATATATATATATATATATATATATATATATATATATATATATATATATATATATATATATATATATATATATATATATATATATATAATACCTAAGATATGCAATGGTCTGTAGAAGATATAATAAAATTAGGAATTTCTAGAAAATTCCTTTTAGTCTAAATTCGAACCATATTAAAAATTCGAATATGTAGAGATCCACCTTACCACCTGAATGGCGGTGTATGCAATGTGGCGACTCCAATGAAGGACTAAACGTTTATAATCTTATAGCAACTATTAACTATATACAGAAAGGCATTAATATAATTAGGCAATTAACCGTAGGTCAGTTTTCGATGTATTTTCATCAAATTGTTGCAACTTAATAAGGAATGTGTAAAAATGCAAATCTTTTATGACCCGAATCCTTCATACGATTTACATAGGATTATAAAAAATTTTTTTTTTTTATTTGTATATGATTTTATATGATTTATACTACGAACATACTATTGTAAAAACGGAATTTGAGATTGACCACAGGAAGCTGTTTAGTGACGGAGGGAGTTAACTCTTCACATATTTTCCTATTTTGTTAGGTACAGTATGTGGTTCTGCTATAATGGTAGCTATTATTTGATGCCTTGTTTTGCTGGACTAAAAGTAACCAACCATTTCATATCAGTTCTACCTTCTATAATGTTGGGTACTAACATGTGTGTGTGTGTGTGTGTGTGTTATTTTTTGAAGATGATACGTGATTTACCTGTTTACTCTCTTTATTTATTTTTCGTTACATTTATTCATCCAAACTGTATTCAATCTTGCCCATGCCTTACTTGGGTTATACTTGTACTAGTCAGCAACCTGCTGTCAAACACAGGACCTGCAGCTGGATTAACACCCGCAAAACCATTTGCAAAGATTTGCATGTTCAGCATAATCAGAATCATCATCGACATACATAGTCTTACCAAATTCCTTCATTTAAAAAATGTCCTACCCTTTCAGCCATTTTTAGGCTAATTAGATAATGAAGATTGCCGTCGTCACAATGTTTCCAGAAAGAACACTAGTGCACATGCAAAGCATGCTATTATCGATAGATAAACGGAAAACGCACAGCTGGATAATTTAGCGATTACCAAAATATCAATAACCCCATTTTTATAGACTTGCATGAATACACACAGGAATTGAATATAGCTTTTGCAAATGGAACAGATAAATCCAGTCCAAAATCACAAATTTAGGTGAAAAGAGTAGAATCAATTAAAAAGAAATAATGCATGAATGCGTATGAAGTCTTTGCTGATAATAAAGCTCCAAAAATGTCCAGTCATTTTAGATATTATAATCAACAGCCTAGTAGACACATTGTATCTATTTTCTGCCCTTTAAAACAAGTGTCGATTTTGAGAAAACACATTGTTTTCATTTTTTTCCCATGTAAATGTTTCTACGTTGTTCTAGTAAGATGACCACGTGACCCTCATACGGAATCTGTTTTGCGTTCTAGTTAGTCTTATAACTCAATGTTATAAAAAGAAGAAGCCAGTTGTGTTTTAAACCTTTGACACTCAAAGTTTTTTTTTGTTGTCACCAGTTTGAGTAAAATGTTTACTTTTTGGAATTAGTAATTTAATTACCCTGAAATACAAGTGGTCCTAAAGTGATTCTTGGACAGTCATTTACTGAAAATTATTCGAAATTCCATCCTGGAATATTATTTTTTTTTAATTCAAAACAAAGAACTGTTGACACATCAGGACAAAGCTGACCATCGAAAATGCCATCGTCTTCCATCTTCAATTTCATCGGGATTCGAACTGTGATTCGCTTAGGACTTTTCATTTATTTTAACCTTGTCTTTCTAGGGAAATAAATTTTGTTAAATTTTACAAAGCTTGTTGTCTTTACTCTTTTCTTGTTACTTTTGTACGAGGCTGGACACGAAACAAAATAAACTGTTTAAAATTTCAGCCTTTCTCAGACGAACTTCATCTTAAGTCGAAAACCGAATTAAAATGTTTTGAACAGATGATATGCCGATGAATATCAGTTATATTAATAAAGCGTTTGTACCAACAGCCACTCATTCTTGCCACTATCACCGTTAAAAACATGAGTTTCTCGATGCATGTATGTAATTTACATCTATCGTGCACTGTTAAAAAAAATTCCATCACTGAAGAATACACCAACTCTTTAAATAGGAATGTTTCTATCTAACGCCCGACTGATAGCCTTTCAACTGTTTCTACCGTGACATTGTGAGAGCTCCGTGGGGTGATTGGCTTGAAAACAACATCATCATTTTGACATTTATTTACAGCGGTATCAAGTGTATCCGCAGATATTTTTTCGGGGAAAGGGCAACATGTAGTGGTGAGCTATTAAGTTTTACAAATGTAGGCCAAAACATGATTAGAGGCGAAATCCGAAGGGGTGGTGGTGGTGGTGGCAAGAGTCCCCATGCTCCTATATGTGGGTTCCCATGATTGGACAATTTGTATCAACTTGATGATACAGATTTGTTGAAGAGAATGCTTCTCATTTCTATTACCGTGGTAAGTGAGGTCTCTGCTTAGGTTTTCACACTTGTACAGTTGTAACAAGGAGACCTCGAGGAAAAAGTAGTTCCAGCCTTGTTTGAGGGTATGGTAACATGAGATAAGAAAACAACAGTACAATTCACATACTTGTGGGATTTGACGGTAAAATTATGGCTGTTTTTTGGTAGGTAATTGGTAGGTAATTGACAAGTATATGAATAGGCTAACATTGGCACAGTCTCGGACTTCATGGGTAAAACAGCAGCTGGATTTGGTATTGCAAAATAGCTAAGCGTGTAGTTTTTTTTTTCTTTTGGTCTATTGCAACATGATGAAAAATTGATTTCTGCCAACACTAATAAGTATTTTGACCACATGATAATCGCAAAAATAAGTGACGGTGAAATCAACCAAGAGAAAGTTGTATTGGTCATCAAGACATGCAACGAGATGAACACAAAATAAAAAAAAATAAAAATACAGAGATCTAAGACACAAAGCAATTTAAAAAAGATAAGTATTGATCTAAAATAGCCATGAAGGCTATTATAAATGACATCAATTGAATTTTATCAAATTGTTGAACAATACGATAAATACTAGTACCTTTTTTAGTTGCAGTTGAATGTAAAATCTGTAATCCTTAAAAGTCATTTATACTTTGGTTGATGATATTGTTCTATCTGTCTGGCACAACATGAATTCAAGATTATTCCAGTGAATTGCCATTTACACGGGTTTGCCTATTTTTGCTTGTACATTGTTTCAGGACTTCCATTTACTAAAGCATTGACTGAGAAGAAGCATTTGGGATGGGGTTGATATGAGATTGGAATCCGGCGTTTCCTTTTTTCATTTCAATTGGGGATTTTTCCATACCACAATCCTGTGGTACACAATTTTTTGTATTAGTAAAATTCAAAATTCCTAGATACTGACTGATGTAGTATAATTTTATATTACATACACTGAGTGCAGGAGTTGAAATTTCTCTTTTCATTTATTTATTGTCTTGTTTACTTATTTATTTATTTATTTATTTATTTATTTATTTTTTCATCTATACGAAGGAAGATCTGAAGTGATATCAAACATCACTATGTTCAGAAACTTTTAATACTTACGCTAATGATCCACATTTTAAGACCTAATTTTTGTTTCTAAAAATAGCAAAATATGTGATTTTCAATTGCATTATATTTTAGAAAGAGCAATATCGTCATTTCCGGCGTCAACATTTCCGACAGTTTATATCAAAGTCTGACCTCTGAACAATTCGACACATACCGCGTCATATACACCGGTGTCTTCGAATGTAAATTTGTACGTATTATTTGAAAATCGAAATCGGTCAAAATCCTCTTCAGCGAATATCAGAGAGGAACTTTGAACACAGAGCTTACGTTGCCAAATTGTATGATATAAAACCATGAGACATCTGTTTTTATTTTTACAGTAGTGCTATTGAATGAGTTATTTGAAATTATGTGGATAGAACAATATTTAATATTTATTGTATAATTTACTTTTCCAAAGAAAATTTTTGTTTGTGTTACTAATAAATTATGAGTACTTCAGAAGTTATTTCGATGTTAGCTTTTGCCACGATAAGTAATAATGGACAATTTTAATATCACTATTATATAAAGTCTCCCATTGAAGCACTTGAGTATAAGGTTTTACGTCCCGCTTGGAAATATATCCTAGTGATGAAGAAATCAGACATCAGCTGGATTAATTACAAGGGATGCGGGAATAATAGTGTGAACTAACTACAAATGCAGAGCAATTCGTCTTCACCGTGGGATGACACCTTGGGGACCAACGAATAGCAGCTTTCAGGAAACGTTTTAATTCTTCATTTATAAATTTTAGTCCTAGGAAAACAAATTGCATCGTTGGCGCACAAAGGAATGAAAACTTTATTTTTGGTAAGTTACATCTGTCAAGAATCGTACTGACAAGCCCTCATGAGGAAAACCATAATCAAAATGATACACCTCAAGAGAGCCACGACTTAATAGAAGCATGTTCCGCACAGCAGGAACACTAGAAATAATGTCAGTCATGTCGGCTATCGGATCAACAGGGTTTACATGAGCGTTTGAGTGATGAAGACAGCAAAGCATCTGGGAAACCGTGTACCTTAAGTATTTAAACATATGTAAAGAAATTTCTGACATCCCCCTCAATTCTACATTGTCTTTTTTACACAGAATGTTAAAACACATTCCTCTTCGGGTAGTAACGAATGTTGATAAGCGATTGATATTATGTATTTGAAATATTTTAATGTTATCATTCTCTTTTTATTTTCTTGAACATACATACATACATACATACATACATACATACATACATACATACATACATACATACATACATACATACATACATACATACATACATACATACATACATACATACATACATACATACATACATACATATATCTTCACTTTTAATCACTTTCAACGCTTTCTTTTACTGAAATTTGGTAGTAACAGTTAGGTGGTTATGAAGATCAGGTTGGGAGATTAACTTCTTTGCAAATTTAGAAACAAATGTTTCAAATGATTGTAGGAATGGAACTTAAATAGGACACCTTAACGCACTTCTAAATTTAAGGAAACTTTTACTTGAATCTAGTTGCTTCAGTTAGTGGTTGTTTTTTTATTCCATCATATAAACGGAGTTATTCAGTGGTTGGCGCTATCAGACGCTATCCCATGGCACAGGTTGAAGTCCATTTCTCAGACCATCCTGGTTCGATACCTTGGTGTATCCTCAGGAAAGGCATTTCACTTCAAATGACTCGGCACGAAATAGCGTAACTATGTTGCAATGTGATAAAACACCCAACCAGACCAGACCAATCCAATCCAGATTAAACCAGACCAGACCGAACCATATCATAGCATAGCATAGCATACCAGACCAGACCAGACCAGACCAGACCAAACCAAACCAGATCATCTAATAACATATTAAACAGTACAGAATAAATTGCCATATAACCTTCTTGCAATATCCAAAATATTATCCTCGATATTATGCTGGATATAAACCAGACATAAGTTAATATTCATTCATTCAACAAGCGGATTGACTCTGCATTTGTCATAACAGCACCTTTAACTTCGACACTATGCACGATTTATAAATTGTGTTGTTTTTGCTTTACAAACATATATGTCACATGATAGCATAACATATTCCATTGCCAACATTTTCAAAACATGTTTTCAAAATGAAATATAAATTGCTAGGGTTTGAGTTTTGGTATTGGATTCGGAATAAGGATCCGGTAATCCAATGTTTTCACCTTCCTGAAATACAATTATGTTCTTTATGTTGATATTACGGACATAATTGGTGTGCTTTTTGAAGCCAAAATAGCACATTTATGGAATTACTTTGAGAGAATTATAGACGGGTTGACGAGATCTTTCTACAACGGTGCATTTGATGGAATTATGGTTAACGAGATATACCTGCAAATAGCACATTTGATACAATTACTTTTAAACAAATATAGAAGGGTTGACGAGATCTGATGAGATTGACAATTTGTAAAGGAATGGAAATGCTGGCAAGTTTTTCCTTGTTATCTTGAAATTTGAGACACTTATTTTTCTAGATTATTTCTTCGCTTTCAGTCAATAATAAGAATACTGAAGATCTTGGTGGGTTTGTTACAAATAGGTGCATATTATGTCAAGTACTAGATATATCAAACAAAAAAGATTTCACGTGCACCAAAGCATGGTGTATTTTGTGGATGTTTTGGGGTTATAATTGCGGATATATGTTGTTGTCTTCTTTGTTTTGAATATATGGTCATCCTGAAAAAGTGTAAAAGAAATAACATAATAGATGAAACAGAAAATAATCAAACGAAAAGAAATTGTAAAAAGAAAGGAAGGAAGAAACTATAAACAGAAGCAGAAGTAAAATACGACGATGATGAAAAAGAGCAAGGATGATAACCTGCTCTAACAAACTTCGTTACAAGAAATTAAATCTTTCTCAAGTAAAGATAGAACAGGAAGTTTCAACCAAAATATATTAAGAAATCAGCATCAAGAATGATCTGACGACGACTGACTAGAATTTTAATGATTTTAAGGAACAGAAAATATAAAATACAGTATATAGTACACGGTTAATTTATAAAATAATTGGGATAAGAGACCTTTCGCAATAAGTACAATATATTTTACACTCAGAGCGTAAATGTGACCATTTTGAAATGGGGAAGAAGAATGTAAAATATCAACATTATACCATTATAATATTGGAACATTATAATAGTGCTAAAATACTGATCTGAGATGGTTCCAGTGAGATTTAGTGTAATTAAGTATATATTTGTCAGCGAATTCATTAACTGTTTAGAGTACAATCAAAACACGTCTGAACTGCATTTTAAAAAAAAATACTTTACAGGAAAAATAAAGTATTATTTGTGTATAGTATAAAGAAAAAGCCACAATGCTTGGTGCAAAGTTTGTAAATTTTATTGTTTGGCTCAAGTACCCTATTTGATCAATTTTAACATAAATATGTATGCTTCTGAGCAAGGCATCATTAAGGCCTTCCATGGTACTAAGCACTTAAAATATGGTGTCCCCCTCCCCACAGAATGTGAAACTAAAAGCGACAAAAAAGGTGGGAAAATACCAGTGTTGCCATCATTCTAAATCAAAAACTTGTACGTACATATGTAAATGGTCATGTAAAATTTATTTAATTTTATCATCAACAGTTAGTTTGAACTTTTTTGGATGTCCTAAGCACGTGCTAAGTGTTCTTAATGGGTAAAGTTAGCACGTACTGAACACATGGTAAAAAATGATATCCATCTTCATTATCAAGGTGTCATATAGCATTGCGATATCTTGTATTTATGTTGATTGTATTGGTTTCATATCTCTTTGTTTCAGTTAAAAATTTTGAGATGACACTCTGGGTTTGTGAAAGCTAATCAATGTTTATGGTTAAGTATAAATTTGAGATAACGTTTGATATATTTATATACAGAGAGTTTGTCAGAATTTTACAATTTATTATTACTGTCGGATGCGAAAGCATATGTAACTCTTTGTGTAAAAATTTGAATACACTTGGAGAAAATTGACCTAATCAGGTAGCATCCAAACTTTACTAAACCCAAATCTATTTATAGTATTTTTGGGGGTGTAATTAATATTTGATTCACTTGCAATAAGCAGTACTCAAAATAAAATATAAACCAAAACTTAATTAACTGTCAGTATTTAGGTAGGATTCTTCCAGGTAAACCGTACACACTGACATCAGATGTAGAGAGTTTTACATTTAACACATATTTTAAAAACCTTTTTATACACTTTCAATGGCGTCATATGGTGAAACCCCCATGACTGATACATCATTCAAAACCGGGACAACCTATGTGTTAAGAAGCTTCAAATATGCACTACATCACGAATATTGTTTTCAAATTTCAAATAAGTATAATCATATCTTTCAGTGCGTTATCAGCCAGCATTTTTGTGTTGATTTAGAGAAGTTTCCATTGCGCAGGAAGACAGAACCAACATAATTAAAATTTTCAACCACAACAACATTATTTCGTCTTATTCCATTATTCATCTTGTCTTAATGGACCACCGTTTCTAATGACCAGTAACTTTTAATTTTATCAACGTTGATATTTATATTTCCTTGTTACTGCTATGGTGTAAATAATGTATGAACGTTTGTAAACCCTAAATGTTTAAAGAAAATAAAAGGAAATCGTCAGGAAACAGCAACAAAATTAAGACAAACCGTCTAACTCTGTACACATACATCCAGTAAATTGTAATGTTGTCTCCAGATCATTGAAAAATAGCATAAATAGTATCGGTGATAAAAGTGCACTTTGCATTAAGCCTACGTCAATACCAGAACCTCAATGTCAAGCACATGATTTTAATAGCACGGCACTATACGCCCTAGGAGTTGAAATAACAAGACAAAGTAAACCATTACAAACATTCAAATTTCCAAAATATATTTTTTCCATAAAATACAAAATTGAACACAATGAGAGAATTATAAATAAAGTACAGTTTGATATGAAATGTACTATCAATTTCACAGTAATCCTAAAACGATCAAAGTATTGTGAATGAAGATTCTAATATGATTATGTGCTAGCAACAGTAGAGAAACATTGCTCTGTTATCCAAAAGTTTTACTTCAAGGTAAATCCAATGAAAGTTTGATATCACAAGTGCCCTTGAATATTTCATGTAATCCAACGAAATTAAATAAATATTCAAGTGAATATTTTACAAGAATTCAGAAAGGTACTATCTGCTTAGATTAATTGGTTTTTCGCTCTGCATTTTCAATGAACAACTTATAAATAAATCACATTTTCTTTCAGACAAAAAACATATAAAATATAACTGAAAAATTAAAACTGCGTAGTTTATATCTTTATATACCACTAAATACGCATCAAACCAACAAGTCTGAATCAGAATAGAAGAATCCATGTATTTAAATTATTGAGTATTTTGAAATATCTCTAACAGTCTGTATTTGACTTTTTATAATTGAACTGATCAGCAACTATGCTATACATGGCATTTCTCGAGTACAGATGTTCTCCTAGAATTACGTGGTGTTAACATTACATCGATTAAACTATTTCGTGGCATACTTGGACCGAATTGGTTCTTGGCGTGAACTTTGCAATACTTTTGATTTATGAATGAAGAAAGTAGATCCGTGTTCTGATCTTATAGTATAGGGCAGCAACAGAACAGAATTAAATAATTTAAAGTGTCATTAATCCAAATGACTGAAATAAAAATTATATCATGAAATAATATATAATTTAGATATCTATGACAATACATATTACGAAGAATATTTAACATTTTGCCCTTTACCCCATGTTCAAAATCATTCAACCACAAACCATTTTTGCAAACAATAAATGCTTTTAAAAATAAACAAAAACTGCAATAAACATTTTATCATGACTTAAATAATTATTAATCTAACAATGTAAAACAAACAACAACAAAAAAAAAATAACCTGAGGAGTTTCCACTCTTTTCTTGACACCAAACTGTTCATCCTATAATTACTCATTTTCTCCCGCCCAGTTCAAAGGCCTTTCATTTAAAATACCGTTAACTAATTTTGAAAATCAATTTAATGAAGTAAAATCACATCTTGTTCGTGTCTGCCTCAACCACCAACCTATATAGACACTGGGTGAATAATTGAGAGGGAGCATTTATTATAAGCTGTCATATATGTTCCTTTTCATTTTCACTTTTGGTTGAGACAATGATTGACAGTGTGGCATTGTAGCATAAATTGTCACGTTGAAATGAACCATATTACTTAAAAATTGTTAGATGAAATTCTCTGAAATAAATCAAAATGTCCAGACAGATAGGCAAATCATTTAAATTTATAATAATAATAATAATAATAATAATAATAATAATAATAATAATAATAATAATAATAATAATAATAATAATAATAATAATAATAATAATAATAATAATAAGTACATGGTTGCATGAAATGAAAAAAATGTCCATCATTCTTTAGGTTTTGTTTTTATTGAATCAGGATTTCGCATTTATCTGATGATGTAATATATGTGTCTACATGATAATATATGGATTTATCTTATTTACTGGCAAAATCGTTCAGTTCAGTACCATGCAATTCAACTACTATGTATGTAATAATTATTGCTCAAACGATCAAACGATCTAAAATGTGGCACCATTATTCTTTAAATGTGTATGAATATTTCAATGATATTTTTATAAGCGTTGAGATAATAATGCATTGAAATTAAATATGTTTAAATAGTTCAGCCATCAAAATAATACGGGATAACCTGTAATAAGAAATCTTCTGAGTTCGTCTTTGAATATACTTTTCATTTTTATATGATTTATTAGGATTGGGACACACAGTAAAGTTTAATGCTGAAAAGCAAATGAGTTAACTAAGTAAGCCATATACTGAGTAATGTACTTTAAGTACGATGAGAGAGATTATCTATACACATTGTGAGAAAGTTGCTGTTTTAAATAAATAAATTGCTCTGTTATGATTATATACAGCAAATAATTAATGACGTACATAAGTAGGAATCTGATGAATCATCAAAATCTTCTAATCATCGGTCAATTTATTTGTCTGATGTAAGTAAGAGTGTCGGGAAATAGCAACACCTGTCACACAGGATTCTATCTGTTTGTTGTTGATCTTATTGTCTTATTGTTGATCAAGTGAAAAGTTCAATGATCTCGTTTGTAATGAAAGTTCTTTTCACACAAAGAATGTTTTATAGCTTAAAGTGTTAATTTCTCACTTGCTATTGTTTTTCTTCTTTTGTTGTAGTTTTTGTTGCCGTTGTTGTTTCGCTGTTGTTTTGTTTTAAATTCACAAAGTCTCAAAGGTTGCACGCTGTTATTTTGTGTTAGCAAGTTTTGGAGTCATCGCTCTTAATGATGACTGCAAAATTATCTTCTAACCTGTTCATTACTGGAGTTTGGAAAATGTATAAATAACAACGGATATTAAAATTCATCATAAAACATCTTTCTGAGCACACAGTTTACAAAGTTTCTTCTCTGTATACAACTAGAAGGAGAACAATGAAAATAACGTCCATTATTTTATCAAAAGGGCCACATTCAAGTGATGCACATGCATATCGAAGATGGATAACATGGCAAAAGTTTCCAAAGAGGGCTGTATTTAAGATGTACACATTTGGAACAACTGTATGGCGAGTTTTGTCTGTAATAAATCTCAATGACTACATATCTTTCGAATTAACATTTTTAAACATGTTCCTGGCTTCAACTGGACATCATCACAATCATGTTTTCGTACTTCGCCTCAATTCCCTTGCATACGAAATACATGATAACAAGGACCTAACTTGATATCATATCCCACTATTTTTTTTTCAAAAGTACTTGCCTGATATATAAAGTTTGAATTTATCAGGGAAGCAAAAGCTGTAATTTTAGTTATGATTTACTTACGTTGCAGTATACGTTTTACTTACACAATGTTCAAAGTGTCGAGAAAATTTACAAATTTTATTTACTCGACCATGTATAAATTCCAGCCTATACTTCGCTTTTATTTCGTTTCTGTCTTGCCTCTTCCAGCAGACTTTAAAAATGTTCATTTTGATTTTATTTTTATTTTATTTTTTAGGAGGTGGGGGAGGCTGGTTCCCTCCCCCCAACCTTAGCCAAAACAATTTTATAGACATAGTTCACTGTAATTCCCAGTACACATTCGGATTCAGTTCAGAAATATTATATCCGCGTCAGTACCTACGAATGTAGTCCGAATATATTCAAGAGTATGGATTCACCTCACCTTTGCGTTGATGTATAAATTTGATTTAGGCATTCTTTATAATAATTTAAAGGTAATTGTTTATCCTTAAGAGTATTAGACTTTCTGCGTGATTTTCCGAATGTATTTTGGCGACATAGCACAATGAGTAATGAGGCATTTTTGCTGTTCCGGAAGTGAAATCTGTGATCCGCTGCACATTGCTTTGTTGCAGTACAACTTCTGATAAAAAGTATGCCGCATAACTTATACTAAGCACTTCACCATGAATTCATATCTGAAAGTATTTTAGATTTAGATACGATTATTAGGATTTGGACAGACTGGAAAGTTCAGTACTGACAAACAAATGTTAGGACTATATAGAAAATAATTGTAATACGAGTCCACACATGACGCATCCACCATAAACCTCGCTTTCAATCAGCGATATAAAACAATAACCAGAGTTATCTTTGATTCTCAGTGATTGTGAAAGCGATCTATATTTATCAGGATTGGAAGTTGTACAATTTGCACATAATGTTACTGCCAAAATCGCCATACAGAGGACACCATATTTTAACATGAATTATTTCTTGACAGTATTATTGAGATTGTTGAAAACGTTTAACTATTGATGTTAGGATCCACAATTTTGTAGAGATAACATCGCTGTACATTCTGTTGGTCTCAGCGTCACACGTAAACATTAAGATTGATGTATGGGTTAAAACTCGATCTACGTTGTTGACTGCAAGAGATGGAGTAGGTTATGTTTGGGACCTGAATTGAATTTTAGTTAGGACTCGCTTGGTTAACGGTTAGAGCTATATGAGTGCAATGCTAATGCAAGGTCAATATCAGTAAACTGACAAACAGTTGAAACAAACAAGGGGAAATTTTAGGAAGTTGTGGGCCATTTCAAAAAGGTATCATAAAATAATATTTTCCAGAATAGTTATCAATAAAGGCAGATTAGAGAGTATTATTCTGACTTCTGTGGGAGTTTCGGCGGTTAAAGAAGCAATCTTGCTTGGCTCAGTGAATCCCGGTGCGTTTGTTTCCAGACAGAATTCATAATTTTAAAGTAATCTCCCTCTCAATGTTAGTCATTCCATGTTGTTTTTTTGCCAAAAGGAAAGTTTGAGGGATTCAAAAGAAAATATGTAATTTCTCTCATTAAAGGAATTTTTCAAGGCACAGAGGAAATGGAGGGGTTGGAACTTTGAGAGATCTGGATCTAGAGAAGAAAAAAGAGGGAATTCTCTGATGATAGGCAAGGTTATTCTCAATTACATTACAATCACATACTGTAATTAATGTAAGTTTGTTGAATTCATAAGTTTAAATCCGCATTTCAATTTTTCCTTGAGTTCAGAAATAATCAAGTTTTGTTATATGATTTGTGTATTGCAATAATGTCATAAAATATTTCGTTATATGAATGAGTTCGGATTCAGTTGTCTCGATGTACTAGAAACCTTGTAGTTTTAAATTTATTGCATTTCTTCTGATATAAATTGTGTGAATATGTAAGTTATCTGTCTAAACTAATTTGTATAATTTATGCTGAAGATTGGTTTTCTTCTATGTCTAGAAATGTATGTCAATGGATCGCTAATCAGCAAAATTCTTCTGTAATTAAGTTATAAATTCTCTTCAACCGAGAATCGATGAACGGGTGCAGACTGACATAATTTAGCTGATAAAATTATAGCTACAGCGGGGCAGTAATACTGCCTTAAAGGTTTCATTATGCCACAGTCTTACTTGGAATGATACAGCAGGTAGATCAGAAATAAATTAATAGTGTTTGAGTGTGTATTATTTGAAAAATAACCATACCTAATTCTGCTGAATTTCGATAGACGATATCAGAAGATAAAGAGTGGGAACATTAGTTTATCCTAGAAGATGGAAATCCATTACATGTATTTAGGTTAGGTATAATCATTTGTATTTTGAAGGCAAATGGCTCCATACCTGACTGCACAGTAGTAAGAGAGAGAGAGCAGTTTACAACCAAGAGATTAATGACCCTGAGAGAGAGAGAGAGAGAGAGAGAGAGAGAGAGAGAGAGAGAGAGAGAGAGAGAGAGAGAGAGAGAGAGACAGACAGACAGACAGACAGACAGACAGACAGACAGAGAGTAAAAATATGGAACCGCCAACCTATCACCAACAGTGAAAAACCTCAAGCACCAGGTGATGCTAAAGAGTTCGATCAGTCACTCGATCATGATAAAAGTTGTTATATCTGTACAACATAACGGCTAATTGAATGTCGCATATATTTCGTAACTCTAGTTATGAAAGGGAATAATTTAAATATCATTTATGATTTCATTTTATTTATGTACCTGATCAGATTGTTGTATTTTACATACGGGGTTCGTGTTTTTTTCTTCTATTTTGTATCTCTGCTCAGATCTTTGTTATTCCATCCATCCATTCATTTTGCATTTTATTTTATTGTTTGCTCTATCCCGGCTATAACACCGTGGTCTATCATCTCCTACATAATATTATAATAATAACCAATCACCATAAGGAGTTGGGGAACGATCACACAGCACCACCATCTCCTGGCAATTGACTAAGTTACTTCTTGCCATCTCTCTCTCTCTCTCTCTCTCTCTCTCTCTCTCTCTCTCTCTCTCTCTCTCTCTCTCTCTCTCTCTCTCTCTCTCTCTCTCTCTCTTACATTGCATTTATATACTTTGTCTTGAAATCTTTTGAAAATGGATGTCTACACAGAGTGAGAGAGGGGGATGGTTGTAGGGTTTAATGCCATTTCTCAGCACAGGATAGACTATACATGGCAGCCAGTTTTAATGGTGGAGGAAGAACCCGGTAAGACCACGGAAAAAAACACCAAGTCACGAAAAGCTACTGGCAAGCGAGACTCGAACCCAAGACGCAGACAGAGGTTAGATGGCAGTAATGAGAGAGAGAGAGAGAGAGAGAGAGAGAGAGAGAGAGAGAGAGAGAGAGAGAGAGAGAGAGTTGTGATTTTCTCGTCTTTTGTCAATAATTGTTGTACATATGATGGAGTACAACACAAAGTGGTGCCAACGAAGCGGCTACGAATTGAATTTAACACATAGTTTCTGGTATTATGGTCACTATTGCATCTTCTACAGTATATGATATATATATATATATATATATATATATATATATATATATATATATATATATATATATATATATATATATATATATATATATATATATATATTATGGCTGGTTAACAGATGAGCCTCTCGTTGTCCTAAAAGTGGGTTGCTTTTGGCTTAAGGCTAGAAATTAATGACGAGTTCAAATAATTAGCACGGTTGTTGACCATTAATACGTTGACTGCACGCGGCAAAGTGATATGTTCAGGTTATTGGTAGCAACCGGCACGAGACAAACCTTAACATTTGGTATCGAGCACACAAATCATTTACCCACTAGAAGAACAATGGAGCAGCTTGTCACGGCTTGTCAGATCACTTGAATCGGGGGCACATGCTGGATAAGTGGCTTTCATACAATTGTTGAAACACGAATTCAGTCCAGAATAGAAGTTTGAAGAGGTGTATTACACCAAAAGCTAAAATAACTGTAACTTTTACTTTTAAGAAATGCAGAAAAATCCAATATGGTGGTCCACCTCAGCTGGCCCTAATACAGGACGAGACAGAGATGTAAAATATGAACAAATGAATACGAAAAGACGTGGATACGTCATAAAAAGATTTATGCCATTTGTACAAAATAAGTCTATGAAATTATGTTGTTTGCAATTTGTCACATAGAATACTTACACAATAACAAGATTTACATTTTATTTATGTTTATGTACTTATTTACCTATCCATCTCTTATCAGTTATTCCTTAGTTTCCTTAAATTCGAAATAGTTTTGTACATCCATAAACAAAAAAAAGATATCCAGCTTAGAACGAGTCAAAACGTATTATATACATTTCCAGCTTGGAACGAATAATAAATTATATACTATTCCAGTTTGAAATAATTATGTCCTATTCCAGCGTAAAAAGAATAATAACTATTTATATACAGTTTAAAACTGGAACAAATAAAAAGACTATTATATAGGATTCCAGCTTGATTTTACTGTCCACTACAAAAAGCTGCAAACATCTAACCCTGTCTACATTACTTAATACTTTTGTTTTCTAAAGACACTAGATTTCCAAATCACCCGTATCAATGTGTATGCCTAATAAACTGACAGTATTTATTCATAGGCCATCTCCCTACTTGTATCTGTTTTCATCTTGTTAAATACAGTAGCCCCATTAAGTTGGATGAGTTCAAATTTAACGAGAGGGCGTGGAATAACAAAGCAAGTTTTAAATTTGATAAGATATCGTTGAATAACAGAGCAGTTTTTAATTTGATAAGATATCGTTGAATAACAGAGCAGTTTTTAATTTGATAAGATATTGTTGAATAACGAATGAAGTATATAGCTTTTTCAAATAGGATGAATCTGAGTTAAACATTTTATCACTTTAATTGCCGATGAAATTTACACACATGCCCATACACAACACGATTTAAAAATTTGAAGCTCTTCGATGATCGTTTATGAAATTAAGTCTTAAATTAATATGATTTGGAATTGTTTGACACGAAAAATTTCTCTTTGATGTACTTAACAGTTTTGCGATTCAGCCCGCTTCTTTAAAACAGAACATATTGACTTTATTGAACATCGTTTAAGATATTTAAAATGGTATGATCCATATGGGGTTAATTGAAATTGCGCGTGATACTATTCAGAGGCACGTGTAAGTAAGGGCACCACCAATATTGAATGTTTGCCTTCCGGCAATCATCTCTGCATTCGAGATGTCAGCATGCGCCCGATAAATAGTTATTTGACCAAATCAAAATATCACTAATTGCATCTTGTCTGTTTAAATTGATTGGTTCTCCATCAACAAAGATGGTAAGAATAATTATGACAAATGACACGATCCCCATCCCTCGTATCAATTACATTGTGAACAGCATTCAATATAGTTTTGTTTTTTTGTGGCAGAGGGTTTGCTTCTTTATCAGTTGAATCATTTTACTATCATAAAATCGGAATACATTAACCCTGCATATTGACAAATAACAGAATTATTATTATTATTATTATTATTATTATTATTATTATTATTATTATTATTATTATTATTATTATTATTATTATTATTATTATTATTATTATTATTATAGTACAAAGCAAAAGAAATAAAAAAACAGATTATATTACTTGTCTCAGCTCTTCGTTAATTCAAACTCCTTTTTCTTACTTTCATTCATTTGTATACAAGCAATATACTACAAGTCATGAATGTAGAATTTCATCCAGGGCTGGAGAAACGAATTTGAAAGCCACACCCTATGATTTAAATAAGTGGATGAAACCAGGTCGTATGCGATTGGTTGCACATGCTTGCTGTATGTATTAATGCTTGCATCTCAATAAGACAGCATAATATAAATTTGTAAATAAAAATAAAGGTTACCATGGCACATGAAAAAAATAAATCCTAATTTTCAAACTAAATTGCAATCTTTTATGTATGGAAATAAATAGATAAAAAAAATTTAAAGCTGAAAGGCGATATGCACATGGCAAGCGTTCATACATTTTCTGCTCAATTCAAAATTAATTCATGTATCTTTTTATCTATCCAGCTGACTACGTATCGACCAGACCATTAACTGTCAGTCCGTCCACCCGTATTCGTATTTCTCATATCATGCAATATACGTACGTACGAACGTATGTATGTATGTATGTATGTATGTATGTATGTATGTATGTATGTATGTATGTATGTATGTATGTATGTATGTATGTATGTATGTATGTATGTATGTATGTATGTATGTATGTATGTATGTATGTATGTATGTATGTATGTATGTATGTATGTATCTATATATATATATATATATATATATATATATATATATATATATATATATATATATATATATATATATATATATATATATATATATATATATATATGGTTTCTTTATAATCTATTTGCACTAGTAAAAAAAACTTAAAAATGTATCAAAGTAAGCGTACTTAATCATACAAACACTCGTGTTTCGTGTGCGTACGTATCTGTGTCCGTATATTGAATTTGGAGGTCTCCTTAAACAATAGGTAAAATCATAACTACACATTCAAAATATTTATCTGTTTCAATTGGTTGACGTCGAGTTCTAATTTTTAGTTTAAATTGGTAGATATGATACAGGACTGTACCAACTTACAATATGATAGCGGTCTAGTGGTGAACCATCTCTCCGCCCCATCTTAGATATAAATATTTTACCAAACTTTGTAAACTGAAGAAAAGACATTTTTGGAATTTTAGGGATTGTAATATCATGAAAGAAACAATCACTCATGACAATCAGTCCAAGTCGATATAAGATCAATATAGTTGATTTCGATGTAAGATTCAAAATAGTCGATTAAGCAAGTTATATAAATCTGAAGAAAAGATTACAGGACCCGATAGGCAAGTTATAGTAATTCTAGCTATTTCGGGGGAGTTGAGTGGGTGTAGGCTTTTTTTGTTGATCTGTTATTGTTGACTGTTTTGAGTGAGAAAGAATATTATTATGTTCTGAATTGAAACACTGATTGAATAATTGCACTTTTGTCATTGTTTTTGTTTTTACTTCTCTTACCCTTTTTGGAGTTGTAGTGTCAAAATAAGGAAACATTAGAAAGCTAAGTTCTTGCTTGACTTGTTTCAACGTTTGACAATTTGTTTTTGTTACAAATGCGGAAAGAATTGTCCGATATTCTTTGTTAGGAAAATGACACAAAAAGTATGAAAAGCTTTGATCTTTTTCCATTGATGATTGTTGTTGTTGTTGTTGTTGTTGGGCTTAACGCCATTTTTCAGCACACGATAGGCTATTCATGACGGCCAGTATTAATGGTGGAGGAAGAAACCCGGAAATCACCGGAAAGAACCACCGACCCACGAGAAGCTACTGGCAAGCTTTCTCGCATATCTACATTAGCCGAATCCTAGACTCGAACACACGCAGACAGAGGTGAGATGGCAGTGATCCGTAATGGACAGCGCTTTAGACCACTAGGCCACTCGAGGCCCCTCCATTGATGATTGAAGTATGTATGTATGTATGTATGTATGTATGTATGTATGTATGTATGTATGTATGTATGTATGTATGTATGTATGTATGTATGTATGTATGTATGTATGTATGTATGTATGTATGTATGTATGTATGTACCCTGCACGCACACACGTATACTTCAGGTAGTTAGGATGATTGTATTGGATGGAGTGAGAGGGATGTGGCTTATCGGCACATCAGCGCAATTACGGTTTTAACAGGAAAGTTAGGTTCTAAAGTTACAAAGGAAACATTGTGTAAAACTTTAGGAAAATACACCCTTCTAAAAAAGAATACACAAAGGGGACTAAAATATTCGCCGTATAAATTTAAAATAGTATGCCTTTTATCCAACTTGTTTTAATTAACAATTACACAAACATTTTATATACCTGAGTTGTGAACCAGTCGGTCAACATATAGGTATATGGTAACAGGAGGGAATCGACCATCTTGGAAAATGTCGAATTCAAAATACTTCCTATATCCCTTTATTAAGCTTTCTCGTTTTTATATTACTAATTCCCTTTCATATTTTTTTTGAGATATTTGAATTTATCGAGCATTATTTTTTTTCTAAATTAAGAATTCTGATAGTAACTAATTTTATTCCCTGAAATACATGGATATAATGCATGCAATTTTCATGACGCACATAAAGACGATGTTCTTGATCAATTCTTGGCCATTTATATCCTTACATTGATCATTTATTTCCTTACATTGACCATTTATATTCTTGCAGTGTATATAAAGACAAAACCTATACAGCGTTACAATCCGGAAAAAAAAACAAACAAAAGAGGAACACCAAAACAATTTGCAGATAACTTAAGGTTTTCTTCCTTTTCCGTATCAGTATATTGGTGATGGTGATAAAAGTTAAATATATAATTTTAGTTTTGACGGGACAGTGTAGTGCATTCTTGTTAAAAGGCGGTTGTGTTCTATATCTAAGGGAATTTGCATATGTTCAAAATAAATATGATGTTTTTGTATTTTAGAGAGTCGAAAACTTAATTTTTTGACGAACGAAAATAATGATACTATAATATTTGTTGATTGAGTTGTTAATGCAGATACTTGCATTAATAATATACGTATTTATAGTTTGACCTTTTTGTATCTATATTTACTAGAGTAAACATGAATTATTTACTGAATTCACTTGGGGAATTTATTTGCTTTTAATTAATTAAAAGTATATTAACAATTATACTGATGATTTTAAAACGGAATTATTTTTTCATGAATAGATAACATGTAGCTGTTTGCATTGTTTACTTCATAGAAAGCATTTAAATCAACAATACGAGTATTTTCTTTTAATCATAATAATTTTGAGTGTAAAGAATTCTTATTAATTTTGGGCTTGAGAAGGACAATAGCTGATAACAAACAAACGATTATACCCGCCACATTTATGGAAAAATGTTGAAATAAATGAAACTCTGTACTAAATGTATGTCGACCAATTTCTATTCATATGTAGATATATAATGAGAATTTTAACATGACACAAGAAACAGAAAATAGAATTGAGAAATAAAATAAATAAAACCGTGAAGGATTAAATTCTCTTCCTTTTTTGTACGCGTGCAAGATATATATATATATATATATATATATATATATATATATATATATATATATATATATATATATATATATATATATATATATATATATATATATATATATATATAATCGGCATCGTCGCTGTAAGCATAACAGAAAGAAAAATTTTCGGCTAATAAAAATGTACCTAAATATGACTTTATACCTGTATTCTACATACTTCTCTTTCCGACATTTTTAGAAAGCGCGAACAGATAAATAGGCAAGTAATTAAAGACGTCTTCTGGGTTTTCTGATATTTTTATGGCATTTAATGTAATTGAAAGAAATTAAAAGTGGACAGATCAACAAATTACAGTCTAAAATAGATAAGAAAAAGAGACTGCTATGTTTAAAAACAGATTTTTTTTAATAATATGCAGGAATTTTATTGCCCAAAGATGAAATACATTAGGTATTAACTGTCCCACAAGCAAATGACGATTTAAAAGAACATTGTAAAATACCTTTTGAATTCTATGAATCATTGATTTTACACAGTGTAATACTTAAAACATATCCTTCAATAAACCGATTCACATGTATTCAAAATAAATATTTAATCTCTTCCAAACAAACCACTGTAATAAGTGTTTGATCATTTGTTTAGTCTTTAAAACTGTGAAATTCCATCCACATCAGCATGCTATCGTGTCTGCCATCATTCTGTGATATTCCGCAACCGTATTATATAGCAGCGCTCTTTCATCATTTTGTGTGTTATTGCGATACCAACAAAATGCACAGATGGTGCGGATTCTAAATGCTATGAAAATATTATGTGCGTGCTTATACCAACAGAAAACGCAAGTGCTTTATAATTGGATAAGTTGATTCGGAAGGTTGGCTGTGATGGCCAATGGGCGGAGTTTTTTTTAACATCTTCCCAAATTGCTAGAATTTGATTGGTAGACTGAAGTTACGCCTCTCGGAAGCTGGATATCCCGGCGGATGGCGGAAGTCTAATGGGACATCTTACTTACGAGTTGATCTGAATTGCAACAAAAGGCGTTCCGCCGGGACCAAAGTTCAGAACCCGGGTGAGATCGCGGTGAGAGTAATATGCTATCAATACATAGTCTTTCTGTGTGACCTTACGTGGCTTCAAACTTGTCTCCAGGAAAATTCGAAAACCGCATGTTGTAGCTAAAAGTGTGTTGGATTCGTAAAGGTTTGGGGAATTTACACAACGGCATGAGATAGGAAACAGGGAAATTCAATGTTTAGAAACCATATCTTAAAAATAATTTTGACAACACTTCCGAAAGTCAAAATTCTAAGTCTTGTGATTTTGATGACATAAATGCAAAGATAATACGGAAGGAGTTGCGTTGATGTTTGGTTTAACGTCAGACCAAGGGAAGTGCTTGGAACTAACGCCCATGAAAGCAGAGCCGGTTTCTGCCCAGGTTGGTTCAGTGAGAAATTGGATGCAGCCCACAGCGGTCGATCAGAGGCGAGTATCTCCAAATATTGATATTTATTATTGTTCTGTCGCAAAACAAATTAATCTCTCTTAATGACCCTAAAATGTACTCTTCTTTAAAGCCAATGCATTTTAATAATCGGTACCAATAATAAAACGAAAACAAAAATGATCGAGGTAAAGTGTTCTCTTGGAAAATGAATGCCTCTGAATGATGATGGGGAAAGAACCAACTCCCAGTAGCATATTGTGTTATAGAGATCTCTAAAGACCCGTACATCATAGTCAATGTAAAGGGTAGTGCATTTTAATAAACGAACGACTGCGGCGGACATGTTTCATCATATAATCAGCATTTCTTAACTTTATCCGGGCTAGAACTCTGGGCTGGAGTCCCAAATGGTTTGTTCGAAGGAATTGACTTGACATTTGTAGCCTAAAACGTCATATCTTTTATGATAAGTTCTAGAGCTAGGTTAATACAAATGCAAAAAGTACTCCCATAGCTCTGAAAAATTAGTTTATGTTATTGATACTTTACTGAGTGTATTTATTTTTCCCAATGTTTTTTTTTTCAACAGACAACAGCCAGAAAGAAAATACTCTTTAAAGATGAGATTTTTAGTTGGCTATGAAGGCAGATAAAATAAAACTTGCCCTGATTGGAAATATTTTATTGACATCTCTATTAATTTAAATTATCCAGTGAAACTTTCTTTTATATTTCTTCATTATCATATTTTTCTAACGCATCAAAGTTTGTATTTGTGTTAGCGATACTGCCAGTTCTATTGTCAGTAAATAAAAGAATGGTAATGTATAAATCAACATTTTTAAACTCAAATCATTTTAGGTCTTTGTATTTTTTATTTTCATCTCAGTTGCCATAGTTTCTTTTCGTACCAACATAAGAAAAATATGTTCGATGAAGATATTTGTATTGTACATTGTATCTAAGCTCGGAAAGGGAAAGGTGCAAATTTAATTTTAGCATGTATAACGTTGCCAGCAACCTTAAAAGAGAAGAAAAGCACCAACTTTATTCATGCCTTCCAAAACTATTTAATTTTTGACAAACTGAATAAATCTGTATATTAATAGGCATCATTAGTTTGACAAAGCATTTTAGATAAAAGTCTCTTTTTAACTGTTCAAGGTGAGCAACAAAATTAATATTCATTTCAACAATATACTAATTTCTGCTATAAAATTTGAAATAGATATAAACTGATGTTTACTTAATACTTAATATTGAAAACTACTAAGTTTACGTTTCCATTATCATATTTTCAAATTGAATGATACCATTATTTTTAGTTTTGATACATTTATTTTTTTCTTTTAGAAGTTATGCAAATAATTCATACCCTAGTATTCGGAAAATGAAACCCAGTTAAGCATTAAATTATTTGATAATTATTTGGGTTTATCAGTTATTACTTTGCAATCCCTTCGTATATCTAGCTAACGCTACAAATATTTTAAACTGTGACTCTAAATATATGCTCGTATATTAATTGTATATAAATTTGTTTTCTGTTTTTCAGTGTTGGGGTGGGCAGGGCTCACTTCGAGAAACAGCCCCCTACCAACTTAAGGAAAAGTAATTTCTTTCACTTTGTTCTTGCTCTGTATGACAGACAAGGTCAACCCATTGAGATTGAGAGAACAGCTTTCATCGGCTTCGTGGAGAAAGAAGAGGTAAATATTTCTTTAATTATTTTTTATATTCTTAAATTATTCAAACAGAAACAGTATTTTTCATGTTAGATTTTACCCATCACATAGGGGCATGGGTACAATTGTTAATGCTCTCAATTTCATGGTAACAATTTATAAATTAGAAACTCAATTTCATGGTAACAATTTAAAAAATTATAATCTCAATTTCATGGTAACAATTTAAAAAATTATAATCTCAATTTCATGGTAACAATTTAAAAAATTATAATCTCAATTTCATGGTAACAATTTATAAATTAGAACCTCAAATTCATAATAAAAAATTTATAAATTATAACCTCAAATTCATATCAAAAATATAAATTAGAATCTCAAATTCATTCTAACAGTTTACAAATTAGAACCTCAAATTGATGATAACAGCTAATAAATTCGACACTGTTGAACTATTAACATACGTCATCAAAAATATTAGTACTCTGTTCTGAAATCTAATATTTCCGTGGTAAGATTTCCCAATTAATATCACGTTTGAGATGAGATCGAACAACCTATATGTTGATAATATATTTATTTGTCATGAAAATTTTGACGTAACGTAAAAACGTAAAAGCACTATAATTCACATGCAATAATACTTTGGTGTTAATTTATAACACACACACATGTGTTATATATATATATATATATATATATATATATATATATATATATATATATATATATATATATATATATATATATATATATATATATATATATTCTATTGCTATATTGCTATTCTGATAGAAACCAATCATGCCCTGCTTTTCTGTGTCAATTTAATTTTTTGTGTTTTTCGAGATTGACATACCATCTGTCTGTCTGTTTCTCCGTCTCTCTGTCTTTGTCTATTTCAATCTCTCTCTCTGTCTCTGTCTCTGTCTCTGTCTGTCTGTCTGTCTCTCTCTCTCTCTTAAAAAGTTACTTTCACATTGTCACATAAAAAATTACCACTTTTGGTTTAATCTGTTTCTGTTGGCCTAATTAGTTATTCAAGACAACAGATGGGCTGGTTCACCAATTCGCACCAGAGATAAGGGTCGTATTCTGATATGCTAACACGAGTGTAACCATCCGTAGTGGTGCGATAGTAATATATTGTATACCCCTAGGTAGGAACGTAATTAAATTGTATATCTGTCTGAATTATTCATATCTTCCATATGTGGAAATTGTTTTAGTTTTGTTTGGGGTGTTTAGAAAACATAGTTACCGGTATTTTTATCAGAAACTCTACCTGGAACAGAAACTTGTAAAAGCAATTATTTAGTGCATATTCTTAAAAATAAAAAAATTGAAAATATATCAGAATATTAGTTAATTAGTTAAGTATACTGTGTAAATAACCATAATCTTAGAAAGTTCTGTCATATAAATGATCATGACAAGAAAATATTTTTGCATATAGCGTCAAATGTAATCGGAAACAGTAAATAAAAAAAAATCGAAAATGAAATAATGTCATATATATCTTCCCCTTATTGTGCCCCTTTCTTCCAAATGTGCAGACTGGCTTGATGACGCTAAACGCACAAACCATCTTTATTCGTTTATAAGTCGAGTCTAACTCCAAGTAATGTAGCTCTTGATCTGCCGTAGCAATTATACATGTAGAGTGTATGTTTGTTCTACTGATTATTACTAATAAACTGCACGGACAATTTTTTTTTTTATAAGCGAATACATACGGTAAAAAGACCTCGGTAAAACACAAAAAAACATGTCTTACAATTTCATAAAACGTATAAATAATTTATTGACAGGACAGATAGCAACAAGAATTGAAGTAGTGGGGAAACATGTCTTAAAGCTTCACATTAGAAATGATGTTGAATAAAAATGTTTAATTACGAATATCTCAGTCACAATGCAGATGTGTCTGTATTAGTGTGCGCATTTTTTTCCCGTTATTTAAAAACAGCAGAGAATTTAATATTTAGTAGCAAAATGAGACCAGTAATAATTTTTATGATTTAATGCTTGTGCTATGATTTAGAAAGATAAAAATCCGAGTGAACGGAATTACTTTGAGCTACATTGAAAATTGTCATCTGTTATGGTATACCATCGTTAATCAAATAAAGAAATATCCATCTTAGGTCAAAATACAATCTAATACTTTATTCTTATTAATAAAAAGATTATTACAAAATATAGGAATAAAAAGCAAAGCTATTTCCTTCGTAACATAAATATGATTAAATTGATGAATATGCACTTCAGCATGGATAAAGGAAAGAAATTTTTGTAGAAACGTATAGTTCTACGGGCTTTTGATAGGTGCGGCACATTTCTGTAATGGGGCTTACACATTTTCTCCGAGTGAGTTCTGGGTGTCCCTTCCACTTATTATAATGATATTAAGCACTAGCTTCATCTCTTTTATTTCTTTCTAAGTATATAGAAAACACGATAACCTGTCACAAATATATAACAAGATATTTTCAGTAAAACTGAATGTAATTTAATTTAACGGTTTTTTTTATATGATTTTATGCATGATAATATAAGTGTTTTTAATTTTAAACAAGACTGAAGAAAAGGCATAAAGATATTTTCTTGTCAAGTGAGACTATTTTATTTTAAATTACATGATATAACTTTGACGTCAAATTAATGTGGACCCTTTTTCGATTGCGTGATATCCGATCCCCATCAAAATTGGTTTAGACCAAACATTCTCTGTGAAAATCTATTAAGGCTACTACACAATTAATTGAACATAAAGTAGACGACTTAATTGAAATGAATAACACATCTGTCGTTACTTCAAAGCCACGTGACGATAAATAACCATTAATTTCGACACATGATAAGATACAACTGCAATCACTTCCGCATATAAACAAAGTTCATGCTATGACCAAGCCCAGTTTTTAATACATATACGTCCAAACATGCTCAGCATATAGGTTCATTTTTTTTTCTCTCCATTTTCAAGGAACTAGAAAGACATCGCATTGAACTCACGTGGTGGGCAACACTACTAGTTTTATTGTCAACTTTGAACAATTGGTATGTTAGTTCCACCATATTAAAATGTTCTGGAAATAGAGAGAATATTTATAGATAAATTAACTACGTATGTAATACCAAGCATATAAAGTTGACAACGTTACTTTGTTAAACATTTTTGTAGAGTTTTAGACTTTCGTACTTGTTACCTTTTCCCGTATTTTGGGGATAAACCGAGTAATATTTTACCAAACTAATATATAATGTATATATTTGAAGAAGACATGTGCGTTGGGGGTATGGTGGTGATTTACAGATTTTTTTTGTTGCCATAGAGAGTCATAGTTAAGGTAGACTGCTTTTTGCAATATCAACGCTTAATGGTCAGGTCGAAATGAAGTGTTTATTACGTTATGATGTCATTAAGATGACGTCATTTTTGCCTATTTTTCAGTGATTTTAACTGTCATAATTGGCATAAAATAACCATAATGCGACTTCTATCTCTAATTAAAAGATAAAACTGAACTATTTTCGGATAAATGCAATAACAGTCCTTTGAAACAAAATCATAAAATCTTGGGAAAAAAATTATACGATACCTTTTGGAAATCTTTGGCGATATATTACCTTTCAAAAATCGACCGCGATGGCTTTCTGAAGCAGAATCTGATGCAATCTAAATAATTTTTTTTATTCTGAAAATTTGTTTTATCCACCAACACACCCTTTTTTTCCCCTTATATACAGGTGTCTGATCGTCAGTCTTTGCATTTAATTGATCTTTAAATACTCAGTTATTATTTTATGGGGAATATGTGGCAGGGTACTTTTTCCTCATACTTGTGTTTGTAAAGACATTTATCTGGAAAATATTTTCAACTATGAATTTCTATGTAAAGACATTTACCTGGGATATATATTCAACTGAGTAATGCAAGAAAATGCATAGCTACTTATTAATCTTTTGTGGTTTTAGATTGCTTGGACCCTTAGCTGTGTAAAATTAGAAACTTTTATAAATTAAATACTTATAAATTAAATACCCAACCATTTCATAGAGATTTTCTTTAACGTGCATGTGCAATGGTTGTAAATGTGTTTGTTTAATGGTTATACATGACCATTTTGTACAAGTGCTGCAATGACTCGTACATGGTTTTACTGTGTATTCTTGACGAGTGTTTCAAAATAGAAACGAGTTAGACCATATTACTCTGCCTATTTTAAATTACACGACAAAGACCAGTGTACAGTTAACTCAAGTAAATTACCAGTGTACATTTAAGTCAAGTAAATTACCATTGTACATTTAACTCAAGTAAATTACCAGTGTACATTTAATTCAAGTAAATTACCAGTGTACATTTAACTCCAGTATATTACCATCTAACACAATTTGATTAGAATGAGTTAAAAAAGAGGTTAAATTAGCATGAACCTAATATTAAAAATGAAACAGTCCTTTGAAACACGTTCATAAAGTCTGACAGATTTTTACAAGAAAAGTATTCTTCTTATATATGCAGTTTTAAAAGAACTATAAATTTAGTGTAACATGTAATGCGACTGAGATGCATACAAAAATTATATGCAATTGCTAAAATCAGCAACAAGCAATATGTAACTAAACTTCTATTATAATAATAGGAGAAAGAAAGAGATAGAAAGTCAGAGAGAATTTAGTTTTGTGGATTTAATGCCATTTTCAGTACATGATAGGCACTTCATGACGGCCAATATATTTGGTGGACGAGGAACCCAACCTGGGTAAAAAAAAACCCAAACAAACAAAAAACAAAAAAAAAACGCCGACCCTGGGAAGCTTTTGGCACACTTTTATACATAGTGACATTGGCCGAGCCGAAAAAAATCGAACTCTAGTGGACAGAGCTGAGGTGTTAGTGATTGGTTAAAGCTCAACCATTTAGGCCAAAATAGTTTGGAAAAGCTGTGGATATTTATGTCAAATTAGTCAAAGGTCGTTTTAGAAACCCTATTTTTTTAAAGGCCTTTTTGGGTTTAGGCAAATTTGAATTAAATGTTTCTGTTAGAGCGATTAATAATTTAAGCATCATTTATTTACATACATCATCATCAAAAGCACATTAAATCCAAAACAGATAATAATGACTATCGGCTTATTTAAAGCCCTCTATTAATTATCAGTAATATATAGTTATAATGTCATTGATGTGACTAATGAAGGCATACTATTGCAAATGTTGAAAGACTATATTGAGGCATTAAAGAAAAATTATTCATACAATATTGTTATAATATCCGACAGCATCTAAGAAGTGTTTATATAAGAAACAATATTACTGCACATATGCAAATCAACAAATGTGAAAGATGAAAAAAAGAAGATTGAAGAATAAAGATGTTGGACTAATTGACTAGAAAAGGAGTTAGATAAAGCACTTTAAAGGACTTAATGACTTTTAGCATTATCTCGGGCATTGTATGAATGTATGTATGTATGTATGTATGTATGTATGTATGTATGTATGTATGTATGTATGTATGTATGTATGTATGTATGTATGTATGTATGTATGTATGTATGTATGTATGTATGTATGTATGTATGTATGTATGTATGTATGTATGTATGTATGTATGTATGTATGTATGTATGTATGTATGTATGTATGTATGTATGTATGTATGTATGTATGTATGTATGTATGCATGCATGCATGCATGCATGCATGTATGTATGTATGTATGTATGTATGTATGTATGTATGTATGTATGTATGTATGTATGTTCTGGGGATAAAACAGCTTAAAGTAAAGATTGTAATTATTGTGATTATTGCTTGTCGTGTCAAACTTTCTGCTCCTATGTACCACTTTCTTTGAAATGATTTTATTAATTACAATCGATTTTCGTTTCAAAATGTGAATAAAATATATTACCAAAATTGTTATTCTCTGAATTTTGTAAGATATAAATTGTGATTCGTGCAAAACACGTGAAAGTAAGAGGAGCAACAAATTCGCTATATCGTATGAAAAGTTAACCTACTAATGAAATACTTCTAATTGGCAATACAGTAACACGAGAAAACCCATCGAAATACGTCTAATTTGTAGCAAAGTATAAAAAAATAAGTCACTGTAATACGTTTAATCCGCAATGAGGAGTCACAAGATAAGTCACCCGTGTATGTGAATTATCACAGAGGTCACCTTGAATATATATATATATATATATATATATATATATATATATATATATATATATATATATATATATATATATATATATATATATGCTATCCCTGAACTCTGTAGTAGAATCTTGATAATAGTGGGCAGAAATAATAGTTTAATACAAACAATACTATCATACAGGTTAGAGAAATTAAATTCGTACTCTACAGAGTTTCGAGAATTGTATGAGAATTAATTACTAGGTCATCATGCGAGTCTGTCTGCTACGCACGAGCTTATATAACACCGATTCAGTGCCATCATTTTTTTGGTGATGCGTGCTTAGTCGTGACGGTATATGGGTTGGTGCGTGCAGGCAAGGCGATGGTGCCATTTACTCGCGGATCTGGGTTCGAAACTCCGTAGAGTACGAATTTAATTTCTCTAACCTGTATGATAGTATTGTTTGTATTAAGCTATATGTATAGGGTGAGGGTTTAGATCAATTTGTTTGATTTAATACTTTGCTGGCATTAATTTTCCATATTGTTGTTTTAAGAAAGATTGAAACGAGTGGATAAGTATTAAAAGTATGGGGCTATATTTTGCGTACAATATGTCAATATTTCAGCCATGTACATCTATTCTCGTTCCTATGGTAATAAGCAGAGTAACAGGAGACTATGAGATCGTTGGCATCATTGAGGATACTGAGACGTTTAATCTTGTAAAGTGAATATTTACCCCCTCCCCCATCTGCCATGTACCTAAGGTGGGAAAATTTCTATGTTGCCAAAGGTTCGACGAGTACATAATTTTTAAGGTTTTATTTTCTTGATTTTGTATGGAGTGCTGTAGTTGTTTTTAAAGCATCATTATTGCTGTTGTCTGCTAGGTTTTATGCTGTTAGGAAAATTAACGTAAGGAAAAAAAATGTCCACTTTTATGGTAATAAATGGAATACCTACTCCTTCGCATTGCAATGAAATCGCTAAATCCAGTCGTTAAGGCAAAGGATTTCGGCGTGTGAAACGTGTAGAGGAAATTAATTTCATCAATATCAGATGGGACTATACCCTGTATTCATTATATTATTTCACTCGCCTAATGACATGTCGTCCGAACAAGATCTGTTAAATTAAACTACGATGCAAAGACTGAGTTAGCTTCAGAATGTAACATGAATTGTTATCATACAAAACGTTAGTTGCAAAAGCGTGGTTTCTGTCAGTATTGTTTTAGGTTAGGGTAAAAAGAAATGAAAACTTAGACATATGCTAAATAATGTATAGACAGATTCAGTTCTAATTAAAAGTTGCAATTAGACACTTTTTAAAAATGTAGCATATGCTAATTTCCTTTCCGTAGCATATTCAGAAATCCGCAGTCATTAATTCTTTTTTCTCTCGCTATGGTACGAAAGCAACACAGTTGTGAAGAAAAGTGCACAGTAATTTATTTTGCTGGATTAAAAATCGTTAAATATTTATGACGTCTTGCAAAGAGTTGCTTGAAACTTTAGTTGGATTTGTTGTTAACACCTGTATGTTTCTATTCCACAGGAAGGTGAAACGGCGAAGACAAACAATGGGATCCATTACAGAATCCAGTTATTGTACGCAAATGGTAAGTTTTCTTTTGTTACAAAGGAACCATTATGCAGGGTGAAACAAAGACTGTTTCACCCTTCGACTCAGCCTTTCCAATTTTATAAAAACTAAGAAATAATCATAATAAGCCATTAATTAGGTCTTAAGCAATAATATCCTCCTCCTCCTCCTCCTCCAACTACTACTACTGCTACTACTACTACTATTACTACTACTAACAATAATAATAATAATAATAATAATAATAATAATAATAATAATAATAATAATAATAGTAATAATAATAATAACAACAGAAGTGAGTACTCGTAATTTAATGATCTTTAATATCCTCCTCCTCCATCCTCCAACTACTACTACTACTACTACTACTACTACTACTACTACTACTACTACTACTACTACTAATAATAATAATAATAATAATAATAATAATAATGACAACAACACCACCACCAACAACAACAGTGAGTACTCGTAATTGAATGATCTTAAATTTCTTGAGTGAAAAATTAACTTGATGCACAAAATTTTCTCGTTGTTCCATTTTTCAAACATACATAAGGAATTAAATAGGGTATATTTTAAAAATGTTGATATTGTACAGGAAGAAATTTTGCATGAAGACAGAAAGTCGGACGGGTCGTTAGACATGTAAATAAATATATTTAAAGATGGATTATTTGACAGATAAATGGATTAATAGATTATTAGATAAAGGAATGAACTGATAAATCGGTGGGTTTAACGTAAAATATATCCGAGTGTATATAAAATTATAACTGAGCAAGTATAAGAAGAACAGAGACATACAAATACGACTGATTTCGATTTATTTTGCACCATATGTTTAAAAAAAAATTCGAGCAGAAAATTGCTTTCATTGGAGGGTGATAGAAGTGACGAACTGAAACTTGACTAGGATGATGATTTTAGGTTTAGTATACTGCACATAAATAATGAAGTAGATATTGAACATGAGAGTCAATGACAATTTGGTAACCAATCCGTCAAGTAGCGACATCTGTCCCCTTACTTAAATGTCTACCGCAAATTTACATTGGAGAGTGATATTCATAAAACGTGAATGGAAAACAATGCCACCTAACTGTGAAGTCAATTTGTTATATTTTTCTTTAAATCTAAATATACCTCATGGAAGGAGTTGGGGTGGGGTACAAGGTCTTGTACCTATTTAATGGCTTGATTGGTTTGTGTTAGTGTGCTTAATTTGCTTTCTTTCTCCCTCTCTTTTTATGTCTTGGAGTAATTGCCTGGCAAAGGAACATCGGTGTCTGTATGGGATACAGTTCATCTCAATTATTAATTTTCTTTAAAAGAAAAAAAGACTTGCTGTATTACTAGTGTATTTAGGGTACCTAGGCCGATGGGGACATACGTTTGGTTACTTGGTGACCCTAGGTCAATGGGGACATATATGTGCATACTCAGTGACCCTAGGTCGATGGGGACATAGACGTGGATAACCAACGACAACTTTCCTCTGTGATATGTTATCATCTATTCATTTTCTTTACAAATTATAGGGTTGATGTTATCGTTTGTGTTTCGCATGCAAAGCAGAAGATTAATGTTGGTATAACAAATGGGTAGATAATACACGGCAATGTGCCTCTGAAAGAGAGGGGCAGGTCCCCCCATATATGTCACTTTTTATTATGTGTCCCCAAAATGGCGTTGCCCCTCCATCTCCCAGAAATATTTCATGTACACGGAAAATTACAAATGTTCATATTGATGATGTGTTTTTGTAAGTTAAAATTATATAAATTACTATTCAAATATGCAATTAAACATCTACGAGGCACTACATGCATTTGTACGTCAAACAACGTGACTCTTGTGGCGATATCCCAATAATATAACAATTTAGATGACGAACTATTATAAAAAAAGGTTACGTTGTAGATGTTGATATTGACAATCGTAAGTTTATGCATATGTATTGCATTTGATAAGTATTTTCTTTGTGATCTTGACATAATTCCGAAGTGTATGGGTCAGCTATTACGTTTTATGGCTGTAGATCAAAACATGTTTTGAAGTTTAAAAAAGCGGAATAGGGACCAAGTGCCTTCTCCTTTCTACTATGTGCGGGTGCTCATAAGAAATAAATAAATATAACCTGTGGAATAAATAGTTTTGGATGTTATTCTCTTTAATTATAGTGCTCCATGAACTTTAACTTGATCTACCTAGTAAATTTTCGCCATGTGTTCGTATTCGCGTATGCGAAAATTGTCTAGTAAGAAACTAGAAAGAAATAAATAAATGGACTTGATCTAGTGATTACTGTAGGTAAAACTGATCTATGACATTTTCAGCACTCGACACGGATAAAATATACAAGTATTCAACGTTAAAGTTCAAATAGTATATCAGCACTAATCAAAATATGAACCCCAGTTAATTTCTAATAGTCTATTTTTTTTTTGCATTTCATATAAGGTTTTCTTTCATTCACCTTGATGAATATATTTATATGTAGTAAATGAGTGTGAAAGAAAGCATAACATCATACTATTATATTTGCATTTTTGTTTTGAACAATATTGCCAAAAAGCAAACTACAGGCATTTTTTTTTCTATTTATTTTTATTACTTTGGAATTTTGGGGATTCATTTCTTTATTTTCTTTCAGTGAATATATTCAGGAATGACAAAAAATTAACAAATCCATTTTTCAACTTCATTTCACCCAAAGAGATTTATCACGGTACCATTATTTGAAAAGCTCACCACATCAGCTAATTATATCATGTAATAATAATAATAATAATAATAATAATAATAATAATAATAATAATAATAATGCTTGAAATATGTATCCAAACATGTAGCACAATGTGGTTTCTGTGTCCGATGTCATTCTGATGCACGATGTCTTTTTGTGTAGGTCATTCTGTTTCACAATGTTGTTTATGTGTAGAGGTCATACTACTACAGCACAATGTCGTTAGCACAATGCCGTTTCTGTGTACGGTATCATTCACTTCACATTAGTCAAAATAATATACACAAACAAGTGCTCAAGCAAGAAAATGTAAACGTTCACTGGTCCAGTCAAATACCTTATCCCTTGGAAATTGTTTAGAAACTTCCAAACAAGCTTAACATCTCTCTCTCTCTCTCTCTCTCTCTCTCTCTCTCTCTCTCTCTCTCTCTCTCTCTCTCTCTCTCTCTCTCTCTCTCTCTCTCTCTCTCTCTCTCTCTCTCTCTCTCTCTCTCTCTCTCTCTCTCTCTCTCTCTCTCTCTCTCTCTCTCTCTCTCTCTCTCTCTCTCTCTCTCTCTCTCTCTGTGGCCTAGTGGTCTAAAGAACTGACCGTTACAGTTCACTGCCATCTCACCTCGATCAGAGTGAGTTCGAGTCCAGTCTAGCGTGAGTAAGTGAAAAAGCCTGCCAGTAGCTTCTCGGGGGTCGGTGATCTGGGGTTTTTCAGTGTTTTTCCTCCACCAATAATACCACCATGTATAGCCTATCTTGTGCTGAAAAATGGCGTTAAACCCTATAACAACTCTCTCTCTCTCTCTCTCTCTCTCTCTCACACACACACACACACACACACACACACACACACACACACACACACACAGGAGTTCTATCGAGAAACATCGTATGTTGACGGGAAACATTTTAGCAGGAAATTAGTGTTTATCCCTGTGAAGGACGACTAAAGAACCTTTGTAACAAATGTAATACTTTTCTGATTATTGGCTCGCTCTCAGTGCTTTTAGAAAGAACCAAGTTCATCACTTTTAGAGAGCATTCCAATAATGTTGATCATACATACCTTTTGTGATGTGAAAAATGAAAGTAGTGAAAAACAAAATTATTTTCCAAATCTGGCTGTAAGTTTCGAAATACACGTTGATCAGAGTAGATTTTATTGTTTGCTATTTTATTTTTCAGACTTAATGACTTAGTTAAGAAATGACTGTTATCGATTTACTTCTCTCGACATAATTAAATGATATACGTCATATTCTAAGTTCAGGTTCAGAAAGATTTCTATATTGTAATTCACAATTCTAAGACCACATAAACTCACCGACTAAAGTGGTTAGAGCATCACCTCAGTTGCTGAAGTTCGCGGGTTCGAACCCCGTCCGAATCATGCTAAAGACTTGTAAAAATGGCACAAGCAGCTGCTTTGCTTGGAGCTCAGCCGCAATAGGTTAGTGTTAGGACTCGGCAGCCTATTGTCAGGATAATGTGACCGTATGAGATATGATCTTACATGTTTGCGGCATGACATTGAAACGATATGAATCAAGTTGTTAAAGCTAGGCAAAAGAAATATAAATATCACACACACACACACACACACACACACACACACACACACACACACACATGCGCGCGCTTAAACTCACCTACATCAGGAGAATCATCAAGACAGTTTGGTTTTTAATCTTATCTTTTGATTATGAACTACATAAAAGTCAACATTGCCAATATTCTGGCATTAGACTGAAATTTTGTTTCGACAATACTATCATATGTATTGATCACATGCTTCCAATCATTCCGGTTTCTCAGTCTTACAAACTTTGACCTTTATAATTAGCATGTGCTGGGTTCAGATCAATACGAAAATCTACATGAACTCATCTGAGGTCGGCATATGCAAAACTGAATGTCATTTAATTTGCCAAATTAATTACTACTACTACTACTACTACTACTACTACTACTACTAATAATAATAATAATAATAATGATAATAATAATAATAATGATAATAATAATAAAAATAATAATAACAACAATAATAACAAAAACAATAATATAGTTGTTAAAATGTTCAAAAATGTCTTAAACTCCTGTGGGTGAAAGTGAAATATGTTAACTGTGTTAGACGCCCAGGTTCCCCTGTGAATCAAATAGCAAATTCAGATAGTTGATAATGACCAGATAACCGGTGACGTTTCAAATTATCCGTGTCAATGTTTCTATTCATGGAATGTAAATAATGCTAATTTGTTTGCTTAGTGCGCGCGTTTGATGGCACTTGCCATGCTTTCTATTCTACACGTGTAGTCTTGTTTACCTCCATAATTATACCCGCCAAGGCAAATCGTGTGCCAATACACGATTACGATAGTCATTCGTTCATTTCAGCTCATCGCCCCATCTTTAAATATTTTAAATTGGTGTAGAAATTAACCGCGGCGACGACTTAATAACCGGTGGGTAAACATTTGGAATGAGCTATCGCATTACTAAATTATCTGTTTTGAATTAAGCTTGGGAGTCAGCCGTTGTCGTAATGCATGACGTCCTTTTAGCTTTTGTCCGCAAGAAAAAACAGCTCACGGATTCGACCTCAGTATTGAAACACCTATTAGTTAAATTGACGGAAGTCGAGCTCAATGTTTGGAAAATGTAACTGCTTATATGGGGATAAATGGCTCGTTAAATGATGACATTATTTTACTTATGAAATACATCAAGAGATCGGAAGTGAAATTACTATTAGAATTAACAAGGACTTGTGCGAACAAATATTAGCTCCATAATCTATTGATTTCATCGCAAATACAGTCGATTTAAAGGTTCTTTTGTGAGTTAGATGATTCATTAAATTTTGAAAAGCTAACCAGATGGAGGAGGACATTGTAGTGATCAGAGACCGTATTTAGTCTAAGCCAGTTTAACGTTATATTTGGAAACAGAACAACACTACAAGGGTAACGCGGTATGCAATGTTGTATTTTACGAATTTAGGTTGTCATTACTGCTGATCTGTCAAACGGTGACCCTTTTCAATAAATGTATCAAAATTGTTATGCTGGTAATGCAAGTGCAGTTTTATGTACATATGGTTGAGCAATTATTCTCTTCATTAAAATTAATAATTTTTCTATCTCAAATTGTTTTGATAGAATGAATTTCATCCGTCTTTGAAGTCTATTAGCTATTTGACTGTTACTATAAATTTCCAAAACAGAGATCGAGCTTTTGACTATTGGTCTAAATTACCAAGACAGAATGAGAATCAATTTTGCATGTCAGTATATTCAAGGGCTTTGGACCGTTTAGGAAGCAAAATACTAAATAAGTAGTGAAATTGATCAGAAACTGAAATCACCCATCTTTCCTCCTCAACACAGCTAAATTGTTCACCAAAACGACTTTTTGTCTATTTTTGTCAGCTGCTGACGCCCTCTTCCTAGTTTTTCATATACCTTTAAATCTCGCCAGATTTTCGGCAAAATTTAGCAAATTATGTCATGCGCGCTAAATCTAAAAACGATACTTCAACCATCAAACAACATTAAGTTCAGGTCTTTGTCCACTATTGAACACGTCTAATACGGCATTATGGAACTTCGGACTATATGCTAGATTCACTGACCTCCGAAACTGATGAGTTTGACAGCGTGCAAAAAGAAAACATGTCCGAAAATGAAGACTTGACTATGGCAAGTCCTCCAATTGGCGTGGGAAATTGTATGTTTTGCAAAAACACGTGTTAATATATTTTTACGAATAATTTTGCTCAGTTCAAAATTATAATCAAGTCATATATTAGATTAACTTAGCAAGTCTTCGCAATAAATTGTGTAAATGGGCCAAGTGTTTGGAACTATTATGTTAGATTCTTAATATATAGTCCTATGTAAATACAGCAATATCGAATAAGATATCAATCCCGTGGAATATAGCAATATTGGATAAGATATCAGTCCCGTATAAATATAGCCATATTGGATTAAATATCAGTCCCACGTAAATATAACAATATTGGATAAGGTATCAGTCTCGTGTAAATATAGCAATATTGGATAAGATATCAGTCCCGTGTAAATATAGCAATATTGGATAAGATATCAGTCCCGTGTAAATATAGCAATATTGGATACGGTATCAGTCCCGTGTAAAGACCGCAATATTGGATAAGATATCAGTCCCGTGTAAATACAGCAATATTAGATAAGATATCAATCCCATGTAAATACCGCAATATTATAAAAGATATCAGTCCCACATATTGAGTCATAAAAAACTTTAAAAACTTGAAATAATATTCTTTGCGGTTACATGAAATACAAGGCACAAACAAAAGTACTCATATATTTTAGCAAATTTCAAAATATTTTTTCTCTTCTACATTACATTTATTTTTGTGCAATTTTCCTTCACACCGGACAGCACTCTACTTAAAAATTGAAACGATGAAAAGTTTTTGTGATAGATTTGTTATATTTGTTATTTATTTTTGTTTTACTTATATGTTAAAGGCCGCTCCTATAGTTTAGCGGTTAGAATGTTCGCCTCTGATGCGGGATATATCAAAAACTTAAAATATATTGTACTAACAGCTGCCTGGGATGGCGATTGTCATTAGGAAGTTACTGTTAGGACATGTTGACCTGTCGTCAGGATAATGTGACTGGGTTGGATTGTGATGATACATGTCTGCGTCATATTATAAACTGCCACACTGCAGATATAGAAGCGATATGACTGAAAAATTGGAAAAGCTACGTTAAAAATCCAAAACATACGTACACACACACATGTGTAAAAAGAATATTTTCATCTATACTGGTGAAATTTTACATACTCCTTTTCCAGTTTATTTTGTACATTGTCATGAGCTTATTTACCCCCACCCCCAACCACTTGCCCTCACGTCTCTACTACTGCATCACAAACCAACACACCGTAAACTTTCCCAAAGCGTCTAAATTAAAACATAAACGCCTGAAACACAGTTTAAGTAGATTTCACGATTAATTTCTTATCAATTTTCACAGCATATCATTTAAAGGTCGGTCATTGTGGTCAAGCATCAAAGGTCTAGATATAGATACCGCCGAGAAATTGGTCGGACAGCTGTTTCTGCCGTCTCTTTAACTCTAACCCCTGACTTGGTCGGACAGGTGGCTAATTTGTAATTCATAGCGGGCAGCAGCGAAAGCCAGCATCAATTTCACTTTGATTACTAGTTTAGCCACCGTGTAGAACGATAGACCCAAAACAAACACTATTACATTGCATAATTCATACAGTCTAGGCGATGAAAGATACGGGTAATTGGTGAACTGACAGGGTTCGAACAGATATAATAAATATTAGGACATGGATAGATTGCGAAGATGGGCATGCCAATCTAAAGAAACAATACGTAATAGTCTATGTATTGTTGTTACTCTTTAATATGAGTAGTTGGTATATCATGAAAAAATTCTTATATCTCTTTTTAGTCTGTTTGCTTTCTTTCTTTTATCGAAATGCAGATAGAATCAGTGGTGGCGTAATAGGAAGAGTAGAGAGCTAAAATTTTCATAGTATTTCACCTTCATTTTAGTGTAACGCAGGTAATTCTTCACAAAACTTATATTTTGGAGGGGTTGACTGACATAAAAACTGTTTTCTGAAGGATATTAGGGGCAACACTAAAGAACATTGACGAGCGTATCATACCCTTGCACTGGATGCAATACTTCTCCTTTAAATATGCCTTGATCTTCCTTCAGTTTTGTATTTGTTATTCTCAATAACTTGCCATCTTGGTCAGTGTTAATTCCACTAACACTGTTAAACTTGAGACCGATTAATTGTTTAAGGTTATTACTGATATTTTTCAATTTATCCTGTTAAGAAGAATGACTAAAAAAAAGTTATGATGTTTTGAAATCTTGGAGAAAATGATACGTGATTCGTACCATTTACAAACTAGATAAAATAAAACAACCCGACTCAGCAGTAAATTTCCATAGTCTTTTATAGTACGCACGCGCTAATATTTAATGAGTTAAAACTGGAATAGTTTCACAAAAGTTCAATAGCGTTAGACAGACTTTGTCCAAATATTGGTTTATGTACAATTTTTTTTTTTGTACAATACTTCGGAAAAGTAATCAGGAAATACTAAATCCTTTATGTACTTATAACCGGATAAAAGAAGTTATTACTTTAGGTTCTAATCGCCGGATAGAATATGTGACGACTTTAGGTAGTGATAACCAGATAAAATGTATGATTACTTGAGGCACAGATAACTGGATAAAATGTATTATAACTTTAGGTAACAATAACCGGATAAAATGTGTGATGCCTTTTGTGACCGATGACTGTAAAGAACGTTGTTTTCATGTTGCCAGGAGGGTAAATTGCAATATAATGTGTCGATGGGCCTTTAAAACCGCAACAAAAAAAAAAAATAAATAAGAAATTCCATTTATGGGAGGTGTTAGATAAAACCTATACTATTATGTAACTGTTTCTTTCGTGTTCTTTTTGCGGGGATTTTGAATGTTACATATTAATAGTGTCTTTGTTTTCCAGGTGTTCGGCAAGAACAAGACTTGTATGTTCGCCTCATTGACTCCGTCACAAAACAGGTAAGAAATCATTTTATTTAATTTTTAATTTGTTAGGGATAATACATTTGTATTGTCCTGCTGATCCAGTATGGTCTATACTAGCCGTGAAGGATAAAATTTGGATCTATATCATTGTTGAAGCATTGGATCTCCATACATGCTTGTGTATCTTTGTGTGTCTGCGTGCATGTACGTGTCTTTTTGTCTGTTAAAGAGAGAGAGAGAGAGAGAGAGAGAGAGAGAGAGAGAGAGAGAGAGAGAGAGAGAGAGAGAGAGAGAGAGAGAGAGAGAGGGAGGGAGGGAGAGAGAGAGAGAGGGAGAGAGAGAGAGAGAGAGAGAGAGAGAGAGAGAGAGAGAGAGAGAGAGAGAGAGAGAGAGAGAGAGAGAGAGAGAGAGAGAGAGAGAGAGAGAGAGAGAGAGAGAGAGAGAGAGAATCAATTAGTTTCCTAAAATATTTGATTATCAGCTTAACGTAAGCTGTTCTTTGATTCACCATCTCGTAACTCAACATGAAGTTCCCAATTTTTGAGTATATGTAATCTCTTGGGCATTAGCCCCAAGACCTCTATTATCCGCGACTGAACAGTAAATAATACACGCGCTTATGTGAATCTCTCACTTTTGGGATCATACCTTTTAATTAACAACTTTTTATTTTTATCCGGAATAATCAGAAAGCAGTGTCGGACGTCGAAGATTGAGACAGCGGAAATTCTGCGACAGATGATGAGCCATATTCTGTGCCAAACACGCTTTAGTTCCGCATTCATTAACCGTTAATTGAAAGACGAAAACTCTTTGAGCAGTCTAACGAATTTTGTCTGTATTTGTTGGCATATGGCATACTGGAAAACTGGATCGTTAAAAATGCAAATAGCCAAAGCGCAACGTGCACCAGAATGGATTCCCAACAATAACCGACGTTTGCACGCAATTTAGTTGATAAATTTTCTTGTCGAAATTTTATCAGTGAATATCAGTCTATATTAATCTATTTTGGGCCATTTGAAGGCCAATATGATTTAATATTTGGCCATTCTATTGAGAGTAACTGACCCGATTCTCGCAGAAGATAATCCCAATCATTGAAAATCAATTGTTGCGCGACACAAGGGTTATAAGTCTTTTTTCCACAGTGCATCATCAGTCCCAGAGTCACAATTGGAATGAAGATTTAGTACTCAACGCTAGATTAATAGTTATGCACAGAGAGAGAGAGAGAGAGAGAGAGAGAGAGAGAGAGAGAGAGAGAGAGAGAGAGAGAGAGAGAGAGAGAGAGAGAGAGAGAGAGAGAGAGAGAGAGAGAGAGAGAGAGAGAGAGAGAGAGAGAGAGAGAGAGAGAGAGAGAGAGAGAGAGAGAGAGTTCTATATGTATTCAATCTTGTATTTTTCGATTGCTCAGGGGACCTTAATAAAGGTGGTCCTTGTGAGCAATTCGTCTTTATATTCAGGGAAAATTCGTTGGTGTATTCAAAAGCGGGATTAATGGAAATAGGTCTTTACACTAAGTGATCTTAAAATCCAGGTACCAATCAGGCCGATCAGAAATTTATTATTAAATATTATAATAAAGTGCCGCTTTGTTATCTACTTTATTCAAGCCAAGAGTCCTAATTATAATCTCGTAAATGTGATTTGTCTCTTTTAGGCCATCGTTTACGAAGGTCAAGATAAAAACCCAGAAATGTGTCGGGTTCTGCTTACACACGAAATCATGTGCAGGTAAAAAAAAATTTTCTTCTTGCTTGGCTCACCTACGTAATTGTACGTTATTGCATTGTGTCTGTACGATGTGCGTCTGTAAGTCTGTAAATGTTGACTACCCTTTAGACATTTCCTTCTGAATATATTTTTGAACACACTTCTTTATGCTTACATCACAAGAAAAAAATGAGAGTTTGATTATGAATGTTAAATGCGTGTTAAATTTGATGATTCAGCATACGATCGGACAGCTTTTCAAGTACGGAATACACACACGCATACACACACGCACACGCACGTACGCACGCACACACACACACACACACACACACACACACACACACACATACATACATACATACATACATACATACATACATACATACATACATACATACATACATACATACATACATACATACATACATACATACATACATACATACATACATACATACATACATACATACATACATACATACATACATACATACATACATACATACATACATACATACATACATACATACATACATACATACATACATACATACATACATACATACATACATACATACATACATACATACATACATACATACATACATACATACATACATACATACATACATACATACATACATACATACATACATACATACATACATACATACATACATACATACATACATACATACATACATACATACATACATACATACATACATACATACATAGGCTACTGCAGGCATCATAGTGATGTGACTGACAAATTGTTAAAGCTTCGTTAACAATCCAAAACACACTCATTTCTTTTGTGTCACGTATTTAACAAAGTTCTTAGGAAAAATACAATCCACGGAATCCATAACCTAATTCTTTAGAAATATAGCCAACAAAATATTTACAACTTACTGTGTTATTCATGTGTAAACATTATTATTATTATTATTATTATTATTATTATTATTATTATTATTATTATTATTATTATTATTATTATTATTCAGTCGATGCTGTGATAAAAAGAGCTGTGGGAATCGAAATGAAACTCCATCGGATCCTGTAATCATTGACAGGTAAGTACTGAGATATTTCCTGTAATCATTGACAGGTAGGTACTGTGATATGTTTTTATCATTTCAAGTGCAGGGCATGGGCAGGATAAAGGCTTTGGGGGCCCTGGGCACTTAACATTGGGACCGTTATACATCTACAAAAAAGCTCTTAAAACAGTTCTTTAACTGTCCTTAATATGTGTATAATTTTTATAGCTATATTAGGCTATGTATTTAGACATGTATCTAGTTTATTTTAAAATATGAAATATTATCCACAGAGAAATGTACAAAGTTATACTCACCTTTTCTCTAAATTACTGTTGTAACCATGCTTAACGAAGACGACTAATTTTCTATGCTTAGTGCTGGGCGGGGAATGATGTGATAACAGAAAAACTGAAAAAGACGTTGGGACCTTCACATTTCAATGATTTTACCAAGGAATTGATTGTGGGAGATACATTCATCATGGAAAACTTGTCCTGAGAGCGGATCGATATTGTTGAATATCTAATGCTACAGCAATAATTGGCTCTAAGTTAAGTTTTTGACATTTTGGCTGAGTGCTTCAGTACAGCAATATATTTGGGCAGTTGACATTTATTTTATTAATGTTTTTGTTGTTTTGGGTTAAACGCCTTTTTTCATCGCGTGTTAAGTTAGGTAGGCCGTCATGTAAGTTATACATGACGGCCTGTATAACTGGTGGAGGAAGAATCCATGAAAACCCTGGTAACGACCAGAGACCCACCGGAAGCTACCGGAAAGCTTTCTCACATACCCACATTGGCCAAGTCCGATAATCGAGCTCATGCGGACAATGCTGAGATGGCAGTGATCGGTTAAAGCGAGCGCTCCCATAACCCCTACTTATTAATGAACGACAAAACCAAGTAAATACAAACACCTAACAGTAAATGTATTCTCTGCACCTTTGGTTAGATATGTAATTACCTAAATTTATTTTGAGCTTGTGTTCGATGTTAGGACAACATGTAGAACAGCAAAACTCGCCGGTGGCAAACATTCTTCATTGTAGCAGCCAGCTACAGCCACTGCATCTTCAAGTGTCACTCTTCTTTTGCTGTTTTCATACAAGCTAGTAATATTATCTGTTGATAAATTGGTTCCTTCGAGAATCAGAGTCGATTAGGTCCTGGTTATATTGAAATTCGGAAATCAGCTAAATGTCAAACCAAGTTCATATAATTTATTATTTAAAAAGTTACAAGATAATTAAGTACACAATGGAGTATATTTATTATTTTCAGAATTGTTTATTTAATAAATGCTTTTTGAACTCCCTGAAGGGTTGATACCCGGGCCTCCTTGCCACCTCCACCTTGTTGCCATTTAGTAATACACATGCTAGAGAAGTTTACAACATTATCGTATTATATCCACCATCTTAAACCGTAGATCAAGTACATGAAACTGTATAGTTTCATCTCAGCCTCGGCTGACGTGGTATTAGACCAGAATAATGCCAGTATTGAAAGCAACCCTCTCTCTCTCTCTCTCTCTCTCTCTCTCTCTCTCTCTCTCTCTCTCTCTCTCTCTATCTCTCTCTCTCTCTCTCTCTCTCTCTCTCTCTCTCTCTCTCTCTCTCTCTCTCTCTCTCTCTCTCTCTCTCTCTCTCTCTCTCTCTCTCTCTCACACACACACACACACACACACACACACTTCTTTGCAGGATCAAATGGTAGGTTTTGAAAAAAAGTTGATCACATTAGTTGAATAATAACGTTACCACAAGTTAAACTCAGTTGCCAAACTGAAATATAATATCTTGTGAATTATAAATGGAACAGAATAGTGGAGCTGAGGAAGATAATGGGGCAACATGCGATGGTTAGGGACTGACCATTTCTTTATTCGGGGAGTAGTTTTCGGGGATGAGTGTGTGTGTGTGTGTGTGTGTGTGTGTGTGTGTGTGTGTGTGTGTGTGTGGAGGCGTGCGAAACATATTAGTTTATATCAGGCTATTTTCTTTTCGTTTACCTCAAGATAATTTTTGTTCAAATCATGTACTAAATTTAATTTTCTAAAAATTAGAATCACGTTTTCAAGTTAGTTTAGGACCGGATATTTATTTTTATAACACATAGTATCATCACCCCCACCCACCAAAATAAAATTAAATGTTAAATACATTACTACGTGCAACATGCTGAGAAAACAAACTGCCCTGTAAAACAGAGATATTAATATAAACTGTGATTAAGGTAGATATCACAGGACTTTTAAATGACTCGTCTTATTTTCAATGACAGCGGCAGATTATTGGCACACGGCACACCTTTCGTGTTTTACAAACACTAGTCCAGTTAATTCTACTGTAGGTGTATTGCCGTATTCGATTTCATTCAATATTGCATGAGATTGAAAATGGATTGCAAAATAAAATTTCACAATTCAAGAGATGCAAAATATATCTAGGTGACTTGAACACCATTTCGAAAGAGTTACATACCTTAAACCAGCAGTCCATTAACATTCATTATCGTTGATAACCGCCAGAGGGAGCTGACTTTTCCTTGAGCTGAACATGCAATAATATCTTGCCTTCTTGACGTCTATCAAAACATGTGATGAGAGCAAACTTAAAACCGTCGAAATAGTAGTAGTTTGTGATTTTTGCTTCCTCCTCTAATATCATTACCAATCATTTATTTACTATCTGCGTTTTGTTGTTGATCTCTCTCTCTCTCTCTCTCTCTCTCTCTCTCTCTCTCTCTCTCTCTCTCTCTCTCTCTCTCTCTCTCTCTCTCTCTCTCTCTCTCTCTCTCTCTCTCTCTCTCTCATTTTGAGTTTAAACGTAGTTATACAATTTTGTCAGTCATATGGTTACGATATCTACAGTGTGGAACAGTGTGGAAGTTTATAGTGATGTCTTGCACTGGGACGTCATAATGCAGACATATAGCACTATGTCCCACCCAGTCTGTGAGTCACATTATTCTGACACCAGACAGAAAAGTCCTAACACTAACCTCTTAATACTGAGCCCCAAGCGATGAAGGCAAGAGTACTTGTTTTAATGTCTTTGGTATGATTTAGCCGGGGTTCAAACCTTCGACCAATCGCATCCAAGGCGGACGCTCCAACCACTAGGCAACCGGAGCGGTCGTTGTTGAACTTACAGAAGTATAGGACCTACCATCTTATACCCGCTTACAAGTTGATTCCAACTTTAAACTGCATAAACCCTTATCTGCCGTTGCATAGTGCACAGTCGCCGTCAGATTTGGGTCTCGGCAGTTTTGTTTGGATTAATCAGCAGAACAAACATAGATTCTGTTCATCCGGGGCCTTATGTGACGACAGATCACGGTCTATGTTGCTTGCAGTAAGTCTCAAGTTATAGGCAACTATATACAGTAACATGTCAAATTTGTTGTTTACATATCAGATAGAGTAGAAAACTTTAGTTTCAGAAGATGGCTTGAACAGATCAATCAGCAATACATAAAAATCATGATGATAAAGCATTTGTTTTGTATTAGCTTATAACATCTTCTCTTTTTGTGTCGCTATCCGGGAACAAAGCGCCTTTATAAACACGTTTCAGAAGCAACTTAATTTATTCTATTACAAGTTACTATTTCCCTAAAGAACCATCTGTCTACTGTTCAAAGTAAATTGTTAATGCGCATGGTCATATTGTGTCACGTGATGAAAGAATAGTTAGGTTTTGGGTCACAATGCAGAAAAGTTTAACTCCATATTCTATATACGGGGTCTGTTTTGTGTTCTACTCTAGTTCGATTTCATTCAATATTGCATGAGGAAATTGATCTAAATTATCTCCATCCATTCATTTTCACACCAAGCAAGAAATCATAGAGCCAGTCAAATCAAATACCTCATTAACACGTCGCCATATTGCAATTGTGAATTCAGAATAACAAATGTCCCGACTGAATGTAACCTATTTCGATTGCATGTCATCGACAGAACTTGGATTTATTAGGCTTCCAGATCTATACGCGCCTGTAGAATGGCTTCATTGCTTTATTACTTGATTCGGAGTGGGTTTTGAGGAGAAAACTATAACAATAGTACCGGTCATGGTCAAAACAAAAAAATTTAAATTATCTCTTCTGATATGTACAAGTGAGTCATAGAAAGGAAGTAATTGTTTAATAGGAGGACCCAATAAAAATAGGTTTGATAATATACATTTTGTAAATAAATTAACAAAATTCATTATTGTTAAGTAAAAGATTTTATTAATCGTTCAAAAAACAGTAACATGATAATAAATAAGTAAAAAGTAATAAATAAGTAAATAAATTTAAAAAGAATCAAAAATAAATAATGCATGAAAACTATTGAGAATATATAGTGTCTGTCTCAGTAAATAGAAATAAAGTGAAAAAAAAACAAACACTAAATAAGAAGAGCAGTTTTGGGAAAATAGTTCATCAGACAATTAAAAATATAATTTCTACCAATTAAAGACTATCAAATAAGTCACATTACCAGGTGGCAGGGACATTTTCATTTGTTCACAGCCTGTACCTAGTAATGAATCTGGACAGTTAAATGACCAATTTTACTTTTTTAAATTATGTTACTTGCAGGTTTTACATTATCTCTGTAAGCAAATGGCTATATGAAAGATGCTCTAGCCTCTGGCAAGATAAGACGGAATCATTTTTCTTTTATAGTGACATAGTGCAGGTAGCTATACCCTGCTGTTGTATTATTAATATGTTTTTCAAAATGAAATCAATTGGTTGAGACGTTTCTACTTTATATCCTTGAATTGATCGCACCATCGTTAGATTGTGTTATATGTGTAGGTTGTGTGCTACATTAGTTGATTGAAGAGTTTTCTAAACAATCTGAATCATTAAATTAATTTGCATTCCGATTAGAGTAGAAAACGTATATCCACAGGGGCATAGATGGCACGATATTTTAGCATTGCATGTTTTAAGCTGAGAGTTCAATTGCATATATACCTTGGGTTTTTTTGAAACAGTATTGACACATTTGTTTCCTTTCCTAGACCCAGAAAATTAATACATGCATCATCTATCCTGAGATAAATAAATAATTGATGATATCGTGAAGCTTTATGCCCACTATCGATGTAAACTTTGGCAAGCCTCAGGGGATCTGCACGTTTTCTAAGTGTTCCTATGCACGAGGTAGTACTTATCAAAGCGCATTACGCAATATGCACCGTTTGACCCCACTGGCTTTTAGAATTTAGTGCAAAGTGCGAGGAATGCAGTGATTCATTTCGTCCTTCAAACCGCTTCATAGAGGCGTGAAATTCCTTTTTTTTTAACTTGATAGATAGACGTGTCCAAATAACTACCAATGATGCCATTAACATTTTGTAAATGAAAAATCACCGTTGTTTTCATCAAAAGCCGCCAATTCTTACAGAATTGACAATTGTCACATTGATATGTGTGTATCATATACACCTAATAAGAAAAGCAGAATATGAAAATGGAATCTTACATTTTCTATGTCACAGTCTGTCTATCACAGTTAGCTTTCTCGTTTCTGGATGATAAAATCTGATTGGACAACAGCAAATGATGGTCAGAAATAAAAAATCTATTTTAGTGGATAATTTACTAGAAAGAATCAGCAACCATTTCACCTCTGAGAAAGCCTAAATAAGTCACGTCCTGTGCAATCTGCTGTTAATATGATAGATCACTTGTTATCAGGCCAAACCATCTTCAATTATGTTTTTCCACCGATACGTGTCGACACTTTCTCTGATTTACCGCTTCTCAAAGGTTTTATATCTTTCCTTGTTCTAGCTTTAGACGGTGTACCGCAGACATAAATGATGACATTGGTCCTCCGCGAAGCTTGTATGAAGCTGGTGCTTGATGTCGTCTGCATTATGTTTTGACTAGATCATATATGCTTTTTAAGGCTCTTTATCTGTGTAGACTGTAGACTGTTAATCATGACATATTAAAATTTTTAAGGAATAAGGGCGTAACACAGTCAAGTTTCTCATATAACGTTGTCATGCTATAACCGATGCTCGATTAACCTGGAGATGCTTGGAAAATCAAAACAACAGATGAATCCTATAAATCATACAAATGCACCAAGGTTGTTCAAAAGTGGGACCATATTTACCTTGCAGTCCTCAAATATGTAAAACTATCGGTCAATTATTGAGCCCTTGCAATTTATTTTCTGCAATTTAGTTTAAATTGACGATGAGTACTTTGCTCTTCCAGGAACTCATTTTTAAAGTATTTTACAACAAAGTGTCATCTAACAAGAAATCGTCCAACTGGTGTCGTAAATTGTATAAATTTATAAAATTTCACTTGGTATCCACTGTATTGTTGTATTTCTCAGCTTTGGTGTCTATGCCGTTATATACCACGCACTTAACCTAATTCAAGTGCGTTTCGCTGAAATTTTGTCATATCACCAATGAGACCATCTTGAACTAATTTCATTTATTAGAAAATTTCACTAATCTACTTTATTAATTGTGCTGAGAAAATTCTATTTAATCGCAGCATTAACGTACTTATGCTGTTAAGACGGTGAATTAGTTAAGCTTGTTTAAAAACGCCATCCTCATTTTCCATTAATAAAGCGATGATAATGTAAACTACGACACACAGGTCTAATATCGAAACATTGAAGGATGGCTTAAATCAGCTTACTCAGACTAACGAGGAAATGACTTCGTCTCATTCTGTTTCTCTTTTGCATTCAGTTTGGATCAAATTGTAAGACATATTCGTGTCTTGGATTGTATTAATTCAAATGGACTTTTCAAAGACTTGAAATTTCACCCATGTTAAGCAATACATTGCAGAAATAATATTTTCAAATCGACGATCTTTTAATTTATACTTCAACGTTGTTGCCTTATAATTATCAATAATATTGTCAGAAAATTGTTTAGGAATGGAGATAACTATATTTGAATACACGACATAAGAGTTTCTTTGACTCTCTTCATTCTTCTGTGTCTGTCACTCTTACAATACAATTTTAGTTAGACAAGGAAACACAGGACCTTCCATTAGTGCCACTTTCAAATGAAATTTGCGAAACAAGTTTAATAAATTTCTATCTGCGATACTTGGCAAGCACAGAATGTAACTTATTCAACGAGATGCATAGATTTTATTTCAAATTAGCATACATGTTATAGTTCATATATCGCATTTAGCGAAGTGTTTTTTCATTGAATACAACCGCTAAATGGTACAGTCAAAGGATTTAGAAGGATATTTGTATGACATGTACATCATGCCATTCCTCATATAACGTTTTAATCAACTCCACAAGTTCAACGCACTGCGTGATATTTCGGTCAGTCTGACTTAGCTTTCATAAAACGTTTCTGCTCAAGTATGTACTCGTATTAAAATGGTGTCCAATTTATACAGTTTCTATAGTATCACGACTATATAGTCTAAATTAATTCATAGAAAAAAGTGAAAACCAACAAGTTTTGCAAAAATTAAACAAATAATTTATTTCCCTTGAATACAAAGTAAAAAAAATGAAGAAAAAATGTAATAAAGACATTATAGTAATTGCGAATTGTGTTCAAATAATTCTAGAATTATCAACACAAGTACTAATTATTAATGTTCTGAATATACACTTTAGTGATATTCCAAAATAAATCTAATGCTGAATGTGTTGATGTATCAGGGATGACCCGTGTCGTAGTGATCTGACAATGGTCTTTGGTTGAATCACTATAATATACTCAAAAAGTGAATCCTTATTAAAATTTCACGAAATATGTTTCTATTACCAAGAATGCTATTTTGACGCTCTTTGTACTTCCAAAGAACAACTTAAATTTTAAAAAAAGAAATGAATAAATAAATTTCAGCCTAAATAAAATACTGGACACAAGAATAATACAACTGATTCTGCTTATATGTTGCATCACGAATGAATAATTTCTAGATAAGGAAAGATTATATAATCCCCTACTTTACCTCAGGTCACAGTTAACATTTTCTACCGAAAAAACTATTACCTAATGGAGAATTTCATTCTGGAAGGTTGCCGATGTTTACATTACAATCTTAGTTATAATTATAAGGTCTGTTACTAAAATTATAATGCAAAATGTCGTAAAATTATAATACAAAATGTCGTAAATAACAGGTAGACCCAGCATGTCATATGGAATTTCGAATTTTCAGGACTCAGACTGAGATAAAACTGTTGCTGTGATATGGAGGTCATCTGTTTCTTGAGTAGATATATGGAAACATTTCCCGAATGAGGTGAAAAGTGAAAATACTTTACTATCACGAGTTGCAAACTGTCTCCACTTCACCATGAGTTAAATATTTTCATATGTCTACAAACAAAATGTTTATTTTCTTTGTATTGCATACCTTTGAAGGCAAAAGCTTTCGATTTGCATGTGTTTTCTATATTATTACCAATGCTGTCAACAGCTCTGCATTACTACAGTGATAAAAAGAAGTCCCTAATTTTTACAATAATTTTGGGACACCGAAGTTTAACAAATTTAGCTTAAACACATCCTGTTTCAAGTTGGATATTTTGTCAAATAATTTTCAACACTGGAACGAAAAGGAAGACACTTTGTAATTTTATGAACACATTTTAAGCGCGAATTGATACTGTTGGGTTGTGATAACTCGAAACATTACAGAGCGGATGTATCTGACAAACTTCAGCAGGAACTTCTTTAAACTAAAGCTTTTAATGACTGAGTTTACTTGCCAGAAATTCGTTCTTCTTTTTTATTATTTTACTTTCAAACAAATTTGTGTGTGGTATTGGAAAGCAGACAGTTTAGCTAGGTAGCAACGGCTTTATCCAATTTTCGATTGTTACTTAATTTCGATTGCAATCAACGATTGCAATCAACACTTCTAAAGGCCCGATATATCCAACATTTCCAAACATGATTGTAACGTGAGTTGAAACTGATACTTAAAATCTTATATTTCTTGATTTAATCACTAGTTGTCATTTTAACTTTGAAAGAATCGGTACTGTTTGTTGTAGAGTATGATTATTGACAGATTCCATCATTTGTGCAGTTGTTTATAGGCAGTTCTTGATGGCAACTCATTGATGAAATAAATGTACACTAAATCTGTACATCCTGATATGGAGAGAGAGAGAGAGAGAGAGAGAGAGAGAGAGAGAGAGAGAGAGAGAGAGAGAGAGAGAGAGAGAGAGTTGAAAATATTGTACTTAAAGTGTATGCATTGCGCAAGGAATTAGTTACCGTCTCTTGGTTTAAGTTTCTATCAACCGAGATACCGTCTTCTGTTGAATCATGTAATACCTGTCTGACATTTTTATCTTTTGCGATACAAATGGTAGCACCACCATGGCAAGGATATATTTAAAAATTTCACTATGAAAAATATAATAAAAGAGAGTATTAACACACACACACACACACACACACACACACACACACACACAGAAACACACACACACACACACGAAGACAACGAGCATCAAACAATGGATCGGGGACGATGCAAATACACTTTGGCATTGTGGTTTTGAATAGAATCTCAAAATCTCACTATGAAATATATAATAAAAGACAGCAAACAAACACACACACACACACACACACATGAAGACAACGAGCATCAAATAATGGATCAGGGACGATGCAAATACACTTTCGCATTGTAGTTTTGACTAAAATCTAACGTAACAAAAGTATATGTTTCTCTTAACTCTTCCACGATATCAAATCCATTCTATACCTATAAATAGTTTATTAATTTGTACCTAACAGTTTAACAGATCCAATAAAATCATAACAGTGGTTGATACCCAAACAATGAAAAACACTGCCACATTTTTCGGGGCTGGTAGGTGTGGATAGAAAAACAAAAGTGTATCGAATACAAAACTCTAGAAATACAAGTTCATTGGTTAATGCAAATTAATTTTGGATTGACTTTTACTACAAAACTGTCCTATAACGGAAATAAATATTGTATTTCTTGCCTGGAACAGAAAAATGAACACCCCATCCCCCCCTCTCTCTCTCTCTCTCTCTCTCTCTCTCTCTCTCTCTCTCTCTCTCTCTCTCTCTCTCTCTCTCTCTCTCTCTCTCTCTCTCTCTCTCTCTCTCTCTTTTGTTCACATTTGCCAATAAATGTCACACAGATACTACTCTCATAGAGCACGAAACCCATTTCTATCAGACCAGAAGCTACTGAGAGTCAGTCGAGCTCCCAAATGTAACGGGAGGGTATGCAAAAATTTCAATCTAGTAAATAAATTATCATTAGTCATAGCATTGTGCTTAAGGGAATTTTCACAAAGATCAATTTTACAACTGATGAGTGAAATTAAGTAAGCTTTTTTAGTTTCGTGATTCTTCACAATGACAAAGATCTGACGCTAATATGATATTTCCATGATTATTATATAATATGGTTATAACGCTAATATGGTAAGGGTATGGAGCTAATATGGTAAGGGTATGGAGTTAATATGGTAAAGGTATGGAGCTAATATGGTAAGGGTATGGAGCTAATATGCAAGGGTATGGAATTTATATGTTAAGGGTATGGAGCTGATATTGTAAGGGTATGGAGCTAATACGGTAAGGGTATGGAGCTGATATGGTAAGGGTATGGAGTTAATATGATAAGGGTATGGAGCTAATATGGTAAGGGTATGGAGTTAATATGGTAAAGGTATGGAGCTAATATGGTAAAAGTATGGAGCTAATATGGTAAGGGTATGGAGCTAATATGCAAGGGTATGGAATTTATATGTTAAGGGTATGGAGCTGATATTGTAAGGGTATGGAGCTAATACGGTAAGGGTATGGAGCTGATATGGTAAAGGTATGGAGCTAATATGGTAAGGGTATGGAGCTGATATGGTAAGGGTATGGAGTTAATATGGTAAAGGTATGGAGCTAATATGGTAAGGGTATGGAGCTAATATGCAAGGGTATGGAATTTATATGTTAAGGGTATGGAGCTGATATTGTAAGGGTATGGAGCTAATACGGTAAGGGTATGGAGCTGATATGGTAAGGGTATGGAGTTAATATGATAAGGGTATGGAGCTAATATGGTAAGGGTATGGAGTTAATATGGTAAAGGTATGGAGCTAATATGGTAAAAGTATGGAGCTAATATGGTAAGGGTATGGAGTTAATAGGGTAAAGGTATGGAGCTAATATGGTACGGGTATGGAGCTAATATGGTACGGGTATGGAGCTAATATGGTAAGGGTATGGATCTAATATGGTAAGGGTATGGAGCTGATATGATAATGGTATGGAGCTAATATGGTAAGGGTATGGAGCTGATATGATAAGGGTACGGAGCTAATATGGTAAGGGTATGGAGCTAATATGGTAAGGGTATGGAGCTGATATTGTATGGGTATGGAGCTAATATGGTAAGGGTATGGAGCTAATATGGTAGGGGTATGGAGCTGATATTGTAAGGGTATGGAGCTAATACGGTAAGGGTATGAAGCTGATATGATAAGGGTATGGAACTAATATGGTAAGGGCATGGAGTTGATATTGTAAGGGTATGGAGCTAACATGGTAAGGGTATGAGCTGATGTGATAAAGGTATGGAGCTAATATGGTAAGGGTATGGAGCTAATATGGTAAGGGTATGGAGTTAATATGGTAAGGGTATGGAGCTAATATGGTAAGGGTATGGAGCTAATATGCAAGGGTTTGGAATTTATATGTTAAGGGTATGGAGCTGATATTGTAAGGGTATGGAGCTAATACGGTAAGGGTATGGAGCTGATATGGTAATGGTATGGAGTTAATATGATAAGGGTATGGAGCTAATATGGTAAGGGTATGGAGTTAATATGGTAAAGGTATGGAGCTAATATGGTAAAGGTATGGAGCTAATATGGTAAGGGTATGGAGCTAATATGGTAAGGTATGGAGTTAATAGGGTAAAGGTATGGAGCTAATATGGTACGGGTATGGAGCTAATATGGTAAGGGTATGGAGCTAATATGGTAAGGGTATGGAGCTAATATGGTAAGGGTATGGAGCTGATATGATAATGGTATGGAGCTAATATGGTAAGGGTATGGAGCTGATATGATAAGGGTACGGAGCTAATATGGTAAGGGTATGGAGCTAATATGGTAAGGGTATGGAGCTGATATTGTATGGGTATGGAGCTAATATGGTAAGGGTATGGAGCTAATATGGTAGGGGTATGGAGCTGATATTGTAAGGGTATGGAGCGAATACGGTAAGGGTATGAAGCTGATATGATAAGGGTATGGAGCTAATATGGTAAGGGCATGGAGTTGATATTGTAAGGGTATGGAGCTAACATGGTAAGGGTATGAGCTGATATGATAAAGGTATGGAGCTAATATGGTAAGGGTATGGAGCTGATATGATAATGGTATGGAGCTAATATGGTAAGGGTATGGAGCTGATATGATAAGGGTACGGAGCTAATATGGTAAGGGTATGGAGCTAATATGGTAAGGGTATGGAGCTGATATTGTAAGGGTATGGAGCTAATATGGTAAGGGTATGGAGCTAATATGGTAGGGGTATGGAGCTGATATTGTAAGGGTATGGAGCTAATACGGTAAGGGTATGAAGCTGATATGATAAGGGTATGGAGCTATTATGGTAAGGGCATGGAGTTGATATTGTAAGGGTATGGAGCTAACATGGTAAGGGTATGAGCTGATATGATAAAGGTATGGAGCTAATATGGTAAGGGTATGGAGCTGATATGATAAGGGTATGGAGCTAATATGTTAAGGGTATGGAGCTGATATGGGAAGGGTATGAAGCTGATATTGTAAGGGTATGGAGCTAATATGGTAAGGGTATGGAGCTAATATGTTAAGGGTATGGAGCTGATATGGGAAGGGTATGGAGTTGATAAGATAAGGATATGACGCATATATAATTAGAGTATGATGCTAATAAGGTATGGGTATGAAACCGATGATATGGTTATGACACTGATATAACAATGATAAGTCACTGATATGATATGGTTATGATACTGAGATAATATGGTTATGACGCTTATATACTAGGGCTATGACAAATATATTTATGAAACTCATCTCGGTATCCTTTATCCCGTAAACAATAGCAAACAAACGACAGAATCTTTCACATCGAAGGCTAACAACCTTAGTGAAACCAAAATGCTGGTCTTTACAATGGCAAAGATATGACGCTGATATGATATTTGTCATGACGCTGATATGATATGGTTATGACACTGATATGATATAATTATGACGCTGATATAATAAGAATACGACGCTGATATGAAACGGCTATGACATTAATAAGATATTGCTATGACACTGACACTATATTATGACATTTTGATATGATATGGTTATGACGATGATATGATAAATTTATGACATTGATAAGATATAGGTATGTTTGTAAAGCTTTTCTAAGTTCATCTCTTTACTTCTTTATGCAAGAAACAAAAGCAAACTAACGACAAAATCTTTTACATCGAAAGCTAAAAACCTGAAATGGAACCAAAAGCACTAGTCTGTATTTCACCAGTCTAGGATGAAACAAAAGTCTTAGCAATCTAACCTTGTGAAATTTTAGTCTGGTTTAAAACTGAACAATCAGAGCCGATGCCTTTTAAATTTTATTTTATGTCTGTTGTGCCAAAAACGTCTCCACAGAATAAACTTGAAAACTAACATTAGTGGAAAAGGGACTAATATAAAATCAACATTTCGTCAGTGTATATGGAATGTCAAGTATGATCAAACATCGTTTGAACAATTGATAGGAAAATATTGACTTGGAAGAGATAATTCATCAACAATGGTAATGGAGCCATCGACTCAAGACAACTTGCCAATGAAACTCCATCACAGAAGACGGGCCAGCAAATAACCATTTGTTGTCAAATTAACCAAATGTCTCGCTTGGTTTTTCAAATTTTCCGCTGTCGAGGTCGCTAGCAACGATACAGATAAAAAAACAGGAATAGGCTGTTTCGTCACCTATTGGTCTGGAAATTAAAGAAAATTCAGATGGGATATTGAAAGTGAATAGAAAAAAATTATTTGAGTTCATTAACACAACTCATTCAGGAAATCTTCCAGCCTCGAGAAGTTGAATTTATCCCAGATTTTTTTTTTTTACCGTGTCTCCAAAGACCGGTTCCAATAGATCCTGAGTTAAATGCACGTGAAAGTGATAATTAGGAATCACGTGCTATTTTTGTTTTGTTGAATAAAAGACGAAGTGCTAGACTATCATTTCTGACTACAAATAAACGGAAGAAAATCAAATGTTTATCTTGACAGATATTTTGACATCTCTCTAATACCTCATTGCAAGAGCGGTTTACCAATAATTCTGTGAATGTAGGATTCGGTCTGTAGAAAGTTATTTCATTGTTCTGGATGGCTTGTGTTATTGAAACAATTACTTCCATGTTTCTTTTGGCAGTGTTATCTATGTTTGATGAAATATTTACATCATATATCCACTATTTAATTATGTAGCAGAATGCTCCTGTCCATTTTATTAGAAAAAGGATAAAGTTCTTTAGATAATTGTTTTTTTTTTCGTACGGGCAGCACGGGAAGCTTTCATGGCGGATCAGCATCTATCGTATACATTTTAAAATGCCCAATCCTTAGCCGCTTATGTCAAATTTAGCCAAATTCGATACAGCGCTAAATGAGAAGTACATATAATTGCGAACGTTTTTAGTGGTAGCGGTCGTATGGCGCATTTGTGTTTTTTTCTTATTTAAAAAATACATTTGAACGTCAGCCTTTTCATGATACGTTCTGTCAACTTTAATTCTATTTAATTCTATATTGGTGAATGTTTCAATCACATTTTTATCGAAACAACTTTTAGTAACGGCGGCCATATTTGTACAAAAAACTCATTAAACATGAATCCTTTCTGCAGAATTTAGTTTAATTAGTTTGTGCGTTTGCTTAGAAGACTGTATAAATGTTACATTTATGCAAAATAAGGAAGGAATACATATATTAATTGGCATGGATGCTGAGTAGAATTTATTTTTAGTACACTTAGTTTTATATTTGATATTCCCCACATCCTTGCATGCCTTTTTAAAAGAATAGATTATTTGTTTCATATAGTTTGTTTGAATTTTAACCAAAGTCGAAAACTTAATATGGGAATGATCCTGGTTAGATTATATCAATAAAGGACAGACTTTGACAAAATATCTTGAGGTTTTATGACATTTTAAAAACGTCTATATCGTTAGTATGGGTCAGGTTTCTTGTCGTTTAGTTCAAATATGAAACCCATCTCCCTTCTTCCATATGTGATTGGAATACTGTATGCACTGACACTTAATTTTAATAGTACACACAAAATCAGACAGTAGCCTCTTGCAGGCTTTGACACTAATCAGTTCTAGTGGCAACCGCCGGTTCTCTTTTGGAAAGGCTTTTTTTCACAATTGTACTTCAAACAAAAGGTAAACGTATTCAAAACTCTGCTTTTGCGAGATTATTATCACATATATATTCTTTTATTTGGTTGATATTATTTTCGTGTGTTTGTGTGTACCAAGTCCATATTTCAAGAACTAGAATGACAATTCGTTTCCTTTCTACACATATAAAGCAATTACACCGAAAGGAATGAATCTTTGCTTCATTCACTTGAATCCATGGCATCTCTAACTTGCTTCGGAAGCGAAACTTGGCTAGAATGTATTTGTTGTATCGTTAGTCCAAGATTAATCCGTGAAATAATATGACGTACTGTCACATTAATGTTTTTGTTTCCAGCTGCAATAGTATTGCATAATATCGAAGCATGCGCATCGCCACCTAACTTAGCATTAAAACGATAAACTGGAAACTATGGCCAATTCAATTTGACAAATGTTGGTAAAAACTACCTTTTGACATTTACCGGCAATGCGGCACATTGTGGTTGTTATATTGGTATGTAATCTGAAATATTATACACTTTGAAGCTATTGATATGTAATATGAAATATCATGCACTGAGAAGCTATCCCTTACAACAATAACAACTCCCATTTGCCGGCTGACATTTCAGACAGACTGCGTGTACGTTTCCGTATCATGTGGCTCTTGTGGTTGAATCACTCAGTTGGCAAGTACATTAAGGAAGACACTTACAGTTTGACAACCGTCTGAATATTGACAAAATCTAATTTCATACAAGTAAATGTTTAAAATGGTTAAATATTTCACAGTCCCAGAACACGAATATCCTAAAATAGGATACTAAACGTCGTTGAATGTATATTGTCGGAATTCTACTTATGATTATGATCGACTTATGATTTTCTTTTTACCGTGGATCGATGGAGTTTTCTCAGGAAATAGTTGCAGTATGGTATTTACTATCATGTATGGATAAATCAGACGAATTCTATAAATTATACTGCACTTTACAGAACGATGAATTAGTTTTCCGTTTAACTGCGGAATTTCGCTATTTGCCATGCCTCGAACCGATTTTCATCGATATGGCTGTTTGTTTTTTTTTTTCTATCGTCTCCGATCAGTTTTTAAATAATGGTCCCGTCCAGCCCCACTCCGCAAAAATTGAACCGTACAAAGACGATTATAGTGATAGTATTCGTTTCTTGTATTATTTGCTAGTCGATCGTTGTAAAGTGCATTATGTTTGGTCCAAAATTTTTGTTCGTCCAATGAATCATCAGGTAACAGAAAGTGATGAAAATAAGTTTATTTGCTAAACAAAGCGTCTTAAATTATCGACATTGAAACTGACACAAATAGGTTTGAAAAATGTTTGGGAATGGGAATGGCTTGAGCGCAAAGTCGATGGGATAGTAGTTGGTCAACCTGTAAGAATACTGAATGCCAGATGACTAGCATTGTATGATCTTTGCCAGAAAGATTTTGATGTGATTTTGATATACTTTTGATAATTTAACGCTGACGTCATCACTGACATTCAACCAATCAAACACTGCTATCTGACCAATTCTTTGTCTTTGATAGTGAAGAAAATCTCTAAAAATTAAATTATTTTTGTTTTAAAACTAAATATGTATAACCAGTCACATGTTGAAACATATTCCCAAGATTATACAAGATTCATTTTGAGAATTTCTATGGTGACGAAATTAAATACCTCTAAGGTAAGATGAAGAAAAACACCTGAGTAAACCCAATGTTTTTACCTACCGGAACCGGATGTCAAACCTGTTGTCATCCATATGTAGAAATTATCAGTTGCAAACTCTATAAGAGTTAAATGAGAAGGAGTTGGACCAGTATGATTTTGAAGTTAGATAGTTCCAAACTGATTCACTTTCAGAATGTAATGAGGAAGAAGGTTTTACTGGGGGTGAAGCGATGATATTGTGCCATGTCCTTGCGAAGTTGTTTTCATGGCCTACAGGTAGAGTCATCCTTGAATGTCATGAATGATATTGATTCCAAGTCAGGAACAATAAACACTGAAGCCTACAACTCGATGCAGAATATCAAATGTTGTCTGAAGTCATCATAAAAGAGTGATACCGTATTTTACGCAAGATTCCTTACATGAGACTGCGTATGCAATCCTGTTTCAGAATATCCCAAGGCATACATGTAGGAGCTTAAAAGGTTTAAAACCTATTGTTGAGCACGACAAGAAACAAACTTGAACACAGAGTCCACAAACTCGATGATTACTTGAAAGGAAAGTAAAATACATCTTTGTCAGGGCTGCAAAACGCAAGACAGGAGGTGCTGAAAATTGGGGGAAATGACAAATAAATTTTGTTTGAATATTTTTATATAGTTGTATATAATTAAAACTTACCGTGAAAGCAAAACAAATATGACATTTGCTATGAAAATACATTTGTCTGATATACATGTAAATGTGCTGCAAAAAATTAAAAGAAAATATGTGGCTGAATTATTGTGTGAACACTGACATACACATTTAACAATTTTAGCACTAATAATATTGTCGAACAAGTTTATATGACAATGAACATTGTGAAATTCTTCGATTATTGTTTCAAGCTTGGTAAGTTATTTTTTAAATGAATTTTTTATGGAACGATGTAATAACTTTGCAAACAATTATGATATTAAGGGTCCCCCGAGCAGTTTTGTATGCTCCCAGGATGCATTTGTTTCTGCTTGTGACCTTCGGACCTCTGGACGCTGACTAGAGGCGTCGCCACTTGAAACTGCACTGCGACAGGATATAGCACCCCTTCCGATTTTCATTCTTTTTAAAGAACCAAAACCATATCTACTTACGGGAAAAGCAGAAAGAATATCGTTTATAATTTAATAGCGAAAAAATAGTCATATCTTATAATACTTGACTCAAGAGACACCAGCACTTTTCCCTAATGACTAGTCTCTGAGGAATTTCGTACCGAATGGCTTGCCTTGAGTTAGTTTTTAAATGGTATAGTACAAATTATTCATGCTGTAGATGATAATTTATTTATCAGCCAAAATCAATAGGTAGTCGTAAAAGGAAAAGTCATTCTGTTATCGCGTGTTGGCGACGTTCTGGCATATATTGTTGTCTATTTCGCGCACGTGACCGAACTCTTCAACACTGAAAACGCTCTAAGTTATTTACAATCCATTAACTTGCCGGATTGCACAAACATTGCCTATAGAATTCGCAGAGGAAGTTCTACTGTATTTTGATACTGCATCCTGAAAAATGTATGAGTCTTTGGAAATAAACTGTTATCTTCAAATGCCTTTCATTTTACGTTTTCCCTGAGATGTTTCACAATATCACATGGTGCGTCAATCCAACCAGAAGAACAATGTTAAATTTACATGAAATTCAAATTATTAATTGTTAGTCAAATGATTTAGAATACACGCTAAATAATACAAACTTCGCATATCAGTATCTGTACTTTAAAATATCACTAATCAAGCATGAACTTTTTGTTTTGATCTTTATACAGCGTGTACTCGCTTGTATGTAGAGTCTAACTGCAAATTATACAGACCCACATCTGCAGGCACATGATGCGCCGGCAGATTTTGGTATGTGATGTTTGTTAGGAGAAATTATTAGAGAAAACAACACATGCCCTGATCTGGAGGCGCATTATACTACTGCATATCAAGATTTTTGTTGTTTAAAGTTTAACTCTACTTATAAGCGAATATATAGGGTAGCCGAAACTAGTCTCTGAGAGAAAAAGGTTTGGTGGAATGATGCACTGTGCACATGCGATAAGCACGAGATCATTTGTAAAGACCATAGAAACAAGACTCATGCACGTCCTTAATTTAGAAACAAGACTCATGCACGTCAGTATCAAAGAGAAAAGACTCGTGCACGTTAATACCATAGAAACTAGACTCATAGAAGTCAATAACCATAGAAACAAGACTCACGCACGTCCATACCTTAGATATAAGACTCATACACGTCAGTATCATATAAACAAGAGTTACGCACGTCCATACCTTACTCACGCACGTCAATACAACAGAAACAAGACTCATGCACTTTCATACCTTAGAAACAAGATTCGTGCACGTCAGTATAATATAAATAAGACATCTCATGCACGGTCAGTACCATAGAAACTAGACTCAGAGACGTCAATAGCATAGAAACACTACTCATACACGTCAATATGTAAGACTGTTAGGCCCTTACAAATATTTTATTGTAAAATCAAGCGATTAGGTCTTTCAGAGGAGCGCATATTTGCCCTAAGACAGTATTTTTGCTACTGGTTGAATTCATGCGTCCATTTACAATTAGTTGTCCAGCTAATTAATCAGATGCTTTAACCCTCCCCCTTTTAAAATTTGGAATTAATCTTCAATTTTTTTTATATATATTTTGTACAAGAATTGTTTCTTTTCAATTTTACCGAATGGTACTGTATCTTATATTCCCTTAAAACCAATATTTGTGAAGTGCTTGTGATGTTTTATCAATTTATATTAGTACTCAGCTAACTTGACATTAAACTCGATGACAGCATGTACGGGAAAGAAAATGGTTAATTCTATTTCAAATGGATGACTAGACGTTAATATTCTAACAAAATGTTAATTTGTACCCAAACACATAATCTTGGTGGATATATTTGCATAAAAGAGTGTCTATACATTTTTATTCAACATTCATCATTTCCTGCTTCTGTGGATTCCACGACTTAGTTTAATTTCAACACTTAATCACCTGATTAATATAATAGGAACCAGATTTACTTAATTTAATCCTAGTTCACTAAAAAAAACCTCGCAACGTTTATAGAAGTTCATTTTATTATTCCTGTGATCCATTTTTCTTCCTGTTCTTTTATTAATTTAAAACGACTCCTTTATTTTACACACACATTTCATGCATTGATCAGGAAATAAAACATTTGATGATATAATCAGTACAGTATCCTGTCACGACATATGAGCCTATCTGGGTTTTGCTTCTCATTCTTTGTATCGTCTGCTTCTTTTACCGACTGCTTCTTCTTGGCACTTCTTCCTCAGTTGCTATTGATTACCAGTATAGACGCCTCGTCCCAACGGGCTTATTTGTTTTTCAGTAGAAGAATTCTATTTGAAATCTGTCTTCATCTGTTAACCCGAATTCCCTTGGTATTTTTCTTTCCTAAGTAGGCATTTTGGTTCTTCTTCGGAAAACTATTCCCATGCGTATTTTTAGTTTCAAACCAGGCAATTTCGTTCTAATACGTGCTAAATGTGATACATGATGAAGGCAGAGTCGATGTTACCGACATGAACAATTAAGCTTTTGTTTGGAAAATTATACTCCGGATTAATGAGATTTTGATTACGTGATTTGCGCGAGAATTGATCGTAACGTGTCAATTCCTGTTCTAGGTAAACTGCGCGTAAGGTACGAGACAGGCAATTGTAGCGTATACTGTAGACAGGTTCACTCGTGTATTGGACTAGTATTAAAACTGAACAGGTTCGCGGGAAGTACAGTCTGAAGCAGCAGTAAACATATTGAACAATGCGAATTTTTAACAAATGTCTGTCATGACGACTGATTTTAATGTAAAGGCTCTCATGGATAATGAAAGACTTGAATAAAACTGAATGTTAATCAAAGACATTTTTTCTGATCTTGGCGGTCAGAACGAATCTTTTTAACAACAACCAGTCTTTTTATTCTCATGATTACATGTAATTCACTTGATTGGCATTGTACCTGCGCATAAAACTAATTTAATATTTTTAAGTATGCACTACATTTGTACCTATGGGATCATACTTCTGAAGATTTCTTTAAATGTGTACGGAGAATATTTGTAAATTCAGCTGATATTGAAAATATTAGGACCCTCGATAACAACTGCGGCTAAATTGTTTGTGTTGGTTTTTGCACAAAGAGAACCTTGATATAAATGGTTATAGAAGGCACATTATTTTTTGAACAAGTTCGTAATATGTGATGCTGGTACTTATGCAGCTGATGCAAAAGATTTTTTTAATTACAGCTGATCCAGTGGCAATATAGATTTAAATTACTAATTTTGTTGTTTGACTAGCATATTTAACGTCTTTCAATCCTTAATTTCGTTCCTGTTTTAACATGACTTTTTATGTGGGTGAACTTTTTGGTTTCACTATGGGCAGCTAAACTTTTGGGATGTTTTTTTTATGTCTTGTGTCCAAAATATTTATCCGTTAATTATCTCTTCTTTGATGGAATAATCTGGTAAAGTTACATGTTAAGATGTTAGTAAGATTTATTGGCACATGTATGCATATTTGGTTTAGAAACTGACAGACGCTGCATATTATAATTTCCGACATTCCAATTCTACTGTGATATTTTCTTTATTAGTCTCTCTTTCTCAAACCTTCCAATGCGTCTGGCGAATTGAGCTCGGTGAATGTAGTGTCATTTTTGCCATTCTCGGTTAATGACGGTTCTCAGTATCGACCCCTCCCTCTTAGCTTCAGTAGCGTAGAGCATATTGAAGGATGGTACTTCGTTTGTCGTTCTCGATCGAAATGTTTACCATTCTATTAATCCCGGGGTCACATGGCCAATATTTAAGGGGATTTCATTTACCTAAAAGCCACTTTCAAATGATAAGTGACTTGCAAATTTGCGCATCATTGTTGCCACTGACAGCTCGAATAGACAAGCCCGTTTTATTAAGTTCGGCTCTTCACTGATAGAGTTATGTTGTGAAGGAATCAGAAAATAAACTGCGCTTTAACTTCAAATAAAATATGTACAATAAATAAAAACTACTAAAGAAAAGATATAAATATGATTTTATTTTTAGTTTTAAAGGATCTATTTTCGAAGGAAATGAGAATATATTATTTGTTCAACAAGACTCAATAGTGTTTAATTTTTTTAATTAAAAATCATTTATCAAAAATACAATTCCCAGACATCTGCGCTGCGATGGTCACGGTCAATGAAACGACGTGACATATTTGTCAGTGTAAAACATAATGAAATACCAACTAGATCATTTTACTATTGCCCGTGCTGACCAAATATTTTCATAATATTTTAAAAGTTTGTTCTCAACGTGGAAAAAAGAGGTTTTTCAAATTAAACAATATTTTTCCTTAACTGACTTTTGTACTGCTAATATATTTGAACTGTGAATAAATCTCGTGCCGCATGCTCATTTTATAAATTTTTAAATTAAGGATTTACAAAATTTTGCCCTTTTATTCTCTTTAAGAATCTCATAACCGCTTGTTTATTTCTCTCTCTCTCTCTCTCTCTCTCTCTCTCTCTCTCTCTCTCTCTCTCTCTCTCTCTCTCTCTCTCTCTCTCTCTCTCTCTCTCTCTCTCTCTCTCTCTCTCTCTCTCTCTCTCTCTCTCTCTCTCTCTCTCTCTCTCTCTCTCTCTCTCTCTCTCTCTCTCTCTCTCTCTCTCTCTCTCTCTCTCTCTCTCTCTCTCTCTCTCTCTCTCTCTCTCTCTCTCTCTCTCTCTCTCTCTCTCTCTCTCTCTCTCTCTCTCTCTCTCTCTCTCTCTCTCTCTCTCTCTCTCTCTCTCTCTCTCTCTCTCTCTCTCTCTCTCTCTCTCTCTCTCTCTCTCTCTCTCTCTCTCTCTCTCTCTCTCTCTCTCTCTCTCTCTCTCTCTCTCTCTCTCTCTCTCTCTCTCTCTCTCTCTCTCTCTCTCTCTCTCTGCATTTGCATCACCACAACATTCTTTTTGTTATAAATAGGTAGCTCATATAGTAACAGTTCCCGAGACCGAGTGTTTTAATCTGAATACGTAATGAATTAACTCGAGGGACGGAAGACCCGATAAGATGGAGATTGGGACTGGAAAGCGTGAGTTGCTTCGGTAATGTCATTAATGGCTTCCCTTTCTCTAGTTATAAATCACACTTCCATACTCATTTGCACCGTGGCATCGTCACCTCTACACTACGGCTACTGCTGCTGCTGCTGATGATGATGATGATGATTATGATATTAAAGATGATGATACTTGTATATGTGAATGTTCGTCTCGATGCGAACGACAACTGCATTGCCAATGTAAGGCGATCTATCACTCCGAATTTTACAAATTCAATCGTTATACATACAAAGATGTATAGGAAATATAGTTCCAAACATATTTCAGTGTTTCAAAGATCTCTAAACATTTATAAACCAAATATTTTGATTTTATTATTTTCTTTAAATACCTATAGCATCCTAGACTGGATGTTGTAAATGTCGTCACTAGAATATAGGCACACGTTAAATAAATAAATAAGCAATTGAGTTTGAACAGTCTCAATCACTGCAACATTAGCAATGACAGCACGTAGGTATCACGTAACAATATGTTTGCTTAATGCCTAGTATAAATATTACACATTCTAAGGACTTGTTGTTAGTCATGACAAATAAATTAATTTTTATTTACCCTATGCTAATTTCCAAGATTCCTCTGATCACAAATATGGTTTCTGATTCTTAGATAATGCTTTTTAAAGGTTGCGGCCATATTCGTATCATGTGACATTTCGCCATCACGTTACTTATTATTGATCAGCGTTCAATGATAGAAAAAACTATTCTGACACTTTTATTGTAAATATCTCGGGTATGTATCTGCACAATTATTTAACTTATTAGATTATTTATGTAAATTTGATGACATCGGTAGCTATGTTGCATTGCTATAATTTAAGCATTTCCCTTTACATTTTGAATCCATTCACTTCGGTCCTTTTGGGAACCGAATTCGAGATTTGATGACGATACCGGAAGAAGCCGCTGAATCTGCAGAAATGTTATGCAATGACCATTCCAACATTTATTTCTCTCTAGCGATCCCTACGATTCCAATGTGGTTTCACCTGCCTAGAACGAATGGAGTAAAAAAATCGGAATTATACGCTATATAACATTGAAAACATCACTTTTTGTGTGATCTTGATGTGTGATATGTTGCTACGGTTTTCTGTCCAATTATCGTTTTATATATTTTGTACAATTCTGAATTGAATTATTTCTTTCTAAAACTAAAACTTAAAAAAACTTTTTTTGTTTGTTGAATATTTATCTCAGACACACATTTGGCATATAAAATTAATTTTTTGGGGTGGGGAATATTCCGAGAATCATTTTGTTCGATGCAACTGTCATCTTGGCACTCCAAGTTCCCGTTTCTCCCGCTTTCCCATGCAAGAATATTCATCTGATAATCAAATTTGCTTCAAAAGGAATCATCGTTATTCTGAAAACGCCCCGTCCCATACAATAATGAAAGCACTAGGAGTTTTATTTACTTCTAGTTTTACGGTCTTCATGTTTTACAGTCATTCGTCAAGCAAACCAGTTCTCGGCAAGGCAGAACTCAGGGCTGTGAAGGAAGCTAACAAATAGTCCGCTAATTGCCGAGTCCGTAGGGACGGTGTCGGTGTTTCAGCAATTCATGTTGTATCCACCAGGGACCTTTCGCTAAAGCACAACCTGATGTTGCTATTCTAATGAAATATTGCTGTCTTATTGAAGGACATTTAGCAGCAACGTGAATCATTAACGCTTCGTAGACTTAGAAGTATTTTATTAAACCATCGACTTCTACACATGATTATGTATCGGTCTTGACTTTTAATTGAATAGATTGAATTTATATAGTGGGGAAGAATTAATATCGAAACTAATGCACATAATCAAAATATAACGGATCTTTTTTGAAGCCCATGTAGACCCTTACTTACGGTGCGCGTTACGTTTATGGCACAGCAGTTCGAAGGATATATTGTGCTGAGAAAAAACTTAAGTGCATTGCCCATACACTCAGCTTAAATTAAATTACTGTATAGATTTTCAGCAGATTTTGTTGGAATGAATGCCACTTTCTTATTTAACATCGTCAGGCTCTCATATTAATATTGCTGTCATACGCTATTCTTTTTCGGATGATGCTTTTATTTCTGCATTTGATTTGTGGATGTTGTAAAGTGTCACTATTTTTCCAAGGTATTACCGTAGAACCGTCTTGATGGATCTCAAACATGCCGCCAAATATTCATGGTACACCAAGCCCATGGTCACTCCTGTCCTGACAGGTCATAACACTGCAATTTGCAAATTAGTGCCCCGGTAATCTGTTCTCTCAAAGCAAGTAGCATATTATAAAAATAGTTTTTCAAGACAGGTTTTACTGTATTATACTTACTCTACCCACGCTCCAAGCGAAAATTAATGTCTTCTGTAAGATTATTTTCTTTAACTTTCAGTAACTGTTACAATCACGTTATCTTGAAATTCCGATGTCCAGCCTGTGTTAAGTGAATAACACTTAGACAATTCCGTTATCGTTGCTATGATTCTACTTAAACACGAACTACAGAAGGCTGAAACAATTAATATCTTGTCAGAAAATTTGAAAGAATCAGTCACTTAAATAAATAAATAAATAACTAAAATAAATAAATAAATAAATGCAATTTACTGACTGTAGAGAGAGTCTTAGAGACTGAGGAATCGTAGTATTGTGGACAGAAATTAGAAAGAAACTTGTGTAAATATTCAATTAAATAAGAACATCGTGATATAATGACCGGACTGTGCAAAGTTAAATGTCTGTGTATTTTCACGCATTTGCAGCTTTTTAACAGAAATTAAAGCGCCAGAAAAGTGATAAATTCGAGCAGTCTACACTTTTCTTGGTGTATTTTTTTTTAGTTTACTCGATGAAAATGCAGTCATTTCTTTTTTTATATACTGGGTAAAAACGATGTACCAGGGCAATTACTGGATCGATTGATGCAGATGACAGCATTTTGTCTTGATCGTAAACTTGTCAAGTTTTTTTCAATTTCTGTAGGTTAATGCCAAGCCGGGCCGTTATTGTTTAAATAAAATATGAGATTTTGAAACACAAATGGACTTTACGCCTTTTCTTGACATTCGGATGGTAGTACAGTTAGTTATGATTATAGGTTAATACATCAATGTTGTTGTTGTTGTTACTGTTGACCAGATTCTCACAATGCATTGCTCAATAATGTATTTTGTCATCGTCAGAAACTCAACATATGATATTATATAATTTGAAGTAGTCGTTGTATGACAAAATATAAAAATAAATAAAGTATATGTCATTGACTTTTACACATACTAATTTAACCAATCGGGACATGATAGACATCAATAATGATGAAAGATAATGAACATAAACAAGACAAAAACTCCCCAATTTCCATAATCAATTGTATCGATTCTACAACTTGCATAAGTTAAGTATCTTTCACACTCCGAATTTAATCGAGCGAATTTTTTTCTTCTGAAAAGTCTGTATTATGCATACCTAATTATGTAATTTTTGCAGGATTATTAAATACTTCCCAAAGAATCAAAAGAAAGGGTGTGACTTTGCAGTACGGTTCTAAATCATATCTTTGATTATGAGATGAGATATTATCAGACTATCCTGTGATAAAGCCTACGATTACAAATGCAGTAGGCCCTTCGAGACAGAACTTATGCAATATTGAAAAGGTTGGGCGCCTAATTTGTTTCTTGTTATTGTCAACGGTTTTACCAAAAAAAAGTGTTTAATGTGTTAATATTCATGATCAGCTGACCTTGTGCATACTATGAAAGTTGCCGGTTCTTTCCCGTGTGTATTTACCATATTGGATGAAAATTAATTTTATTTGTTTGTTATCAGATAAGGTCACATTGTTAAGAGTGCGTTGAAATCTCACTTGGGACCTGTTCATCGGAGCGACTTAGGTTGGTATATTTGCTGTGATCGCTAATGATACAACACTAATAAAGGTCCCAATGGAGGGATTAGGGCTGAGAGTAAACAGTACGAATGTTCGAATAAAATACTTTATCATTGTTTTGTTGATTTTGGTTATAAATTGTACGCAAGACCGTAGAAATTAAACAAACCGGGGTCACGAGGGACATTTGTATTGGCTTGTTTGGATTTTCTAATTATCGAGATAATAAAACAGGTTGAAAGGAGCAATCCTACTCTCAGAAAGAGTTACTCAAGAAGGGATTTCATAACAAAACCCAGGGGGTTGGCGAGAATTTAAGGTTTATTTTATCACTTATTTACACGTTCTCCGAGGGGATCGTCAAGGAACAGAGAACTTTTTGTGGAGAAGAAAACCTGCAGACGGATTCAACCCAGTAGGCGAGAATATTATCATTGCCAATCTAGAAAGGCAATTAAAATGGATGGCCACTGACGATAGATAGGCGATTATCAAACAATTCCCATCTTAATTTGTTACCGAATTCGCGACCGTGATCGCTGTGGCCAAAGTAGCAATTGTCGGTCAGAGTCAGGCTTCATTTCAATTATCCCTTTGACATCGTCAAGTGCATCATATCTTTGTGAGCAATTGAGCACGACAATTGATCTCGAGAATTCAACCCTTTAGGCATTGAGAAGCTTCGAAAATCATATTAATTTGTATAAATTTCGTTTCACACAGGAACTGTCTACGTAAATGGAGTAGAGTTTTGGATTAACCGAGTGACAAAAGCCATTAATCTTATTTTGTTATTGTTGTTTCTAACGTGCTTTTCAACTTATTAAATAGCAGTCCTTCCCCCCCTCCCAAATCAACAATCTAACACCGAATACAGTTTTCGGAAAGAGACGTATACTTAAAGACAAAAAGGAACAAAACCGAAAAGAATTAATAATCCTCACTGTATTCCAACAGACGAGGTTGAAGGACATATTTCGTTCTAAGCGGGAATTGAACCCAAGCCCCTAGCACTGATGCAACAGCTCTCTAGCGCACTTATTCACGCAATCATCCTTTTCCCCTAAACAGTCTGGAACAAGGTTTAAGGGAAGAACTATGTGTCTTCGAGAATTCACTCGCTAGCAAGCGGTATTCTAATTATAAATTAATAACGGTATACGAAAAGGAGATAAAGTCGCCTACCTCTACGTTGTGTTATGTATGTTTGGATACATAATTTGTGTGTGTGTGTGTGTGTGTGAGAGAGAGAGAGAGAGAGAGAGAGAGAGAGAGAGAGAGAGAGAGAGAGAGAGAGAGAGAGAGAGAGAGAGAGAGGTGTTTATACATAGAACAATCGATGGACTAGAGATGCCTGACAAGTCTAATGACGTATCTATTCAGAATGAAAACAATGCAAAATGTGAAACAGAAGAATTATATGGAAATAAAATCAGAAATAAACAAAAATGTGCGTAAACAGAATCAGAATAAAACTTTCTATGTTTTCTTATACATACCTAAGTTCCCGAATTTTATTGTTTTTTTCTTAATACCTAAAAGACCAAAAAATACAGGATCGACAACTCGGTAAAATTATGACATGAGTCGCTGCTTTCTAATATGTATTTTAAAGAACATGAAACGAGTTATATAGCTATTTTTGAGAAATTGGTGGGATTCTTTGGTCTATAATACATATGCGTAAACATACTCATAAATGAGCTCACCTTTAATTTCGGGTACGTGTACTTCAACATATGATAGACTTTGATAGAATGTTGGAAACCTCGAAAAAATTATCGAAAAATGTTATTTACTCTCTTGCAGATTTTTCCTGAAATTCTTCATGAAGTGCAATCAAAACTGTCTAAAGAATGCAGGAAATCCACGGGATATGCGTCGGTTCCAGGTATATATATATATATATATATATATATATATATATATATATATATATATATATATATATATATATATATATATATATATATATATATCGTGTCTTTATTATTACTACTAATATCACCATCATTACTGATATTATTATTATTATTATTATTATTATTATTATTATTATTATTATTATTATTATTATTATTATTATTATTATTATTGTTTTTGCAGGTCGCAATAACTACGACGGTCCATGTAGACGGTGCATTGTTGGCAGTTTCGGATAATATGTTCGTACATAACAATTCAAAACATGGCAGGCGAGCCCGACGTCTAGATCCGACAGAAGGAGGTGAGAATTTATTCGAAAGTCTATTCATTTAAATTTTCGTGTTGATGTAGTTTTTATCTTCTCTTTTTAAATTTTTTTGTTCTTCAGCTTACTGATAGTTTTGCATGCCGCATACACTGATAGACTCGCACTTGTATAACGTTTATTTGATAAAGGTTTTAAATAGATTGTGGTCGAAGTTTCCGAATTATAACAACCTTTACCCTTCCTGTAGAAACAAATAAATTGTCTATATATATATATATATATATATATATATATATATATATATATATATATATATATATATATATATAACATTTGTTATATATATATATATATATATATATATATATATATATATATATATATATATATATATATATATATATATATAAAACAAAGAATAGCAGCTTCAGTGATGATAAAGTATGAACATTGCTTAAAGACAATAACCTAGGAGGATAAGAAGGTCCGGGGGAAAAAAATCCCTTCAAGAACCACCAATCCACTGGAAACAATTGGCAAATTTTCTCACATACCCACATTGGCAGAGCCCGAGACTCAAACCCGTGCAGACAGAGGGGAGGTGGAAGTGATCGGTAAATGTGAGCGCTCTCGACCACTATGCCCCCCTTTGTGTAAATAATCAATTAATGTACATCAACGAAGAAGATATTGATGTTTCCAGATTTATTTTGTGTTCTATCCAGTAATAAAATATGTATCGTAGACACATGTATGCTATGTAATGAATACTCAAAACCCGCTATAAAACAGTTTAAAAAAGAGGGAAATCAAACTAGATTTCAAACAATTTTAAAATATAATTTTTGGGCCACTTTATTATAATTTCATAAACGTTTGAATGTCTTATTATCGTTCAAGATCTTAGGTTAATACATGCCAATTATTTGTATTCAAAAATGGCCGTTCGAAAAACAAACCCAGCAAATACGTGAAAGAAGACCACGTTTTTATATCTGCTGCGCTGATAATGTTGCCTGGTAACGGTTTGGCGACCTGCATCGGTCTTTGTTTAATAATTGCGAAAACAACCGCAATTATAACCAATTATAAATGATTAAAAGATGTAAAAACAGAAGTAGAATAAACATTTTAGGGCACATATTCTCTCTTTTGTGCTTCTTTAATCTATCCGGAGTCAATATTGCATGATTAAAACAATTTTCAGCAAGTGATCCCTTACGTTTGACTTTCCTTGTTAAATTTTCCCCTTTGAAATGTTCGTTTCCATTCAAACGAACAGACTCATTTTCATCTCGTCTTATTCATTTCGAACAGAGACAATTACACCGGCTATAGAGTGGAGATGAATTTGAATGACAAAGCCTTAATAGGGGCCATATTCACTCCGGGACAATCTGGACTGAGAGTTGATTTCATCTTACCATCTGTTGTGTTAGTTTTCCATCTGGATGCTCGCTACGGTCCTTTTCTCTGTGTTTTCATATTTATCTCTTTTCACTTGGTACACACACATTATATGTGTGCTGCTGCTCTTTTTTCTTCGTAGTTTTTGGAGGTCTGCTGTGAATTTAAAACACTATGTATATTATCAGAAGAGATTTCTTTATCGATGAAAATGAAGACCTTTATGTCTGTATGAAGGACATATGTGATTTGTGCAAGTAGCAAAACACTTGGCTTCATAGAAAACATTTGCTCCTCATAGAAAACATTTGCTCCTCATAGAAAACATTTGCTCCTCATAGAAAACATTTGCTCATATTTATTCTCCTCCTTTTTTCTTTCTGTATGACGTGTGTGTAAGGTGTCAACAGTTCCGAGATGAAATTGACTGAATCATTTTTATTTCATAAATACTAGAATTCTAAGCACATACAAGGGTCGTATAATGTACGTTATAAAATGTATATGAATGGGAGTACTAGATGAGTGAAAACTCTCCAGATCTCATAACTGATGTAGCGGCCATATCTCATATGCATGAGAGAGAAATTTAGAAGGAGTTTCGCTAAAATAAATTTAGCCAAGCGTTTTGCAATGAAGAACTGAAGTGTTAATTGTCCCACAGACAGCCTAATAGTGAATATTGGAAGCAGCTAAAAACCCAGGCAGTATAAAGGAGTTACTTTACAATATTTTTCTTAAATATCTTCATAGAATTGATGAAGGTAGTTATTTGTTACTAGCTAAATTTAAAAGCAAACGATTGAATTTTAAATCTAACTTAAATGAACACAAAATCGAAGCTTTATTTACCGATACTTTGATTACAAAACAGTGATCGGAACCAATACATTTCTTGCCAAAATCAATTAACAGTCTGTTAAAAATATTAATCCACCGAACGATGCAGTAAAATCTATTGCCAAGATATGAAATAAATGCAATCAACACTTAAAATAAGAAGAGATAATGTTTTCTTCCTTAAAATGTTTTAAACATTAATAAATTTAAATTATTTTAGAAGCCATTTTCATTTTAGCTCACGTATTTCATGTAAAAATAATTAAATAACCAAGGCCAAGAATATATTTAGAGACAATGAACACCTTCATATATATATAGTAGTACTAACACAGTATATACTACATATAATGCCACACACAGAGAGCAGTACTGACATAGTGTATACTACATATGATGTCATACATATAGAGTAGTACTAACACAGTATATACTACATATAATGTCACACACAGAGAGCAGTACTGACATAGTGTATACTACAAATAATGCCACGCATAGAGTAGTACTGACACAGTATATACTAAATACAATGCCACGCATAGAGTAGTACTGACACAGTATATACTAAATACAATGCCATACATATAGAATATTACTGACACAGTATATATTACATATGATGCCACGCAGAGAGTAGTATTAACACAGCATATACAACATATGATACCACACATTGAGAGTAATACTGACACAGTATAGACACAGTATATGCTATATATTATGCCATACATATAGAACATTGCTGACACATTATTGAGGCTATATATGCTGTCATACATAGAGTACTAATACAGTATATACTACATATGATGTGATACATATAGAGTAGTAATAATACAGAATATACTACATATGATGTCATACATATATAGTAGTACTAACACATTACTACTACATATAATGCCACACATTGACAGTAGTACTGACACAGTATATACTGCATATGATGCCATACATAAAGAGTAGTACTAACACAGTATATACTACATATGATGTCATACATATAGAGTAGCACTAACACAGTATATACTACATATGATGCCATACATATAGAACATTACTGACACATTATTGAGGCTATATATATTCTGTCATATATAGAGTAGTGCTGACACTGAATAGACTACATATGAAGCCATGCATAGAAATGATTATTGACACATCATAGACTTTATATGTTGTCATATATATATATATATATATATATATATATATATATATATATATATATATATATATATATATATATAGTGTAGTTGTGACACAGCATTGAGGCTATATATGCTGTCATTCACGTAGAAGTGTACTGACACAGACAGCATAGACAAAACATGCTATCATACATATAGAATAATACTGACACGGCATACAGACTAAATATGCTGTTAAACATAAACTAGTGTTGACATAGCAGTGAGCATATCACATATTCCTGTTTAGAATAGCATGAAGGATAAATATTGTGGCAATTTTTCAATATAGGTTCTTCTCACATGAAAATCACATAACAGAAATACTTACGAACATAATCACAATATGAATTTAAAACTAATAATACAATACGTCAGTCAAACACTTCAATTATTTTCTATTCTCTTTGCATCGTTTCTAGCATTTGTTGCCATTGTTTTTATATCGCATTCACCTGTTCCTTTATCTTTGGGCTTTGTGCATTTCACATTGTCTGTATTTTAACTTTTATCTCTTTTGATAACCTTTAATTTATTTAAATAAGCCCTCCTTATTTTTTACGATGAAGAAATGTGCTGTAACTAGAAAGAAAACAAAAGCGAAACACTTCCATCACTGAATAAAACATTAAATTAAATTAAAATCAATTGGCACATAAACATGCCATGTAGGTATTGTGGTTGTAAATAGGCCAAATTTCGTGCAAAAATAAAAATTGAAAGTCATTCTAATGATTGTTTAGATTATACAGATAAATTTGAAATGTTTGACTTTAATTTTTTTCCCCCATCTTTATCAGATTACCTGGCAGATCCACTCATGGGGGTTACAGGGCGGTACCCGAGGGGACAATTTTTATTTTGTAAGTAAATTTGATTTATAACTATAAAATTTGCATGATTTTCGGTTTAGATTAGAAGAAATATTAGACAATATTCTCAGCAACATAATTAGCAGGCCTAAATCTGTAGTAACAGATCTTCCCATAATTTGATATATCGCAGATCTATAAATGTATTCATATGTGCTCCATGTTAATATGATCTAAATAGCTCAATCATATATATATATATATATATATATATATATTTAGATATATATATATATATATATATATATATATATATATATATATATATATATATATATACTAACAAGACTATTGTCCGATGAATCCAAACAATAGAATACACAGACTGTAGTCAGAAGAAAGGACACATGAAATAATAAAGTAATGCCGAAAGACTGAAATCAAACAGAAAGAAAAGAGAAGAAGGAAAGAACGAATTTGGTTTGATATGGTATTATCCAACACAGCAAAAGACGTTAGATATTTAGTGTCGAGTCACTTGGATAGAACTGTTTGCTTGTCCCAAATGTAACACCATGGTAGCCTATCTGGGCTTGTCCTACAACAAAATTCGAACCCGCACTCTTGAAAGAAAGTTTTATTAAATTTCCGTTACAGACGGACAAATTGAACGAAAAATGCAAAGAAGCAATACTTGGACTTGATATTAGTTAAATTTTAAGTGAGATTTTGACCTCATTTAAAATTCTAGTTTATTTTTTAAAAACATTTTTGTTACGAACTTAATAGCATAATCAGATCTGAACAAACAAACAAACAAAAACAATAACAAATAAACAAACAGTAAACAAGCAAGTAAACAAATTAAACTTGTGATATCTTGGATGACGCACGGGCTTGTGATTTAGCTAACATTATATTCTCAAGTTTTCGCTTCGTTCCACATCATGTTAACATTTTTAAAAAAATTGAACCAATATCTTTAAATGTGCAGTAGAGATTATTCCATTATGTATTTGAAGTGTACAGATGTGAGTTAATGATAGTTCATGCTTAATAATTACGTATATCTGCAACATTGGTTTCACTTAGGTTCCTGAATAATAAAGACACAACTAATTACAGAACTATCAATAAACGTCAGCATTTGTAAAAGAACATCCATTATGCATGTACAGTCAACCGCAACATCATATGGTCCAAGGATATATAAAGAAGACGAGTTCATATCAACTTAGGGGACGCAGGTTGATTATCATTAACACCAATGGTCAATTATAGCACATTAACTGACATACTGAAGCGATGTACTTTTATCTTTTTATCTTATTGCTTTTACGTTGCAAGACAGGATTTTAACCGGTGTGTAGTATGAAGTCGTTGAAACCCTAATTACAAGCGGACTGATCACAATTTGAATTCACAGATGGTTGTCTTAGATTTTCTTGAATTCAGTAAATAGTATAATGTTGCCAAATATTTCAATAATCTTTGCGTTCTTTGTATAAAATCATTTAGTGTAATCTATAATCTTATGACTGTTTATTTAAAATTATAAATTTATATTTATTTCGTCATTTTAAGAAAACGATTCAAAGTATAGTTGCCTTCATGGCCTATAATCTCATCACAAAATGAGCACATTCGCTTAATTCTTTGTAATTGGTTGCATCTAATCCATTCGGACTGTATTCTTTAATTATGGGTGTTATGATCTAGTTTATCTACCTATAATTAAGCTGGATCCCTTTTTCCTTTTTCATTCCCATTTATCGATTCTCAGATCGAAAGAGAATGATAGAACATATCATAAAGCCTCCATTTGCGAAGGTGTCACTCCGGACGATAAAGGTGTTTGGTTACAGAGCCAGCACGGAGTTCGAAAAGCAAATTGATGCCAGAAGTCCGAAGCCCCAGTGGCATAACAACTTCTCATTAAGATGAAACATTACTTAATAAGGAATATTACACGTGTATTTAATACATTCCAGATATTATTAGAATTATAGAAAAAAATTTATACTTATTCTGAAGTATAACAACTTGTCATTAGGATCAAACATTACTGTATAAAGAATATTACACATGCAAGCTAATACATTCAAGATATAGAATTACACATAAATTTATTAGAATTATAGAATTTTTTATACTTATTCTAAAGCTTACCAACGTCATACAATGCTGCGATTTTTGTCTTTTTGAGCTTAAGTGAAATAATTACATATTGAGTGAACAAAGACAGGAAAATATGCTGAAGATATAGAATAATTCAGTATTTCTAACTAATAACGAAATCATATTTTGTCGCACAACAAATTAGTAAATGTTATGTCTCTAATGCCGAAATATCGTGTTTTGTAGCCTCAAAGGTATTTCCTTTCTAAATCAGTTAATATCGGGCTTGAAGTTGGGAGCAAGTCCTTTTAACAAAAATTTAAGATACCAATTACAACACATTTAAATTTATAAAGTTCGACTTTTCATAAGCATAATTCATTATTTACTTTATTACTTTATAGAATAAATTAATACAGCATCTGACAAGAGAAAACTGAATTAATTTCCACAATTTTTTTAAAATTGCAGCTAAATACATTGAGGTACTAATAAAAAGTCATATATATATATATATATATATATATATATATATATATATATATATATATATATATATATATATATATGACTAAATAAGAGATATTTTCTTACCTGCAAAAGTAAAAATTCCGATGACCCAGTAGCGTAACAGCTTATATATATATATATATATATATATATATATATATATATATATATATATATATATATATATATATATATATATATATATATATATATCCCGTTTTGGAAGGCAGGCATAGAACGAGCGTATCATTCCCATAAAAAGGCAAAGTTTGTTACCTAAGCCTTCCCACGACTGGTTTGACCGTTATGTAATTACCACGCCACCTGACTTCACAACCCACAGCCTTCCTAACTTTATTGTTTTCAGCAACGTAGGATGTGAACTCAGAGGTTGCTTATCATGTAGAGTGACATACAGGTGAAATCACTAATATTTATTTACACTGAAACACGGTATTTTTCAAATTCTACAATTCTTTGCGAATAATAAAAAAGCCATGCAAAACAGGTATTTTATAAAAAAAAATTCCCGAAAAAGTAAATCGTAATATATTGATTAAATGTGGTTTCACAGACTAAATAGGACAAACTTGTAAAATTTTAACATTAAGCGTGACATTTGTTTTTTTTTTTTGTGGTAACCTAATATGGCCCAAAATAAATATTTTGAAATGGCGTAGTAAATAATGCTTTTACTTGCATCACATACAATTTATCACTTTCCGTGCTTTTGTTTTTCCTTTGATTAAATTAATATTGCATGTTTGCTTGTTACGGTGATAAATCTTTGTAATTTTGTTTTACTGCATGTATATACGCCTGCATCTTATAATGACGGAGTTTTCGCAATTTAATTAGTGAAAATGAGTTTTGGTATATATTACTCTTTACAAGGTACAAGAATAACATTCTCCCGTTATAAAAGTATACATTCTGAAAACGATTTTGAGTTCTTACATTTTTGTAATTTCTTCAGCGCCAAAACAACAACGTAGTTAATTGAAAGCCTGCAAATACGAGATTCTTCGTATGTAGGATCAACAACTCTTTCCACTTTTGTTGCTAATTCAAATCGAATTCATTGGACCTTTCTTTAATATGCCATTATACTTTTACCTGACTGTACTTCCAGTATTGCTCTTGTTTTCTTCATTTCTTCACAATGTCTGGATCGTCCTATTTTTGTAGTTATCTATCTATCTATCTATCTATCTATCTATCTATCTATCTATCTATCTATCTATCTATCTATCTATCTATCTATCTATCTATCTATCTATCTACGTACGTACGTACGTACGTATGTATGTATGTATGTATGTATGTATGTATGTATGTATGTATGTATGTATGTATGTATGTATGTATGTATCATTCGATTTATCGCTGGATCAGAAGGAAGAAGGTCTATTAGTATCCATTAATATGTTAGTTACAGATGGGATATAATAATCATTCTTAGGGCACAGGTAACTCTATCGGTCATTCTCATTTATTAAAGAATTACCCAGTAGAGGTCCAAGCGGTATTTCATTGGCCATTTACAGCCTTTGAACTTACGGGGTCTCTAGTGGCCCCTAAATTGTCTTCGAAAGTTTAGCACGGGTTAAATTGAGCTGAAATGTATTCTTTTGTCTAATATGAATAGGAGCGTTATCTATTGATGGATTACGAGGTGCTTAATATTCGGTATAAATCTATTCAATCCAGTTTTCTGTATCATGGTCTTTGTAGTATCAGTGTTAGAAGCAAAGAATGAAGTATTCATCATATCACCAATAGTCAGAAAGAGTCGTTATGCTGAATTTTCAAAATGAAGATTTTATTTTTTAAATTTCAAAATTAAGTGAGATTGAATGAAGATGAGAGAGAACGATAAGGTTTTACTGACGTTTAAAATAATGAATAATCATTATGCCTGACTATCACGGTTACAACCCCAACCACCTTTACTATTACTACTACTACTACAACTACCATCACCGCAAAACTGCTTCTATCACCGCCAGCTCCATCACTACTGCTTCTACTGCTTCTACTACTACTACTACTACTACTACTACTACTACCATCACCGCAAAACTGCTTCTATCACCGCCAGCACCACCACTACTACTTGTACTACTACTACTACTGCTGTTATCATGTGATTGACACCTTAATGACAGCGGTATACATACAAACTTACTTCCCATTACTGGAAATAAGTCCCATGTGATGTGGAGGACCTTATAATTATTACTGAATGAAACTTTTTTATATGAAATACTTTGATTAAATAGTTTAGTTGATCTTCTGACATAAATTGTTTAAAGCACAAAATAATAGTTATTGTGAGCCTTTAAACAAGTTATGTTAGAAAAAAAATTGAATGGTCCTTAAAAAACTGTGAACGTGTTCAATGGCAAATCTTTATTCATTCTATAAATAGTATTTTTTTTCTTGTTTTTGCTATTTGAAATAAACTATTTGTAATTATGCAGATTTAATAAATGAAGATACCAATTAAGAAAGCAATTATTGAGAGTAGTAAAGATTAATAATGTTGTATCTATTAGTCAGGTGCGAATTATTTACTTGCTCTGAGGGGAAAAATCGTCATCAACAAGCATGACAATAAGCTGCGATAATTATTTGGAAATCGCTCAATTCCATTGTTGTGTTTTCGATGTTGTTAACGTTGGAAATGTTTTCTCTCACTCTCCTAAGATCTTCACAGTACAGCCAGATGGTATTTTCAATGTTGACCATGCATAATGATTGATACTGAATTATGCCACCGTAAATCACCCAATAAACCTATTCAGAAGAGTTATTGAATATCCTGACATGTAAAACTACAGATTCTACCTGACTGGTAGTGTAAAGCCCACTAAAGTGGTTACTTAAATATAGTAACCATCTAAATTTAATGGTCAGTTTAACATTACCAATTCATTGATATCGTCTAACATTTCAGCTTGCTTACAAAGACCATCTGTTCTTAAAGTCTGTTTATATATGTCCCTTGTATGTAACTGAAAAGGATTTCTTTCTTTAAAACTTTCTCGTAACTGTAACTGGGGTCTTTGATTTAACTGTTTGCACAAGTTTTACGAAGGACTGCCTTGGGGAAAACAGATTTGCTCTTTTCTTGCGCATGGGTGAATGGGATATACACTTGATTACAATGTATTGTGCATATAGAATTTGATGATATCAATTGGTTGGAAAGGTTACCAACAATGAAATTGAGAATGTTGTGAAATATTGTCAGATATTATGTGCCAACGTATGAAAACCATGACGTACAAGAGTTACGGAGCATAATTTTCATCATGCAACTTTTAGGTTCGTTTTGTCATCAGGAATAGCTATGCATATGGGAGTGTCATGCTAAATTCTAACAGCTATAGAAGCAATTAATTGCACATTTTGACAGCTAACGAATTAACTCACATGCATTCTTTCTACATGTAAAAGTGAATGCATAGTACGCACGAGTGTATAATTGTAATATAGTATAATTGCTTTAACGTTGGTTTTGTTTTCGACAGCAACTCCATGCATAAAGGCAATCTGTCCTAGCGAAGGATGGACAACAGGGGGCACTACAGTCATTATAATTGGGGACAACTTTTTCGACGGTCTACAAGTTGTGTTTGGGACGATGCTAGTCTGGAGTGAGGTAAGGCTTTTGTTGTGCAGTCATTTACTGTTTCGTATGTCTATAATACTCGTAGTTACAATGTTTTTACTAATTTCCAAACGAAATCCTAAATAGATTTAGCCTGTAAATTGTATTTTTCGTCTACCTTGGTGATATCACGAAAATGTACGAAAATGAAGTGACATTTGAATCAGCCCTATTGAATTACAGGGCAGACATAGAGAAAAAGGTAACATTGACCATGACCTTTGAGAAACCTCCCTTGAATTACTGGGCAGACATGGAGAGATAGTAACGTATCTTTAAACAAGTTTCATGCACTTTACACCAATGACTTGTAAAGTTGTACAGCAGAAAGAGATATTCATCTATTACGTCTACACTGGGAGATATAGAAATATCGTTTATCACTGAAGAGTGACGTACACAACTAGGCAGTGTGTCTCTGGAAACTGAAACATCCCTTAAGTTCCTGCATTTTGAGAGTTTCTAGGGCATACTGTTTAACCATCTAACTGTAAAGGAAACTCATTAGAGAACATTTTTATGTTGCTTCGCGCTGGGGAGGGGGAGTGTCTACTTACTCCACCTTCCTGCGATCCGAACTTATGACTTTACATATTATCATGTTTAAACGTGGTACACAACAAAAAGATGTAAACCTGACCATGTCCATAAAAATATAACGTTGAACGCATGAGTGTTCTAAGCTTCACGTTTATTGTCTCAAAAGATGCTTGAGAGACGAAGCAGAAGGAGAAACAAATCTGCAACGTTGATAAGTAATTTCGACCTTGTAGATACATTGTTACTGTTGCACGCAAAACATCGCCTTGCTGAAAATACACGTGTACCAGATCTGTATCCTTTTAGCGAGCTTTTCGGTCTTTTAGCAGAAGCCTAGACCTGAAAAATATTTATATATGACTTTGATCATAGGACTCGAATGTCACACACACACATACATACACACACACACACATCTCACTAAGCTTCATCCAATTTTCTCAAGCAGCCGTGAATTAAATTGTGAAAAGAAATATCAGACTGGCGGGCGGACCGAACGGACAGACGGACAGACTGATACGAGAATTATCTGTTCAAAGCTTTTCACCTTCGTTTGGATAAGGATATCACACCATTTATACAATTTATTTGATGTTTAGCCATATCTTGGATCAATGCAGAGGATTAAAAACAGACTTGAGATATAAAATGAAGATAAACTGAGGATTTTGATTGTTTTTCTGATCACCTAATTGTCATTTACTTGCATTATTATTTTCGACAGCCGTGCCTAGCCTCAGACATGTACGTGTATAACAGACAGACCCGTCGAAAAACCTGAATTTGATTTAGATGTAAGAAATTATTAACAACCCAAGCTACCCCAATCTTTTGGTTGCAATATTTGGTTCGATAACATGGGTTCGAGATCTTCAATCAGTTACTGTATCTCATGTTATAAATATTTCACTCTTTAGTTGTATGCCTATGATTACCAATTATTGACTTCGATTCATGCTTATTATTATTTAACGGAGAAGAGTACGTTTGCCTGGATTCGAATTCAATGGCTCTAATACGTCAATTACCACGCAAATAATTTATGCATTATATATAAAAGCCGCTAAACAACGCATTTATTGACTTAACTTGCTGCGCAAATCTTATTTTCCTGTGAAAATATGTGGATGTTTCCGGGACGACCTTGCGATCTGAACCGTGTGGGTGCCAGAAAGCTCATAACTTTGTTCAAATGTGTAAAGGTCCTTTTAAAATTAAAAGACATCATCATTCAATATCTGGAAGTTGGATTGGGGGTGGTTGTGGATTCTAATAAAACAAGCAGAGATAAGTAAAACAAATAGAAAATCTCATACTGACATCTTATCTAACAATAATGCTGTGAATGTATCATAAATGTTACGATTTTTCTGACATATACGGACACAGTTGTAATTGCTGTTTCGGGGTTTAACGTCATTACTCAGAACAAGATAGATTGCAAATGGCGGCCAGTATAACTGGTGGATGAAGAATACCGAAAAACCCGGTTAAGAACCACCGACTCGGGGAAGCCGCTAGCAGCTTTCTAACGTACCCATCGTGCACAAAGTAAACACATGCAAGATTTATTATGGCTTCATAAATTTTCCCCATCCAATTTGTACTTTTGCATATTTCCTTTTACAAAAGGAACCGACTGTTTTTTTTTTTATAAAGACCCATCTATAAATGCGTCCTGTCAGAATCATTTATTTACATATATGCTTCTTATTCACTTGAGCTATGGTTTTGCTTGCAAAACGTGAATATAGCTGTCGACATATACATTTTGATACATAAATCAGGGCTTTATTGGAGCGGCAATGGCTTAGTGTAAAGGTTTTGAATTTGTGATGAGAAAAGAGCGAGTTCGATTCCCATCATCCGATAAGTCTTGATGGTGGTGTGTCCTTGGGTAAGGCATCTTACTCTCTATTTTTCAGCGCCATATAACCCTTTCAGTGCCGTAAAACATAAATATACCGCTTTACCACAACCAAATATGAACTACACGAATTAACTGTTCAAATATGAAAGTTTATATACAGATATAATTTTTGTAACTGCGCTGATATGCAAGTGGCTTCTACATACATTTGACTTCAACATCAAGTTCATAAAGAGTTTGAAAATAACGCCACTAGGCTCCAATCAATGTTAAACATGACAAGGAGAGAGTTAATTTGTTTGAATCCAGCATCAGGTGCGACGCGTCATGTTCATCAAAGAGCACTACCAGTATTGAATCTCTTCATTTAAAGCATATTCTCTGATGCCGTGCATTCAAAGTGATCGATAGATCCTATTATCCCGCTGAAAGGGATCAGGAAGCTGTAATTGATTTGCGGAAATATTTAACATGTATATTCTGATGTCCACGTCACGCTTCTTTGCGCTTTATTTGAGGAGTGCTTGAGTGGTGATATATTCATAGAGCTTTTTGACTTTATCGATATTAATGGTTCACGAGTCCATTTGGTGCCAAAGTTCCATGTGATTATCACTTTTGATAATTATGAAAGACTAGTTTCACCGAGGATGTTTTAAGTAAGAGTCGAGTCGTTTCTCTGGCCAGATATTTCGTGTACAGAGTTCAAGTGCAGTTCCAAATGAAATATATTCCAAATTATGGCAGTCCTTTGGGTTTGATGTACATGCGTATGAGTTCTTTCTATCATAGTTAGTAATCAATTGCATCTTTTTTTTGGGAATAAAACCATTCCGTTATGAAAATTTCTATTTCGATGGCTGTCCGTTAAACATTAGATTAATTCATCTTAGTACAAGACAATGGGGATACACCTTATTTGTTGAAATTATGTATTAGTCAGTGGCAATAACTCGATGTTCTAATGACCTTACACAACACTATGTGGAAGTAAATAAAGCTGAGATCCCTGTGAGAGTATCGAGGCAGACACAGATATATATATATATATATATATATATATATATATATATATATATATATATATATATATATATCTATATATATATATATATATAGAGAGAGAGAGAGAGAGAGAGAGAGAGAGAGAGAGAGAGAGAGAGAGAGAGAGAGAGAGAGATCCTTAATAGACCCGGCCAAAAGTTGGACTGCTCTTGACCCCCTCATTTGGATTATTCGTGATAACACCCAGACAAAATGTATCACTTGGCCAAAGAATGGACTATATGGTTTGATCCCCACTCCCCGCCCGAACAAACAAACAAAAAAGGACATAATAAACAGACATTTCCTAAGAACATAATCCATTGGCACCACTATCTGCTTTCGCATGTTGTCAATGAGAACGGAACCCAATGAACCTAAAATGAACATTTTCGACCGAATTCTTTTTTGATCCTGAAACTTCAACATCTGGCACTAACCTGGTAAATACGACTAAGTGGTAATTGAAACGAGGCATTCTCAGATTGAAAATTCCATATTGGAGCTTAGATTAATCCGTTTACGGTAATAGACAGTATACATTTCATAGTACGAGACAGTCTAATAATAATTTAAGGGTTAGAGACATAATTATGTTTTATGTCCACAGATGATATCACTAATAAACAAGAAGTACTCAAGCATATAGGTATTATTAACTTGAATTTATCTTCTTTAAATGAATTAAAATATCGGTGACTAAAAATTCTTCACTGCCACAATACTTGGGACTGTACAACTGGCATTGACTTACAATGCATAAAAAACGCGTCTGTATAGTTAATTTATTTAAATTTGGAGATACCGATTGTTAATAGAGTCAGCATCCATCTGTAAATATAGGGAAGACATTTAACCTCATTGAATCCAACATGGCGACTGTAAATACGAATGATTATGATAAGGGTCCATGAAGCTGAATTGAAAACACAATGTTAGCGGTTACTCATTAGTTTTCTCGATAACGGCACCACTGGGACAACTGTAAGTTTATAGCCAAGTCCTAGTATTTCACATTAATAAATAAATCACCTTTCAATTATTGATTTTTACATTTTGGTAATCTTTGTCTTTCATGGGAAAATTATGTGCTACACCAATGTTGCGATGGTTCTTGCAGTTGACTAAATGCCCTTCTGTTCTGATGCGAGTTTTGTTGCTATTATCAGAGTGGTGGTTTCGTAAACACTTAAGTTATGTTTTATGCGATACACCTTTTGCATTGTTACTTTTTAGCTTTCTGTTTTGTTTGGTAAAATCTCAGATACATTACATCACATTATTATTACGAAATGGATGCACTAAGTGACTTAGTTTAAGGCCGTACAGGTTGCATGCTATTTTGCCTCCTTCCCAGAGTTGCAAGATATATATATATATATATATATATATATATATATATATATATATATATATATATATATATATATATATATATATATATAGTAGTTTTGCCATGTCTATAAAAGTGTCCTATTAAAAATATACATACTTTATAGAGAACATAAATTGTGTTACTTGTGATGATACATTGTACCCAGCATATAAATATATATATATATATATATATATATATATATATATATATATATATATATATTTATATATATATATATATATATATATATATATATATATATAACTTGAGTTTCTTATGTTTTTGCTGATAATACGCCACATGGCGACAAAGCAGACTGTGTTTTACGGTAATGACACTTCAGTGCTTGCGGATTAGCCCCTGATTAGGTGGCACATCTTGAGTTCCTAACGGTGGCATGATTAATCATTAATGATTTCACGGAATGAAGGAATCGTTATTCGAATACCAAAGTAATTAATTTTACGTTAATGGTTTCGAAAGCGATGGAATAGAAACAGCCAGCGTTACCTTAGAAGCTAAATGGAATTGCTTCTTTTTCATTTTTCCCTGAGTTAATTTAGCGCGTGGGGTTTATATCCTGCAATACTGTTACAGATAAATAGGAGAGGCACTCTTGAATATTGTCCAAAATCATCCTGTGGTTGTTAGCAATATGATATGCTTTAATGTTCGACATTGCATATAAGACTTTTATTACAGCAAGATTAATTATTGAATTATATCATTTGTCATCGTCGAATATATGTACATCGTGACATGATGTACATGCATAGTCGATACAGACACAATTAAAACATGGATTGCGATCATAATTGTTATTCATGTGGAGTTAGATTATAGATAATACTAAAGAAAGCTGAGTCTCAGTCCATGGTTTACAAATGAACTATTTATTTTAAGTTTCCGGTAGATGAACGTGCTTAATATATTCGAATCGAAAGGATCAAAGCACATGAAAATGTTGCATTTCGATATCTAAATGTGAAAACTTTAACGCTTTCGTTTTTTAACATCAAAGTAAATAATAATTATCAAAACGATTTTGCGAGATATGTTTGGAATAACGATTCTGTGACAAATGCTGTAGAGCGTTAGTCTAACATGCGTTACAAGATATACAATTTCCTAGTGATGCAACTTGTAAATTATGATAAAACGAGAAATATGGAATACAACAACACATCCAATTACTTCTTGATATTTAAAAAAAAAAAACATCATCTTTCCACCCATCCCCATTTTCTTCCCCTTTTCTCCTGCTCATATTAAAATTATATAACAAAAAAGACAAAATAAAACAAAATAAAATAAATAACAACAAAACAAAATATTAACCATATAATATATAGCGTGCAATCTCTATATCAGTGACGCAAAAATAAATTCGAAGCGTTGCAGTTACATAAGCACAGTTGATATCAAATTTTAATGTGTTTATCTACTTTTTAGAATTTACTCTCTCGCCTACATTGTTCAGTCAAACCATTAGTTGTTGCATTATTAAAAAAAACCAAGACAGAAAGAAGTGTGGACCGGTGCTCTGACTTCGCGGTTAAGGTAGGACGTAATTGGCAAAGTTAATTTAAGAGGTTGGGACTCAACGTCTTATCCAGTGTGCACGGACTTGTCAGTGCATGCAAAAATTTCAGAATAACTGCTATAGCCATACTTTTAAAAAAAGTTAATTTTCAAATAATATTCTGAAGCACCACGCAACTCTTTCTTTACTGGTGTGATCCATCTCAGAGTTTTCATCATCAGATGGACCCTCTAGGCCTAAAGATAAGGGTTTTATGTGTATTTGTTCTAGACAATTCCATTTGCTAAATTTTGAAGTAGGGTTTGTACACCATCCTTATTCTAATGTAATATAGTAGCTAGGCATCTATAGTGCCCTGTGTTTGCTATGTTGAGTGCTGTTTGTTGTGTCAGTTATGTATTTTTGTAGAACTGGCCAAATGGGTCAGATCTTTTTATGTTTTACTTTTATGGTTCTTTGGATGAGGGAGAGGGGTACCGCTCCGGTGGCCTAGTGGTCCGCCTCAAATGCGAGAGGTCGCAAGTTCGAACCACTGCCGAGCCATACCAAAGACGTAAAAAAATGGTACTAACAGCTGCCTCGCTTAGCACTCAGCATTAAGAGGCTAGTGTTATGACTAGTGTAAGGATAATGTGACTGGGTGGGACATCATGCTACATGTGTGTGGCATGATGCCCCAGTGCTAGACATCACTAAACTGTCGCACTGCAGACATTGTAGCGATATGACTGAAAAATTGTTAAAGCTACGTTAAAAATCTATTTCACACACACACACACACACACACACGCACGCACACACACATATTTTATATGGGGGAAGCCGGTTGTGTCGAACTGCAGACATTGTAGCGATATGACTGAAAAATTGTTAAAGCTACGTTAAAAATCTATTTCACACACATACACACACACACACAGACACACACACACACATATTTTATATGGGGAAAGCCCGTTGTGATTTAAGATCGATACCGGCTTCCCTCCCGTCAGAAACTCTTCTTATTTTAGTGTGTGCTGTAGGAACATAGAGATATATTAGTAAAGTTTGTGTCTATGTTACATGGGTATGTTTGCATTTGGGTCTCGGATCCGGTATGATCTCGCATCATATCCTTTCCTATCCTTCCCTGTATATTTTTGTAGCTAATAAGCCCCTATAGGCATATGTATATCTTTAATTGTTTTCATTATTGTGTTGATAATTTAATCTTGTATTTCGCATTTTCATTACGTATTTCTCATTTATTGAAGACTCGTTCAATTCTTTATATATGTCATTACCTTTTCCCCATAATCTTCCATTATTCCTATTCTTATAAATCCATTCTTTCACTCTTTTGTAAGAGCCAGGCGGTTCTAAAATTTTATTTAATGTGCTGCTCATAATATGAGCTTATTAAATATAATTAGGTAATCGTACAAATAGATACTTATTGCCTCCCTTGGGTACTTAGGTTTTTCATTAAGCGTTATAAATCTATTTAATATGGTGGCTTTTTGCTTCAAGCTCAGATTAGGGAGGTCTAACCGCACCCCACCATCTTTAGATCTGCATATATATATATATATATATATATATATATATATATATATATATATATATATATATATATATATATATATATATATATATATATATATATATATATATATATTCGCGAAATAATGTATTTTATTTTCCCAAATAAAGCTCATTATTTTTCGTTCAATGTTGCCGATCATGGCTTCTGTTATGTGAGTATTTATTTATAATGTAGTGCAAATGACTATATAGGTTCATCTTTGCGACCTCTATTCGGTTCATTAAGTTCATCTTGGGGTGCGGCCAAATTTCATTTTGTGCGTCAAGTTTCTTTATTAACTTACTGTAGTTTTTGTGAGTAGAGTTTATCCCAAAATAAATTTCTAACTGCTTTTACATGAGGTTTGATCAGATTACCTATTAATAAAATTTCTAATTTGCTATGATTTATCACTGATCCAGATACTTTTCCAAATTTTAAGACTTCGTCCTGTAGGTGTTTAAAGGAAAAGTCGTCTCTGGTGAAGTTTATAGAATCATCTGCATGTATATTAAGTATTTTAATTCCTTGTATATTAGTGTTTTTAATGTTTATGTTCAAGGATTCTATGGTTTTAACATATTAGATCATATAAAAGGGACAGCCCTGTCTGTCTGAGCATTGGAGCTTAAATTCGCCCAACAAGGCTCTGTTTATATTTATATTTGATGTTATGTTGTTATACATTGCCTTTATCCAATTAATTATATTGTTTCCAAACCCAAATTTCCCTAGCGCTTGGAAGATAAATTCATGTTCAATATTATCGAATGCTTTTTCTTGGTCGAAAAGGAAAATAATCGCATTTTCATTTTTTTTGCCATAGATAATGCTTTGTTTCAAATTTTCCTTCCTACCAACTCTGATTAAGTCTTTTATTTTTTTAAACATTTCCTAATTCTATTGGTTATAATTTTACTAAACATTTTATAATCTACATTAAGTAAAGTATTTGGTCTCTATCATTTTATTTTGTGTCCCTCCCCTATATATATATATATATATATATATATATATATATATATATATATATATATATATATATATATATATATATATATATATATATATATATATATATATCAGTAATAATACCTTTTGTTAAGGTTTTTGCCATATACCTTAATATTTCTCTAATATTTCAGTTAGTTCGTCCTTAAACGTTACATAAAATTCAGCTGTTAGTCCATCGAACCCTGAGGCCGACCCTTTTTTAAGCCTATTTATAGCATGTTTTTTTTTCTTCAATCGTGATAAATTTATCACAATTTTCTTTGTTTTCTGACGAAGTTTGCTTGTATTTTGTTTCTGCTAAATATATTGTTTCATAGTATTTGCTTGAAACTTCTATATTTTGGGATTTAAAAATATTTTGGAAGTAGTCTTTAATGCCATTTAAAATGTGTGTTTTGTCCTCATATATTATCCCTCCAAAATTCATCTCTTCTTTTTTTTTTCTTTTCCACTCTCTTTAGTTCCATTCGCCTGTATAGACCTCTCATTTTAATATAAATATTATCGAGTTTTCCTGCTCTTATTTTGGCTCATGGAACTTTTTGTTTCTATTTTGTCTCATTGTTTAACTATAAAATGTCTTGTTCAGTTAGAGGTTTTCTTTTAGTTGAAATTCCGAAAATAATTTTTGGAGCCATTGTTTTTTTTCTTTCTTTTCATTTAGCTATAATATTGAGATAATTTTTAAAATTCCATTTTCAGTGTTTCCAAGTCTACCATAATATCACCTATTTCAATTGATTTAAATCCATTTATGTAAGTCCGAATTGTTTGCATGTAGTTTTTATCTCTAAGATGCGTGTTATTCAATTTCCATTGCTCATAACCCAATTTAGTTTTCATTTATTATCTTAAGTTCAAGTTCTACTACATTAGGATCTGTTATTCTGTCTTCAAAGACATTACATATTTTAACTGTCGCAATATAATTCTCTGAGATGTAGAATGTATATAGTCTACTTCCTTTATTTCGGTCATCAACATATTTATATATTCCCTATTTTCATTATTTTTTTTTCCATCTGTAGGTATCCAGTAAGTTATTTGTGTTTAAAATTATTTTTATCCATATTTGCATAGTTCTGCCTGAAACTGAAAATTTGTCACTTTTACTTTCTTCATAAGAAATCCAGTTAAAATCTCCCTCCATTACGCATGGTTCAGCAGTATATTGTTGCATATAGTTGCTTACAATTGTAATAAATTTGATTTTACTGAGGTTTATCCACCCGGTTGGAACATAGATATTATAGATGTTCCAATTGTTTAGCTTAATGTATATAAATTTTCCCTGTAGATCATTATTGGTTTTGGTTTCTGCAAAGTTCAATACTTTCGTTGATTGCCGAACAATTGTTGCTACTCCGGCTATACTTTTCCCAGGGTGGAAGCTAACGATTACTAGAGCGTCTAAATCCTGTTAAAGTAATTTTACTGCCTGTTCGGCTAATCTGCGAGTTACTTGCAATAAAATGACATCATAAAGTTTTGATTTTCTAATCATTTTCTCTAATTTATTCTTAAAACCATTAATATTTACAGTCAACGTTTTGTGGTGCAGTCCTTCCCTCCACCTTGGCCGAGTCAAATTAATATTTTCTCCTAAAAATGTCATTGTTCTAATTAATATAATTTGTTTATCATTCCCTAGTGGAAATCCTTTTATATTTGTATTCTTGTAGCGAGATCGCTCTTTGTGTTTCTCATGCTTCTTTAAAGAATTCTATTACTTCGGGGTCTGAGGACGTCCTTGTAGTGGATGTTAATCTTTTCTTTTCTATGAGAGGATGCGTGTTGATAAGTCTCTGCCCGTGTTTTCTTTTGGCCGTGATTCCATGATCATAGATACTTCGACTGTTTTGTCCTGTGGTATTCTTTCTTATGTTTTATCTTAAGGTGTCTCTTCACTTGGCTTCTCCTGCACATAGCGTTTCTTCTTTCTTTCAGCCTGTTTTTTCACTTTATTCCCTTTCTAATTTTTTGTAGTCTTCTGGCCTTAGCTTTTGCTGTTTTTTTCAGCTGAGCTTGACCGACTCGTATCCAAACAATTTTCTGAACCTTCAGTTGTGCTGTTTGCCATGTTGTTTGATGTGATTATGGAATCACTGGTATCCGCTATCATCAGCTTCTTTCCTGTTTCCTCACTCACAACTAGGTTTGCTTCTTCCTGCATGTTTCCTTCTTATATGTCCTTACTTCTTTCTACTTCAATTGTTTGTGGTATTTCTGCATGTTCAATCGGTTCTTCTTCATGCCCGGTCTTGCTTGTTGCAGCTGCTGCGAAAGTTTACTGCGCTGAACTTTGTATGATGCTGTGTGTATTGAGGTTTGCAGTCTTTTTGCAAGTGTCCTATATTCCCACACTTGTAGAATGGAATGTCATATTGACAGCCCTTGTACCATGTTCTGGTGATAAAGCCCTTGACAAAAAAGCTTAATGGTACTATTTTTTCGCTTCAGTTTATTTTAGCGTAATTAGTTTTAGGTCAGTGAGGATTTTGGTGAAGCATCAATAAGTCGCCATTTGTTGAACTCCAAATTTCCGTTTCAGCTTTGCAATTAGCTCTGAGTTCGATACATCTAGAATGAGTCCCGATACGCGCATTGCGATTGTCTTCTCTCCCACTTGTTTTATAAAGGGAGGTGGGCTATATATTTTTGCCCCTTTACCTTTGAACTCCATAGTTTTCCCTTAAAAAAAAAAGTTTGTCATTTTGGGGGAAGATGTAGAGAAGTCCTCTCCCGCCGTTCTATAAAACCTGGATCATCTTAGGTTTCATTCCCTTTGCAATTAGTTCCTGTAATTCTTCCGCTGGTCGCAGCCTTTCTTCCTCCGTAAAGTTTGACAGACCGATAACTTGGCATCCCACTCTACGGTAGGCAAGAAGTAGTCTCCCTTATGTTGATGCTTTTAATTCTGTTGGGAAGTAATTTGTTATTTTCCCTCTTTGACTTTTGTTGCTCATTGCTGTTGCCATTTTAGAAGCCCCACGGATTGCCAACTGCGGTGTGGACTTTGACAGTTGACAGTCCTGAGCCGAGATCCCCCAGGGGTTAAGAATTTACTCAAACAAATTAATAGAATACAATAATAAAGATACTACGATCTCACATATGCCTGTATGGTCTTACCTAATGATGTAGTCCAAATGAATTGTATAGATCCAAATAAATTGTATATCCGTATATACGAATCACAATCTTTCTCACAATCACATCTGTAATTTTTAGTGAACGGCGAAGATTAGTAAGATGTGAAAAGGTTTTTCGAGTACAATGTACTTCTCAAGAGGAGTATGAGAGTGACGTGTGTAGTGAAAAAGCTGCAAACAGATGTAATAAGCAGATGCAAGAATTGGAATTATGTTGACCAGGTTTTGTGTGTGCAAGCATCAAGCATGGGCAGAACTCTTGATGGGACAATTCTCCGAACAACCTAAAATAGAAAGCAAAAGAAGCCAGAATGAAACATAAATCAGATTTACCTGAGAGTGAAGTAAGCTCCACGATCATTAAAATAACACATGGAAAAGACTAACACCTTTTGTACATTCTCTGGTTTGGATCATACCTTCAACTGTGAAGTTTGGACTTTTAAAAAAAAGCCGACATCCAGTGACGTTCCTGACTGAAATTTAAGTTTGGCTTATAAAAGACCAATCGAATTGGCGAAATTATGATCAGGTGACATATATAGAGGATAAAGTTTGAATGGTGAATTTATATGTTTATCGATATATAAAGTAGTTTGTTTCTTCTTTCATATTTCAGCTGATCACCTCGCATGCGATCAGGGTTCAGACTCCACCTCGCCATATCCCGGGTGTGGTGGAGGTCACACTTTCCTATAAATCAAAACAGTTTTGTAAAGGAGCACCCGGTCGTTTTGTATACTCAGGTAATCTCTCTCTCTCTCTCTCTCTCTCTCTCTCTCTCTCTCTCTCTCTCTCTCTCTCTCTCTCTCTCTCTCTCTCTCTCTCTCTCTCTCTCTCACACACACACACACACACACACACACACACACACACACACCACATCATTTTAATAAAAGTAGTGGAAACACTAGAAGGTTAATCAGTATATAATTAAATAACTGAAAGAAGACTTTATTGCTTCATCACAAACAATGGGATGACCTTTGTGGTCTCCTTTTTTCTTATCCTGTCCAGAAAAGGAGACAGTTTTATTCTTGAAAACTTTGTCAGATAGTAATCTATCAATTCCATGTTCTTTTAAGGCGAAAATATTTACTTTTTAATTAATTATACTTTTAAATATTTTGGGCATGAATATAGATTATGTTTCTAAGCATTATCTAACGAAATTGTCAACACGAAATAAAATTCACCTTGTTCAACAACCAAGAGAGGGGAGATAACTTTAAAACAGTAAGACGAGTTGAGAAAATACTCAATTTTATAATTTGTTCGTTAATTAAGATCAACAGACAAAAATAATTCATATTTCATTAGGAGAAAGAATATTTACTTTTATCTTCATATAGAATTAAACGGCAAATACGCTTAATGTTGTAGCAATCACAGAACCCACGATAGATTACGGGTTTCAACGACTGATGAAATTAATACCAAGGCATCCAGGCGATCCAGAGAGATTACCAAAAGTGAGTACATTGTCTATCTATATGCGGGCTCTTCTTGAAATAAAAAGACGAGTGGAGATTTCATATTTTTTCTTGGCATGTATATCCACACTTTAATATGATACATAGTCTCTCTTCAACACACACTGTTCATTATTTATGCTTATTAATCGAACTATTCACAGACTAAAACCCTAATTACCTAAATACATATATGGACATACATATATGCAATCTACATTTCTGCTTGATATCTCTCTCTCTCTCTCTCTCTCTCTCTCTCTCTCTATATATATATATATATATATATATATATATATATATATATATATATATATATATATATATATATATATATATATATATATATACATACATACATACATACATACATACATACATACATACATACATACATACATACATACATACATACATACATACATACATACATACATACATACATACATACATACATACATACATACATACATACATACATACATACATACATACATACATACATACATACATACATACATACATACATACATACATACATACATACATACATACATACATACATACATACATACATACATACATACATACAAGGTACGAATTTTCCTTACATTATATTTTCATACGTATTTTCAGGAGATTATTTTAAAGAGGGCGGCTGATCTCGCCGAAGCTCTATATAGCATGCCCAGGAACCCAAACCAGCTCCCCCTTCCAGCACCTCGCTCCCCCGCCCTTAATAACGGGTCCCCTATGTCCGGCTTCAATACCTATAGCGGTCAGTTGGCGGTTAGCGTCCCAGAAGCAAATGGCCAATGGGAAGAAGGTTTGCACCAATAACTTTCTATTCCTCACTTTGTTCTTTTAGTAATTTTGTTCTTTTAGTAATAGCTGCTGGCATACCAATACACCGATTTAATAATATATTATTCACATTTTGTTTGATCATTTAGTATATACACGTTTAATAAAATAGTATTCATATGAGCCTTGATAATTTAGAATATATTTATTTAATAACATTATTCATATGGGGTTCACTGCTTTAGTATATGTATATACCCATTTAAAACATATTGTTCATATTGCATTCGATCCTTTAGTATATACGCATTTAATAACATTCAATGGGGTTTGATAATTTAGAAAATATACATTTAATAACATATTATATATATGGTGTTTGGTGTTTTGCATATGTAAATACCCATTTAAAACACACTATTCATATTATATTTGATCCTTTAGTATACGCACATATCATAACACATTGTTCACATGGGTTCAGTCTTGTACAATATACGCATTTAGTAACATTTAGTAACATTTCGTTCATATGAGTTCAGTCTTTTACAATAAACCCAATTAAAACACACTGTTTATATTGTATTTGATCCTTTAGTACACGCATTTAATAACACATTGTTCATATGGGTTCATTCTTTTACTATATACGCATTTAATAACACATTGTTCATATGGAGCTCAATAACAATGTTCAAACCTTATTTCCGTATGGCATATCCAGATTGGAAATAATAGCTGTTTTCACTAAAGTACGCGTTTCTGTATTTTTTAAAGTACCAATTCAAATTTTTAAAAAATCCCCAATAAAATCTTATAAACACGAATATGTTTTCAATTCCATTCATACTGTATATCTCAAAATATATTGAAAAAGAAAAAGGGCATGTTTTCAGTGCCCAAACCATTAATGTCGTATTCCGAGTCAAGGGAAAGAACTGAGAATTTGGGTGAAACCGGACCAATTCTGGAAATCATAAAATTATCAGGCTTGAGTCTGAGGTTGAGATTTTGCTTCGCCCAATCGCAGATTAAGTTAACTTTAATAGTTATTGTTGAATGATAGAAAATACACAGTTTCAGAGCTGTATATTTAAGTTGATCACTTAAAGAGCGGGCCGCAATTGCATTTCCCGAAAGGAAAAAGTTTGAAATACATGTGAATGTGAAAGTTTATGTTTACTACAATTATGAATAAAATTCCACTTGATTAGCGTAGATCAGTTTGTAATAAAATTGTACGAAATGTACAAGGTCGAGTAAAGAGAGGTACAAAGTTAATTTTGTCCATGTTAGACTGTTTGATACGACACTGCGTACATGAATTTCCAGATGTTGTCATAGATCTTCGTCGTTTTTAAACTTTTCAAATGTTTTCACGGTACTATTATCTGGAATTATTCGAATATGTATGTATGTATGTATGTATGTATGTATGTATGTATGTATGTATGTATGTATGTATGTATGTATGTTATGTATGTATGTATGTATGTATGTATGTATGTATGTATGTATGTATGTATGTATGTATGTATGTATGTATGTATGTATGTATGTATGTATGTATGTATGTATGTATGTATGTATGTGTGTGTGTGTATGTGTGTATGTGTGTGTGTATGTGTGTATGTATGTATGTATGTATGTATGTATGTATGTATGTATGTATGTATGTATGTATGTATGTATGTATGTATGTTAAGGAACCCATACAGTATAGATTTAAAACTAACTTCTGTCACCTTTTACAATAAGCCATCTGATGAAAATATGGATATAATTGGCAGCAGCTTTTGAAAGAATATAAAATTAAAAGTTCTATTATTGTGTCTTGCCACTGAAAGATGACCGTCGAAGTATTTATTTACATTGATGGAATCTTCTTTCTTTCTTTGTTTTTTTTTATAACTATTTGGCAGACTTTTGTCTTAAGAAATGCTAAACATTTATGTTGCAATGAGTTCACATGTACATTATTTGTATACTTCAAGTAGGTTACAACAGGGGTCAGAGTTCAAGTGCCTCGCCTAGAGGTTACGGATCTACGGGGTCCACACCACACAGTAACGGCAGCTCATACAGTTCAACTATGAACGGTTACCATGGCGGCGCTGGTAGCCTAGGGAATATGGGTAAGAAAGCTTTACACCGTGTTAAAGTCTGAATATTTTGTGGCATGTTCGTTAATAACCTAATAAACCTTTCTGCTTTTATTAGGATTATTATTAAATACTTGAAAAGCCAAACCTAAACAAAACAAGAATAAAAACAATAAAAAAAACCCAACAAATTTTCAGGAAAAATGTCTGAAGTGATGGCATTTCAACTATCGCAAAAGAAATAATCTGTGTAACAATTACCAATTATCATAAACTAGGATCTAATTTGGAAATCATCCACGTTTTTGGTCCCACAATAAACCTCATTAAAATTATTATAAATTATATGCACATACTGAAAATAATGTTGAGTTATCAAACATATGAGAATGTAACGAACTTTCGGAATTGCTCCATTGTCAATTGTCACAGCGGTAAAATCCTACATAGTTGCCATCAGTACGCAGATTTTGTCTGAATTTATATGTTTATGTGCGCACACAAACACATCACATTAAAGATATAGCTATACACCGGTGCGGGAAAAGCCTGGCAATATAATACAAAATACCAAAAGTAGAATATGTGATTTTGTATTAAACTAAGAAAAATAAAAAAAATATATAATTTGCCAAATGCAACAGTAACGAATACAATAAAACGCTTATAATAATAAAACGAAATGATTAGAGTTAATATGTTTAAAAAAGAAAGCCGTGCCACTTTTGCAGGAAAACTTAAGGGAGATAAATCTTGTTGTTTGTTGTGGGGGTTTAACGTCATTTTTCAGCACAAGATAGGCTATACATGGCGGTCAGTATTAATGGAAAACTCTAGAAACTACCACCGACCCACGAGAAGCTACTTGGCAAGCTTTCTCACATACTTACATTAGCCGAACCCAAGACTCAAACCCACGCAGACAGGTGAGATGGCAGTGATCCGTAACGGTAGGCACATTAGACCACTCGGCCACTTAATTAGTACGCCTTAGGAGAGAGAGAGAGAGAGAGAGAGAGAGAGAGAGAGAGAGAGAGAGAGAGAGAGAGAGAGAGAGAGAGAGAGAGAGAGAGAGAGAGAGAGAGAGCTGTTTTAAGAAGTTCGGGGGCTCTAGGCATAAACTCTAACCTTACAAGTAATTAGAATTACGCCTCATTTTCCTAGTCTCAGATGTTAAAGTATTGCATTGCATTTTCATGTGCATGTTTGTCATTTTGTTAAATTTATTAATATAGTGCTAAACCGCTAAAACAACCGACACCGAAATTTTGTTTATTGCAACCGCGGGGTTCCCTACTAAGCGGGGCCCTAGGCACGTGCTTCGCTTGCCTATGCCTTAAAACGGTTGTGTGTGAAGAAGAAGAAGAGAGAGAGAGAGAGAGAGAGAGAGAGAGAGAGAGAGAGAGAGAGAGAGAGAGAGAGAGAGAGAGAGAGAGAGAGAGATTAATATTTTTAACACTGTTAGTCCATTGCTACAATGTTTGCAGTGTGGCAATTTATAGTGATGTCTATCTAGCATGCGGCATCATGTCGCAGACTTGTAGCATCACGTTCCCAAAGTCATAATTATCCTGAAACACGGCCGAGTATTTTTAACACTAAACTCTTTAATTCTGAGCGTCAAGCGTGGAAGCTTCTAGTAACATTTTATAATTCTTTAATTCTTTTGCTTGACCGTGGAAATGGATCGAACTTGCTAACCCCCGCATCTGAGGTGGACGCTCTAACCATTTATTCTGCAGGAGTGTTCTGGCTGTGCTGAAATAGCTCAGTTCCCTGCAAGAACGAGATATGTATTATTCAGTATAACACACGGTACAGTCACTTCTGCTTTTTTTCTTCGGGTCGATGTAGACTGGTTTTCACAGATTACAATCAAGATATCCACATTTACTCGACGAACCATTCTAAGATGACGTATGATATAGAAATATTTGTGATGTCTCTCCATAAAACGGCTGGTGTTTGTATCGCTAATATCAAAGCTGTGTTGCCTGTTCAGTGTTTGCTTTGATTCATATTGTTTATTAATATAATAATCACAAACGGATCTTGATGATACATTTTCTTGTGAGTACAACGTTAAGATTGCTGAGTTAGAAACATTTGCATTTAAATTTACGCACATTCTCACAGACGCGTCGAAGTGGATTTTGGAATAATCTTGAGCTCTTAACTCGGCCATTTGTGCGTTTAATTTTTGCATTGAAAGATAAACATTTAGCGTCGCAGGCTCAATTCTTTAACATGTCTGTAGTCTTTGCAAATCCCTTGAAAATGTTGATAATAAGAGCTTACATTTCTGCTGGAAACAATATAAATCAAATTGTTATTACTGGCGTTTCGAGAGAAATACGAGAACAACTATGGGGCAATCTGAATTACCTTGTTTTAATCGGATTATCCTCGGCCTTCTTCAGTGCCAAAACAAAGCTTTCCGAAAAATTGGGTAAAGAAAGTTGAATGGCTATGGTGATGAAGTTATATAACACATCAATGTAAGGATATCACGGCGTCATGTTCCTCGAAAATATAGGTAGTTTTATGGACTACTTCAGAAATGCACGTAGTCACGGCTTATGTTAACATGACATTTACTGATATACATTCAAGTTTATAATATAATTTGGCTTCAATTATTGCAGAAAGTGTGTCAAGATAAATTTTGAGATGACGAGAAATGTCTTTGTGGTTCCATTGTAAGAAGTTCGACCTAAACTACATTCCTAGGAACAAATATCAGTGGAGACCTTCATTTAACAGAGATCTCAGAGTTACTCTAGAGTATGGCCAAACTAAACTAACGTAACTGGTTGTGAACTGCCCTATTGACTGCATTTGTAAGTCACAACAATGTGAACTGCCTTAATGGTCGGTGCAATATTGGCATGTTTTACCAGTAAAAGTTTTTTTTTTTTTAATTTTTATTTTGACTAACATTCAAACATTTGATTCTTATTGAAAGAGACAAACACGCTTCAACCGCAACCGCAAAAACAACAAAACAAAAAAAAAATATCTATTCATCGACCCTTATAGTGAAAGATAGACGTTGAAAATAACTTTTCACGACGTTTCACAAGTCAATAAAGTACCTGCACTTATCAGTTAGTGTTAGGACAGGTCGGCGTGGTTTAAGGAGCATGTGACTGGGTGGGACATGATGATACATGTCTACCGCAAATGCCGCAGTACTCGACGTCACTATAAACTACCACATTGCAGACATTGTAGCGATATGACTGAACAATTGTTAAACTTATGTTGAAAAACCAACACACACACACACACACACACACACACACACACACACACTCACCGAGGTCCTTCTTCTTCTTGCGACATAAATGCCGAGTGCGTTCCAGCTGAACTATGTATATCCAGTTATATTACATCCTGAGCCTTTACAAAATTATGACAGTTTTCGAAAGTATGTGCGAATGGGAAAATGGATCGGTGATAATAGCTAAATATTCAAGAGTAGAAAAACCGATATACTTCTTAAAACTTGAAACATTGCATCGTATATTGATATGCACAATTTATGAGATTGCAGTCGTATGCGAGGGTTTTAAGTTGTAAGGGATGATTTTAATGATGCAAATTAAGTTTTATCGGCGATGTGTCAGCGGAGCTGGGTGAATGGATTTAACGGTAGTATTACATACCCAAACCCCGAAATACATATTTATACAAATGTTATCATACATTTGAGAATTAATTTCCAGTAGGATGTCAAAAATGCAATTCTTCTTTGCACTGCGTCAGAAGGATGGTAAAGACATCAACGTTTCAGATGTTAATATCCGGGTTTTACAACCTCAAAATGTTGATGCTACATCATTCAGAAAGTGCATTCACATGCCTGTTAGAATGTACGTTTACCTACCACTTGTTGCTTCGGTTTCTCCCAATAAAACACAGCGATGTGTGGTACAAAAACAATTTTCTACTCTTTGTAAACAAAATGTGTGTTGCTCGCTGTCTGAGACATTAAATTTCGCCGTTAACTATAATAGTTATCCTTGTAGTTATACATATATGTCCCTTTGCGTTTTGTTTCTTTCTGTTCATTTTAGTTTTTTGTTTCTTTAACAGTTGGTCTTCCTTCTCAGTCGCCCTCTCACCCCCCTTCTGTACCTAACGCTGGAAGTGCCCCAGGGATTTTCTCATTCTCTCCGGTCAATATGATCAGCGCGGTCAAACAGAAAAGCGCCTTCGCCCCCGTACTCCGTCCCGGGCTAGGGGCTTCAGGATACGGTAGTAGCCCAACCCCGTCAGGGGCGATAACCGTTCACGGAATGCAAAGTGGATGGGCCCACCAAATTTATTGTGTTAGTATATAATTTTGTTTCTTAAATCATCGTTTAATTTCAGATTAGTGAGTCATTTGGGAATGTTTTGAATTAGAAATTCAAAGTTAAGAAAAACAATAGTAGTTCAAAATCCAAATCATTGTTTGAGACAAGAACCACAACTGGGGATTTTATATTAATCGAGTAAACACACATTGGTAAAATGATGAACATACCTTTAATTAAAGATGAACTGAATACAATTTGCTGAGATATATTGGTTGGAGAAAACAAATAATTTTGTTATAAATCATTTTGTTACATTTTGCTTTCCTTCTTTCCTTTTTTCCAGCTTTTAGTTTCTAGTGACTTTTTGAGCTCAATGTGTTTGTGTATGTTGTTTGCTTGTTTGCTTGCTTATCATTTTATTAATTTTAAAAAATTAAATCTGATGTGAAAATTCTCATCTTTGTCACGTCATTTTGACTTCTTTCAAATAACATTTATTATTGGGGTATTGTAAATTATACTAAAGTAGCTTCTGTAATGTCGCTGTGTATGTTTCTGTGTGTGTGCGTGTGTGTGTGTGTGTGAATTTATCAGAGAATGCATCGATTCCACGTTTAACTTGTTATTATCAAAACTTCTGTAATGTCGCTGTGTATGTGTGTGTGTGTGTGTGTGTGTGTGTGTGAATTTATCAGAGAATGCATCGATTCCACGTTTAACTTGTTATTATCAAAACTTTAGTTCTCTTCCTATCATACTTATGGTACTATGTCGAACTTAGTAATTGGAAGACTTTATTTGACTGTGTCATCCTTCGCCTTTGGAAGACCTAATTTCATTCCAGACACCGATATTGCATTTGATATTAGCCCAATGTAACTTCAATAAGTACTCTTTTTGTCGGAACCATAGCAGCTAGTTGATTCAGTGCCGATATTGGCAAGTCGATTCAGAAAGGAACACTTTCATAATGTATTCGTGCAAATCAGCAACGGATTCTTTCTTTAAAGCAAATTGATTGATATAGGTTTAATTTTCAATCTCGAAAGTTTAAAATCTTTATTTGCCGTATGATTGCTTTTATCACACATTTCATTTCAACCGATATAGTTTGTATATCCTGTCCAAGATTGAATCTAAAGTCGATCTTACATATCACTTATATAAAATATAGAAAGACCCACCCCAAATAACAACATCATCAAAAACAAAACCTACTCCAGCTCTCTTGAAATTAAGTAATTAATTAAACATGCTCATTTTTGTCATTTCAGGAATGAGTAGCCTGGTCGGTTCTCCTTTCACGGCGATGAACCCTTTCGCTCTTCCTACGTGCAACGGACAGACGTATGGAAGCTCAATAGTTTCGCCTGCCAAGTAGCACATTCCATGACACACAAATCAGATTCTTAATACATGACATGATCAGTTTAAAAATATAATACCGACTTCGTTTGAACAGTCAGTGTTAGGTTTCAAACACAAGTTTATTTCAATGCGATGTTTTGGGGGGAAAAACTGACACAACAAGAGAAGAATGTGATGTATGTGCGACGAAATTTGCAGTGACACTGCTTTGCAAACATTTAAAGACCTATCATGAAAAAGGCAAACAAACAACAAAAGGAAACCTTTCCAAATACTAACGTTTTAGGACGACAAACCGTTGTCACACAAAGGGCAAGCCTGGGATTGTTGAAGACATGCTCGGAAATATGATACGATGGTGTGAGAATAAGGCACAATATCATCGGTACCTTTAAAGCGATCTTTCCACGTGTACTTTACATTCAAATTTCTTCCTTTTATGTCCATTCATAATGGAATTTTCCAATGGCTGTTGTGCCTAATGTCACGTATACCTAATGTAATGTGTACCTATTATCATGTGTACCTAATGGCAATGTATTGAGCTGGATAGGTTCATATTGAACAGATGTGAGTACCAAGAAGTCTTACCAGGAAGATTTCAATTGACACAGATTCGATGACATGAGCAGATGCAATGTGCAAATAAACAAGATCTGTGTATCATATAATTATAGTAGAATTAACAAGAAAGCGAAAATATGCATTATTAAGATATATAACCATGAATAGAACAAAAATGTATATTTTCGAAAACAGTGGAGTTGTTGAAATTTTAGGGGTTTTTTTTTCTCCAGAAATAGATCGGAAAAGGGGAGCTAACTCTTATTACTGTACTGAAAAGTCTGCTATTTCCCCATCAATGTCTGATTAATTTCGCTCAAGTGATACTCATGTTATCACTATTTACTTTATAATGATAATGTACATACATAGAATGAGCTCTGTACATATTGTTTTTTCCCCTCATTTTTATTAAGAATTGTTTGACTGAAATATTATGTGACTAAATGGTTCTGTTCCACGTGGATGGTGTGATATACCATATGTACCCACTTAGAGTCGAACCCAACTGCAAACTGCATAGATCCAGATCTGCCCTCATAATGCACGGGCAGATCTGGACCCATACAGTACAGTTCATTAGAAATAATTAGTAGAACAAATCAGAAGCTGCTGTCGCATTTCGTGCTGGAAGATCAGGATCTATGTCGTTCGCAATTGGACTCGGCTTTTACGTGAGTATTTATGCCAACCTGCTATATAATTTTCTGGAGAACAGCGTGTGAAAATTATAAAGGAACAACTCGCTTCCATTGCATGTAAGGGCTGTATTTCATGCAAAAATATATACAGTGTACGTATATTGAAAATAGAACAAACTCGGGACCATTTATCTTTTATTTTTCCTGGCTTAGGCATCTGCAAAATCCCGAAAGGGGTCGTAGAAGTCCCGTAAGGAGTCACGGAAGTCAGCGCAACAATAGGTGCCACTAAAGCCCAAAAGTTATTTATATAAACAAAACACAAAACAAACATGCTCTATTATATATTATAGTAAAAGTATTTAAAGTTTTAATATATAATTAAAGCTTCCGAGTGCAGGCTGTCATTTGATGTACTTATTTTTGGGAATGGGGTGATTTACTTGATGCATTTTCTTACTTTTCTTAAGAAAAAGTACTTTTAAAATATGTGACAGTTGCATTGGTGAAGTTACATTTATTCTGAACCTAATCTGACACACAACTGAAAAAAAACATAAACGTCACTATGGAACAGACGTGAAATTCTCCGTCTGCTTGTATCACTTTCAGTGAGAAAGATGACCTATCAACGGGCGCATCTTTTTTGAGTTTTCCTTAAATTTCTCGCTTGTTTTGCAACTGAAAAGGTAACACGATTTCAGACTTCATTCAATACAAAGAAATAGAGGGATGTATATAATCACTTGTTACAATTACAACATCTGCGATGTTTTTGATTGTATATAAAAAGCCTTTTAATGTAGCACTGTGGATAAATATGTTAAAATATTGTACATTCCTCAAAAGTTCTGCCATTCACACTAACATCTCAAGACGTTCCCACCAAATCACACCATGTCTTACTCAGAGAGCAGCCATATTGAAAACTTGTGATTTTAGTAGTTTCAATATTGCTTTTGAACTTTTTTCTATTCTTCTTTGTTTGATTGCAAGATAGGTCGGAAATGTTGTAAATCTCAATTGTTTAGATGCGACTCCGGAAAAAGAATAAGTTCAAATAAATGACCCAATCATGACTGGCATATGAAAAACGATAATGTAGGTTAATTTAAAAAAAAAAACAACAACTTTAAACTTAGTATTGGACTGTTTCTTAAAGGTTTAGATTCTATTATTATTATTATTATTATTATTATTATTATTATTATTATTATTATTATTATTATTATTATTATTATTATAAAGAACTGAGATCACCGGCTGATAACGATAGTGAAAATGGGAAGAAAACAATGTCAATAAATTATATTAAATATTTCACTTTTTTCGACCTTCAAACAAATATGACAATGGCTTCAAATGTATCAATTGAGAATTAATATACAACATTTTCAGAAGCTCAAAATACATTCGCAAATCACAATCAGGTCAAGAAACACTAATGAACATTATTTAGAACTGTCAAATTCATACAACATTAGGGTAAATTATAATATTTTACCAAACGTACAAAAATGCGTTTCATATCTTTAAAAGATGACCACCATATCTAGCAATCTGTGAATCCAGTCACATCATAAAAACCCATATCTCTAAAAGACGAAATTATCTATTAAAATACGGACAATTAGACGAATATCCATTTAATATAAATATGATTTTCTTCATGCCTAGTCTATACAATTTCAGATTGTATATAGACATAAGACATATATGGAAATGATATCAGAGTATTTCCATCTTTTATTAACATTATATTTAAAATTCTTGAACTAAAGCTGTTTACTCTATGTTCCTTATGTGTGATATTTTACATTTTGACAAATTGTATATCCATGTAGAAAACAAGCTGTTGTTTGTTTGTGTATATGTAATACAATTCTGACCTTTTATAGGTCAACCCGAGTCGACTGCCTCCGCGTGTTGGGAAAGGCGCTCAGTTCCCATTATATGGCCATGTTCCATTACAACCGACACAAATCTAGTCAGATATAAGCGTTGAATATTATTCACTTATTTACCGATTTGATGATGCAAATTGCATCATTTCTTTTAAAATGCAATTTCTTTAAGCTCTGACAATGAGTTATGTTTAAACTAACATTTAGCGACTTTAAAGTAATTTGCTTTTGTTTTATTGCAAGCAACAGTAAGAACATTATTCCCTAAAATCTCGACGAGTCACTGCCATCTCACGTCAGAGCCGGTTGGAGACTCGGGCTCGGGCAATGTGGGTACGTGAGAAAGCTTGTCAGTAGTTTTCCTTGGGTCAGTGTTTCTTAATGGGGCTTTCTCTGGTTCATCATCCACCATTTATACTGGCCGCCTTGTATAGTCTGTCTCCTTCTAAAATGTGGCGTTCACCCTCATAATAACAATAACAACAACAAATCAATCAACCCCCGTTTATTTATTGTAACATGAATAAATTACGCTCGTTGCACTGAATACCAGCTTTGAAATGATTTGACATGAAAATCCACGACAATAACAACGGACTGCCGTTCTTTTGCAAACAAAATTTCTGTTTAGATACAGACTGAAATATGGCTCTTAATAATACTTCTTGAAGTTTTTACAAAAAAAAAAAAAAAAAAATCTAGTGTTTGATAAAAGCAACGAGAAGTAGTTCCAAATGATTTTTCCTTTCAATATTACAAGTTATTAATTTTTTTTATATGGGTTCCATTCTGACATTTCATTTATAACACTTTGAAGATTGCATTGTCGCACCTTTTTTCTATGTGCCAAAGCTATTTTTATTCTTTAGAAACATTTTCCTTTATTCTAGTCATGGGTTATGTCTGTATTTAAGTCACACGTACATTTTGTCTTCGGATTATTAAATATAAAATGTTTATTGTCAATCTTGAATTCTAAACCTGTTTAATGAGAATTATAACACAAATGTTTACGATTTTTTACATTGATGGAAGTTGTAATTCATCAAAATAAACTATATTAAAGAAGTCTTCTTTTTCTTCATATTTTTAAAACATTTAACGACAGATGAGAAAAAATGAAAGTTTTTACTAGTCATTCCTTTTAAGTAAAATTTCCGATGCAAATTGTATGAAAAAAAGATTACACTGAAAATTGTAACTACAGTTATGTCCATTTTCTTTACTTATACTACAATAATTATTAGACCAGTCTTTCCACCCAACCCCAAACGTAGACCAGTTAGACATCAGCATTTCACTCCCAAATGTTTACTAGACCAGTCAGACATTGCTTGTGTATTCTACAAATTAAAAATAAGTGTAATACATACTGATTTCTTGATTGCAAACAGAAAATAATTACTGGATCAAAATATTTTGACGAAAATTAGCATATATCACAACCTACTATAAACAAGGCTATTTATAAATTTGTGCACACAGCCATAAATAATGACTCTAAAATACACTGGGATAAAGTCAACAGCTTGAAGGGACAGATGCAAATATTTCATGATTTTAGCATGAAATTAAAAATGCCAGGATAAAATATCAACGTGTATTTATCATCCATTTTGGACAGGGTAATACTCTGGTCAAATGGAGTTGCGCCCTAAAGACCACCAGGAAAATACAAGTATTGATTTTAAAAATAAAAGCTGTCTTGCTGATATCAAGCTGGTCAAAACTGTCCCGTATGATGGATAAATAAATCACGTATTTCACAGTTAAATGCACAAATTTCCATTCGGCTAAAGTTACAATACAATTTGAAGATCTAGTATAAAGTTTACAATGTCAATTTACAACGACTGGACAAAACAGAGATAATATATAGAAAGCCAAGTTTCATTTTAAAGCAAACGTGATGATTCCCTATATGAAGTAGTTGTTTTATACTAAATCAAAGAATTGAACAGATTTGACATAAATCGAAAATTAGTCAAAAGTTTGAAAGTATTGAAAATAAGTTGCAAATCTTCACAAGAGGCATGTTTAAAAACCTAATTGCAGTTTATTAAGCATTAATAAAGTGTTGTCTAAACATTTCGTTAGTGTTTTAAATAACTGTATTTAAGGCATCTTTCCTTATAATCCTGAAATGTAAGTCATTTGTGTGAGGAAATTAACAAAGACAAAGCGAAAGTAAAATATACTGAAAAGTAAGTTAGAAAAGTAAGGAAAAAACCCGGTAATTTCAGAAGGGTTCTTGTTAGTGATGACCGTCATCAGGCAGACACGATTCTTTTAGAGAAATCTTTAGAGAACAATACCTTGAAAAGACAGGTCTAGTAAAAAAAAAAACATGGTTTTACGAAATAAATATGGACTTGATGGAAAAGTAAAACAATGATATTTTTCAACTAAATCAGATACAAGCAAAGAATACGAGCGAATAGTTTCATAGAATCTTTTAAGACTGGAATTTGGAAGTACTCTACTGAAAATGAAGTCAGTAAATGGTTTGATTTTCACCCAAACTGATATGGGTTATAAAATACTTAATAGGCAAGAGCACCGTTGAAAATATTTAGGATGGCTTCTTGTAGCAACGCTTCTTTGCAGCTCATCACAGTAAAGGCTTTAGATAAATTTGGAAACATTAGACTGAATTACAAAAAAAAAGAAAAATAAAAAACCTTGTAAATGCACCCGTCTGGCTACGATAGGAGGTTTTGATTGCAATAAAGTTTTCTGGAGAAGGAGAGGATTTGTTAAGAACATTTAGAATTTTCAAAGGTCAAATACTATCTTGTGGAGAATTGGCGGCGTGCAAAACACACCAACCTCTTTCACTACGGTTCGTTGCTAGGGAATGACCTCCGCGGTGTACTTTACCCAGTGTGGATAGATAGAAAGAAGAATGCAGATCACTGAACAAGTATATTGAAGAAATAACAAAACGAGCCCCCTTTCAATGAACAAATATAAAATTTAATCAGTTTATCAACAGAATTTAAAATGAAAAGAAATCAATGACTTGGTTACAAAAGAAGGAAAATGGTACTAACATGTACTCAAATAAAAAGACAATACAAATTTCTTTAAATGTAAAATTACTTTCAACGTTAAATTACTATCTTCATTGCCAAAGAGATGTGACCTTTGAATGCAACGATGAGAGACTTCATCACCTATTTTATGCGGACATCAAGACTTCCGTTCGTCCCTGCTCTGCCGATCTTTGTCTAGCTGTTTCGTCTTGGACTCTTGTCCGTAGAACTCTGACTTAACAATCGTCTCTGGACTTAGATTTCTGCGTAGAACTTGTTTGGTCCTGTGATTGTTCAGGGATTTCTCATGTGAATCCAGGAAAGCTGTTTCCTTCAATAAATAAAATGTCTCGCAATAGACAATAGGTCACATTCCCAGGTATATTTATATTTTTACATTAATTCGGCTCAGAAAACAAAAGGCATAAATTCTGCCGCAGTAACTCATTGCTCCCTAACTGTTATGTTTACATAAACGGTCAATGCTTGTCCTGACCTTAATTCGGGTCACACTAGGGATGGTCAATTAAATGAACCCGTATGTAAACCCCCTTGACTTCTTACTCTGTTAAGTTACATATGGCTTAGACCTAAAATATCTAACTATTCTAAAATAGTTTACTGGACCAATGAAATATCACAAACTAGCATATAGATATACAGTTAAGTGATCAATTAAATATTACAAACTAGTATATGGTATACATGTAATGTTAGGTCATACTCATTTTAGACAGTTAATCCATAAAACTATGAAATATTACCCATCATTCCTTAAATCATTCATGAAAATTCCTAATCACTCCTATGTATTAAAGAATCAATTACATGCAATCAAGTCAACTAATCTAATGAAATTTTAATTACATTCAAATCTTGCCAATTCTCCAAATAAGTTTGATAATTAGAAAATCAAAGAATAAAATGTCATGACTAGCATTTCACTAAAATCCTGCAAAATGAAATCATACATACATACATACATCATATCAATAATACATTTGAAATAGATCAACAAATGAAATAACATTAAAATCGGGAAACTAAGATTGCGTATCTTTTGCCGTTTCTATATTCGTTTCCACGAATCTCACGTATAGTACGTCTCCTAACTGAGACAACTATCTGGCCCCTTACTCTATAATGAAAACGTGCTTTTTACGAATTCAAAATGTAGAGTTTGCCTACTCGATGAGACAAAACTCTCGCTTTACTGCCAAATCACGAGATAACGTCTTACACGATCTCCCGGAATCGTTTAACTTTCCTCGCGAATGGTTAAAGACTGCTGAATTTTCCTAAAGTAAAACCTTTAATTTCTTAGAGTTATGCCCATAAATCCATATTACCCAATCGGAATAGACTGTTTCCTAAACCTGTTCCGTAGAATTTTTGGATTGACAAGACAACTAAACAACTAATCATGCCGTAATTAATCATTACTTTGAACAATCGTCTTTAACCGGTCGATTTTGGGAAAAATCTTATGTCATTCTCTTGTACCATAGCATCTGACTCGGCCAAGTTACGCCGGCTAGAACGAATTCCCCTTTGACGTTCAGAGATGAAATGAAAATAATCATCTAACTATCTCTAGCCCTTTCTACTTTAATTAAGTTGACTTTGATACAATTCCTTTAACCAAAGCTTTTAAGAGTTTTCAAAATTCGACACATCACAATTCCGCTATTAGATCTAGAAGAAAAAACAACTCCAGTTTTAAGGTTCCTCTGAAACCCATTTCCAACAAATGTAATCAGGGCAAGAACTTGATCGCAAGTGCTAAGGCCATGCCTGAAGCCTGACTGTTCAACCGTTATGATATTCTCCAAGTCACGACTAATTCTTTGGCGCTTCAATACATTAAAAGAGACTGAAATCAAGTAGATAACTAGCCATACTGGAGCGTAGCATATTAACCATACCATCTCGCTGTATCCCAATCAAGGAATCTTACCACCGCTTACAAAGAACCATATACAAGGTAGCTACTCAGTCCGTCCCGCCTGGTCATCGCCCAATCTATATACCCTGATTGGATGAAGAATGTCAGGCTCTTCTCAAGGAATAAGAAGCATCAGGAGACCTGATCGATTACCTGGACACTGCCAGGAGCACTCGCTGGGACGAAACTACAGGATCACTCAACTTTACGCGCTCCAACCAAAAAATGCTTGAGCATGATTCGAAGACTTGGCACTACTCAGCAACCACCAGGTCAAACACAATTCATTGCATGTGGCAAAAGCAACCCTGGAGAAGCAGTACCTACGTCAAATACGAGATGAGTGGCGACAATACTGCCATTGGAAGTCAGCTGAACTAGATCAAAATACTCCAGAATAGAACTTGAAACGGTGCCGTGCAGCATCAAATCAGGCAAAGCAGCAGGATATGACAATATCTTGCCTGAACTTCCTGAAATATCTTGGCCTGAAGGAAAAATATTGGATTGCTGCTTTTATTTATAAACGGGTTGTTTTAGAAAAGTGTATGCCAAATTTGTGGCATAAGGCAAAGATTTTTCTAAGCTATACATTTTATGTTATCACCTTCAGCAGTTTTATGTACTGTATATAACGTCCCTTTATTAAAACAAAATAACCTTTTCATCTTTCTTCATTAACGTACACCATTTAAATTCCTTTTTGAACGGGAAGCTTTATTTATTACCGTTACAATCTTGTTGTGTTACCTTTAACTCTGGATTTAATTTGCTGGTCGATACGAAATCTTTTACCACTTTTAAATGATCCTAGTTATAACCTTTTGTATGGCGCTAAATAGCCCAACAGTGCCGGTGAGCCGTAAATCAATCAATCAATCAATCCGTTTATTGTGTATATCTTTATAAAGCTAAGGTAGGTCAGTACAAACTTTTTTAAATTTGTATTCTGAACGGATTTAATTGAAGCATAAGCTAGAAAAAAAAACATCATTTACAACCTGGCTTTAACTTCAATCGTAGTTCCATCCGTTTGTTAATGTTAATTGCCACCTCTCTTACTCGTTTTAGCGGACAAGGTGTGTGGCAAATTGGCGGCGTGCAAAACACACCAACCTCTTTCACTACGGTTCGTTGCTAGGGAATGACCTCCGCGGTGTAGTTTACCCAGTGTGGATAGATAGAAAGAAGAATGCAGATCACTGAACGAGTATATTGAAGAAATAACAATACGAGCCCCCTTTCAATGAACAAATATAAAATTTAATCAGTTTATCAACAGAATTTAAAATGAAAAGAAATCAATGACTTAGTTACAAAAGAAGGAAAAATGGTACTAACATGTACTCAAATAAAAAAGACGATACAAATTTCTTTAAATGTAAAATTGCTTTCAACGTTAAATTGCTATCCTCATTGCCAATGAAATGTGACCTTTGAGTGTAACGATGAGAGACTTCATCACCTAATTTATGCAGATATCAAGATTTCCGTTCGTCCCTGCTCTGTCGATCTTTGTCTAGCTTTTTCGTCTTGGACTCTTGTCCGTCTAACTCTGACTTAACAATCGTCTCTGGACTTAGATTTCTGCGTAGATCTTGTTCTGGTCCTGTGATTGTTTAGGGAATCCTCATGTGAATCCAGGAAAGCTGTTTCCTTTTGCCGTTTCTTTATGTTTCCACGAACCTCACGTATGGTCCCTCTCCTAACTGAGAGAACTATCCTGCCCCTTACTCAATAACGAAAACGTACTTTCTACGAATTTCGGAGTCATACTAACTTTCCTTGCGAAAGATCGAAGACGACTAAAGAATTTCCCTAAAGAAAAACCTTTAATTTCTTACAGAGTTACGCCCATAAATCCATATTAACCAATCGGAATAAACCTGTTCGTAAAATGTTTGGATTGACAGGAAAACTAAACAACTAATCATGCCGTAATTAATCATTTACTTTGGGCTATCATCTATAGACAGATGCCGCCTTTACCCTGCCGATTTTGTTCTCAAGTTATTTATTCTTAAGAAGCTTATTCGAAGCCCAATCAAGTAAACCAAGAATGCATTAAAAGATCCACATGCTTAACTTCCGGTGACCTAACAGTATCTAAATTAACTGATTTGCTATACTTTTTTTAAAAAAAAATGCGTCTTTTCTATTTTAAAGTTTACAAACTTTCACAAAGTAAAGTGGTAATATCACAGTGTGTGTGTGTGTGTGTGTGATTTGGATTTTTAACGTAACTTTAACAATTTTTCAGTCATATCGCTACAATGTCTGCGGTATAGCAGTTTATAGTTATGTCTAGCACTGCGCCATCATGCCGCATACAGGTAGCATGATGTAATACTCAGTCACATTATCCTGACACCTGACCGACCATTCCTAACACTAACCTCTTAATGCTGAGAGCTAAGACGGGCAGCTGTTAGTACTAGGTAGTAGCACTGCCAACCATGCCAAGCGCTTCATAGTTTATTCATGGAAGATTTAAAATTAACCCTAACAAATTCTAACGGCAGAATTGGGCCCCAGATTGTCCCAAAAGAGTTATTGTAAGCTTTGATTGAAAGATGTTGAACATCACTCTTCTAGCATCCTGAATTTATTGCCCATTTTCCTGCCTAAGAGTTGTTTTCTCTTGCCACTGTGATGTTTTATCTTCATAAAAATTTCAACAAATTTCCGTTAATGTTAAGTTTATACAACACGATGCCTGCCACATGTCCTAGCACATTAGAAAACACACAGCAAGTCTATTATATGGCCATAGTACACAATTAATTTTACTATATGTTCTCTACATTTGTTCCTCAGTACTGAACTTTCCACTGTGTGACAATCAATACAAATCATATGTTAATCTAAAATACCTTCAAAGATGACTTTACGGTTTAATTCTTGTCAAGGGTTGACCTGCATTTTTTTGAGAGGCTGAATTGTAAACAAAACACCAGGCAACGGAACACAGATTTCACTTCCGGATCATCACCATGACCTTATTACTCAATGTGCACTGTCGCCGAAATACACACAGACAACCACACCATAAGCTCACATTTTAAAGAATAATCAATTGCCTTTAAATCCTTACCAAGAATGCCAAAATCTAACTCTAGTATCACCACCAAATTTAGACCGGAAAAAGTGATCTAAAAATAGACTGGGACTACATTCGTGGGTACTGAACCGGATTTTATTAATTGTGTACTGATTCCTGAAAGGGTCAATGTTTTTGTCAAACTTTTATATTTGCATTTTATTTTGCATGCCACTACTGTTTCAACTTCATACATAAAGTCTTTTGAAATTTCCTTGCAAGCAAAACATTTGACAGCTGTCAGAAAGTGTGTAGTGCTGGTGTTCTATAGGGTGCAATTTGAGGTCCAATTGTTCTTAAGAAACCAAAACTAAATTTGCTATATCTTCCTTAATTATAGGAATTTTTCAATGCAGTAAAAACCTAATTGTAATACTTGATAAGGCCTGTCTGCAAATAGTCTTGAAATTAAAATATATTGATATATTAAATTTTAATGAAAATTTTAAAAAATATATAAATTTTAAAAACTTTTTATTTTACAAAAAATAAATTTTCATACAAGTTATGACATTCAGTTTGACAAATTTAAGGCAGCAATGTTGATTAATGAATGGTCTTTAAAACAAATGGTAGTTTAGGTCTGTACAATTGATAATATTAATCCCAGGGGTACTGAAGCATGATAGCTCACAGTGATTTTGACAGCAAATTGCAATATGCCTATCCAGATGCATATAGGTGTACATACTAAAGAAACAATGACAGGTACTATGTTCCACATTTATTGTTTCAGGTACTTGGACAGTTGTTTGTATAACTAATATCCCACTCAAATTTAAAGTTTTGATGGGACCACTACCATGTTTTATAGCAAATATGCATTCCATTTTAATGCCGATAACTACAAAAGTCAACAATGCAATATGAAAATACAGTTTCACCTTACTGAAAAAAGATGTGAATCTCTCTCATGAAGATCTAAGCCATGTCTTTGAGATGCTGTATATCAGTGTACTGATATGAACTCATCTTGGTCCCTTATAGCAGCACATGTCCTTATGAGACCTTGCTATCACCATTGGACTACTGGAGAGCTTCCAAATTGATCCAACTCTAATACTTTGTTCCAAATACCAGACTAGACCTGAAAATATATAACATGTTTCACTTAATTCTAAAAAAAGGAAGATGTAGGCAAATGAAGTTAAAATGTGTTAGATATGGTGATTTCAAAATAACATTCAGGTTGCAAATATGGTTAAAAAAGGTAAACTTGATAGAGTGACACTCAAAGATGTGAAGCAATGGGCATGTATTAAAGTGACAAATGCATCCTAAAAATAGATGAAGTTTCTACAAGCATATTTAGCCATTTACAGGTTAAATAACTAATCAGGTAGAGTATGTATCATAAAGTTTAAGGCAATGTTGGAGCGGTGAGGTTTGATCATTGGTGCAAACATTGATACTTACCAGCATAGTGGAAAGTCAAATGACAATGTACCAAATTAAAATTTATTACTATATGCAATCCTATTCATGAAGGAAAATCAATTTTAGATATTGTGAGTGAATATAGCAAAATGTAGCCACACAGATCAACTATAGGTACCATTAGATCCTATATCATCAACTAAATGTGAAATTTTCATCCCGAAAACTTGTAAACAAGGATGGATATTTGCATGTGTGGGACATATGCAATGTACTTGTTAAAATCACATGTGCAAACATGATTCAAATAATCTGTTTGAACATTTTTAGTCTATTTTTAAGAGTCTTGGCTACCAAGTTATTAAGTTCAATGATTCAATGATTCAATGGAATCAAATATCAGCTGATGCTGCAATACCGCCCTCTGTCAAAGTACTAAATTGAAATGTGTTACCATACAGAGGCATATTCATGATGAAAATAACATCTTGGGATATTTTAAGTGCACACAGTCAAAACTGAGCCTTACAGATTCCCTATAGGTACCATGTCAACCTAACAATGTCAACTTTTGATTCCAAACATTACAAAATATATGCATATTTGTTCATGTCAGCTATGTAACCATGTTAGGATCAGTTGTAGAAAGTTAAATTCAAATAATCTGTTTGAATATTACTTATGTAATCTTTAAAGTGTCAGATAACAAATATTATTAGTCATTAATAATGCATAAAGCAAAATGGATCATGAGAATTCCCATAATATCATCTGGGCTACAATGTCGCACTACATCAATCAACATCTTAAAGAAACTAAACAATAAAATGGAATGCATTCTGTGTTCAACTTACATCATTTTACTGTTTTCTTACATGCAATGGTAAATATACCTGGGTAAAGTATATTTTACCCCTCTGACCTGTATTTCATTCTCTGACAGCTTAATATGATTTTGTAGAGAACTTGAACAGGTTCTAGTATAAAGTCTTCATCTCTGTCCTCTCACTAAATACCCTATAACTATGGTTATAAACAATTACTGATAGCTATACAAGCAGATATGTGTTACTCAGGAAGTCACCCCATCATAAACACATAAATTAACTGTTTGAACCCCAAATAAATAGTTTCAATGACCTAAAGGTACAAAGCAAAGTAGAATTTTGTCTTCATGTATTTTAAATGAGGGTCTCATTTTGACTAATAAAGATATTTTCTTAGATCAAATTTGACAAATATCTATCATTTGAGCTTGTATATGGTGTAGGAGTATATATATGCTGATATCATTTAATATCATTCCCAAAAAATATTATATATGTGTATACTTGGTGGAAATTTTTTATTTTTTAATTGTTTTTTAAATTTCATTTAAATTTTTAAAATTAAAATTATTTTTTTACTTCTAATTTCATTTTTATTTTTTTAAAGTCATTATACATAACATATTAAAATTTCATGTATATGTCATTAATAATAAAAAATTTATATCAGTTTCAAGTTTTTACTGACAGGCCATAGTACACAATTAATTTTACTATATGTTCTCTACATTTGTTCCTCAGTACTGAACTTTCCACTGTGTGACAATCAATACAAATCATATGTTAATCTAAAATACCTTCAAAGATGACTTTACGGTTTAATTCTTGTCAAGGGTTGACCTGCATTTTTTTGAGAGGCTGAATTGTAAACAAAACACCAGGCAACGGAACACAGATTTCACTTCCGGATCATCACCATGACCTTATTACTCAATGTGCACTGTCGCCGAAATACACACAGACAACCACACCATAAGCTCACATTTTAAAGAATAATCAATTGCCTTTAAATCCTTACCAAGAATGCCAAAATCTAACTCTAGTATCACCACCAAATTTAGACCGGAAAAAGTGATCTAAAAATAGACTGGGACTACATTCGTGGGTACTGAACCGGATTTTATTAATTGTGTACTGATTCCTGAAAGGGTCAATGTTTTTGTCAAACTTTTATATTTGCATTTTATTTTGCATGCCACTACTGTTTCAACTTCATACATAAAGTCTTTTGAAATTTCCTTGCAAGCAAAACATTTGACAGCTGTCAGAAAGTGTGTAGTGCTGGTGTTCTATAGGGTGCAATTTGAGGTCCAATTGTTCTTAAGAAACCAAAACTAAATTTGCTATATCTTCCTTAATTATAGGAATTTTTCAATGCAGTAAAAACCTAATTGTAATACTTGATAAGGCCTGTCTGCAAATAGTCTTGAAATTAAAATATATTGATATATTAAATTTTAATGAAAATTTTAAAAAATATATAAATTTTAAAAACTTTTTATTTTACAAAAAATAAATTTTCATACAAGTTATGACATTCAGTTTGACAAATTTAAGGCAGCAATGTTGATTAATGAATGGTCTTTAAAACAAATGGTAGTTTAGGTCTGTACAATTGATAATATTAATCCCAGGGGTACTGAAGCATGATAGCTCACAGTGATTTTGACAGCAAATTGCAATATGCCTATCCAGATGCATATAGGTGTACATACTAAAGAAACAATGACAGGTACTATGTTCCACATTTATTGTTTCAGGTACTTGGACAGTTGTTTGTATAACTAATATCCCACTCAAATTTAAAGTTTTGATGGGACCACTACCATGTTTTATAGCAAATATGCATTCCATTTTAATGCCGATAACTACAAAAGTCAACAATGCAATATGAAAATACAGTTTCACCTTACTGAAAAAAGATGTGAATCTCTCTCATGAAGATCTAAGCCATGTCTTTGAGATGCTGTATATCAGTGTACTGATATGAACTCATCTTGGTCCCTTATAGCAGCACATGTCCTTATGAGACCTTGCTATCACCATTGGACTACTGGAGAGCTTCCAAATTGATCCAACTCTAATACTTTGTTCCAAATACCAGACTAGACCTGAAAATATATAACATGTTTCACTTAATTCTAAAAAAAGGAAGATGTAGGCAAATGAAGTTAAAATGTGTTAGATATGGTGATTTCAAAATAACATTCAGGTTGCAAATATGGTTAAAAAAGGTAAACTTGATAGAGTGACACTCAAAGATGTGAAGCAATGGGCATGTATTAAAGTGACAAATGCATCCTAAAAATAGATGAAGTTTCTACAAGCATATTTAGCCATTTACAGGTTAAATAACTAATCAGGTAGAGTATGTATCATAAAGTTTAAGGCAATGTTGGAGCGGTGAGGTTTGATCATTGGTGCAAACATTGATACTTACCAGCATAGTGGAAAGTCAAATGACAATGTACCAAATTAAAATTTATTACTATATGCAATCCTATTCATGAAGGAAAATCAATTTTAGATATTGTGAGTGAATATAGCAAAATGTAGCCACACAGATCAACTATAGGTACCATTAGATCCTATATCATCAACTAAATGTGAAATTTTCATCCCGAAAACTTGTAAACAAGGATGGATATTTGCATGTGTGGGACATATGCAATGTACTTGTTAAAATCACATGTGCAAACATGATTCAAATAATCTGTTTGAACATTTTTAGTCTATTTTTAAGAGTCTTGGCTACCAAGTTATTAAGTTCAATGATTCAATGATTCAATGGAATCAAATATCAGCTGATGCTGCAATACCGCCCTCTGTCAAAGTACTAAATTGAAATGTGTTACCATACAGAGGCATATTCATGATGAAAATAACATCTTGGGATATTTTAAGTGCACACAGTCAAAACTGAGCCTTACAGATTCCCTATAGGTACCATGTCAACCTAACAATGTCAACTTTTGATTCCAAACATTACAAAATATATGCATATTTGTTCATGTCAGCTATGTAACCATGTTAGGATCAGTTGTAGAAAGTTAAATTCAAATAATCTGTTTGAATATTACTTATGTAATCTTTAAAGTGTCAGATAACAAATATTATTAGTCATTAATAATGCATAAAGCAAAATGGATCATGAGAATTCCCATAATATCATCTGGGCTACAATGTCGCACTACATCAATCAACATCTTAAAGAAACTAAACAATAAAATGGAATGCATTCTGTGTTCAACTTACATCATTTTACTGTTTTCTTACATGCAATGGTAAATATACCTGGGTAAAGTATATTTTACCCCTCTGACCTGTATTTCATTCTCTGACAGCTTAATATGATTTTGTAGAGAACTTGAACAGGTTCTAGTATAAAGTCTTCATCTCTGTCCTCTCACTAAATACCCTATAACTATGGTTATAAACAATTACTGATAGCTATACAAGCAGATATGTGTTACTCAGGAAGTCACCCCATCATAAACACATAAATTAACTGTTTGAACCCCAAATAAATAGTTTCAATGACCTAAAGGTACAAAGCAAAGTAGAATTTTGTCTTCATGTATTTTAAATGAGGGTCTCATTTTGACTAATAAAGATATTTTCTTAGATCAAATTTGACAAATATCTATCATTTGAGCTTGTATATGGTGTAGGAGTATATATATGCTGATATCATTTAATATCATTCCCAAAAAATATTATATATGTGTATACTTGGTGGAAATTTTTTATTTTTTAATTGTTTTTTAAATTTCATTTAAATTTTTAAAATTAAAATTATTTTTTTACTTCTAATTTCATTTTTATTTTTTTAAAGTCATTATACATAACATATTAAAATTTCATGTATATGTCATTAATAATAAAAAATTTATATCAGTTTCAAGTTTTTACTGACAGGCCATAGTACACAATTAATTTTACTATATGTTCTCTACATTTGTTCCTCAGTACTGAACTTTCCACTGTGTGACAATCAATACAAATCATATGTTAATCTAAAATACCTTCAAAGATGACTTTACGGTTTAATTCTTGTCAAGGGTTGACCTGCATTTTTTTGAGAGGCTGAATTGTAAACAAAACACCAGGCAACGGAACACAGATTTCACTTCCGGATCATCACCATGACCTTATTACTCAATGTGCACTGTCGCCGAAATACACACAGACAACCACACCATAAGCTCACATTTTAAAGAATAATCAATTGCCTTTAAATCCTTACCAAGAATGCCAAAATCTAACTCTAGTATCACCACCAAATTTAGACCGGAAAAAGTGATCTAAAAATAGACTGGGACTACATTCGTGGGTACTGAACCGGATTTTATTAATTGTGTACTGATTCCTGAAAGGGTCAATGTTTTTGTCAAACTTTTATATTTGCATTTTATTTTGCATGCCACTACTGTTTCAACTTCATACATAAAGTCTTTTGAAATTTCCTTGCAAGCAAAACATTTGACAGCTGTCAGAAAGTGTGTAGTGCTGGTGTTCTATAGGGTGCAATTTGAGGTCCAATTGTTCTTAAGAAACCAAAACTAAATTTGCTATATCTTCCTTAATTATAGGAATTTTTCAATGCAGTAAAAACCTAATTGTAATACTTGATAAGGCCTGTCTGCAAATAGTCTTGAAATTAAAATATATTGATATATTAAATTTTAATGAAAATTTTAAAAAATATATAAATTTTAAAAACTTTTTATTTTACAAAAAATAAATTTTCATACAAGTTATGACATTCAGTTTGACAAATTTAAGGCAGCAATGTTGATTAATGAATGGTCTTTAAAACAAATGGTAGTTTAGGTCTGTACAATTGATAATATTAATCCCAGGGGTACTGAAGCATGATAGCTCACAGTGATTTTGACAGCAAATTGCAATATGCCTATCCAGATGCATATAGGTGTACATACTAAAGAAACAATGACAGGTACTATGTTCCACATTTATTGTTTCAGGTACTTGGACAGTTGTTTGTATAACTAATATCCCACTCAAATTTAAAGTTTTGATGGGACCACTACCATGTTTTATAGCAAATATGCATTCCATTTTAATGCCGATAACTACAAAAGTCAACAATGCAATATGAAAATACAGTTTCACCTTACTGAAAAAAGATGTGAATCTCTCTCATGAAGATCTAAGCCATGTCTTTGAGATGCTGTATATCAGTGTACTGATATGAACTCATCTTGGTCCCTTATAGCAGCACATGTCCTTATGAGACCTTGCTATCACCATTGGACTACTGGAGAGCTTCCAAATTGATCCAACTCTAATACTTTGTTCCAAATACCAGACTAGACCTGAAAATATATAACATGTTTCACTTAATTCTAAAAAAAGGAAGATGTAGGCAAATGAAGTTAAAATGTGTTAGATATGGTGATTTCAAAATAACATTCAGGTTGCAAATATGGTTAAAAAAGGTAAACTTGATAGAGTGACACTCAAAGATGTGAAGCAATGGGCATGTATTAAAGTGACAAATGCATCCTAAAAATAGATGAAGTTTCTACAAGCATATTTAGCCATTTACAGGTTAAATAACTAATCAGGTAGAGTATGTATCATAAAGTTTAAGGCAATGTTGGAGCGGTGAGGTTTGATCATTGGTGCAAACATTGATACTTACCAGCATAGTGGAAAGTCAAATGACAATGTACCAAATTAAAATTTATTACTATATGCAATCCTATTCATGAAGGAAAATCAATTTTAGATATTGTGAGTGAATATAGCAAAATGTAGCCACACAGATCAACTATAGGTACCATTAGATCCTATATCATCAACTAAATGTGAAATTTTCATCCCGAAAACTTGTAAACAAGGATGGATATTTGCATGTGTGGGACATATGCAATGTACTTGTTAAAATCACATGTGCAAACATGATTCAAATAATCTGTTTGAACATTTTTAGTCTATTTTTAAGAGTCTTGGCTACCAAGTTATTAAGTTCAATGATTCAATGATTCAATGGAATCAAATATCAGCTGATGCTGCAATACCGCCCTCTGTCAAAGTACTAAATTGAAATGTGTTACCATACAGAGGCATATTCATGATGAAAATAACATCTTGGGATATTTTAAGTGCACACAGTCAAAACTGAGCCTTACAGATTCCCTATAGGTACCATGTCAACCTAACAATGTCAACTTTTGATTCCAAACATTACAAAATATATGCATATTTGTTCATGTCAGCTATGTAACCATGTTAGGATCAGTTGTAGAAAGTTAAATTCAAATAATCTGTTTGAATATTACTTATGTAATCTTTAAAGTGTCAGATAACAAATATTATTAGTCATTAATAATGCATAAAGCAAAATGGATCATGAGAATTCCCATAATATCATCTGGGCTACAATGTCGCACTACATCAATCAACATCTTAAAGAAACTAAACAATAAAATGGAATGCATTCTGTGTTCAACTTACATCATTTTACTGTTTTCTTACATGCAATGGTAAATATACCTGGGTAAAGTATATTTTACCCCTCTGACCTGTATTTCATTCTCTGACAGCTTAATATGATTTTGTAGAGAACTTGAACAGGTTCTAGTATAAAGTCTTCATCTCTGTCCTCTCACTAAATACCCTATAACTATGGTTATAAACAATTACTGATAGCTATACAAGCAGATATGTGTTACTCAGGAAGTCACCCCATCATAAACACATAAATTAACTGTTTGAACCCCAAATAAATAGTTTCAATGACCTAAAGGTACAAAGCAAAGTAGAATTTTGTCTTCATGTATTTTAAATGAGGGTCTCATTTTGACTAATAAAGATATTTTCTTAGATCAAATTTGACAAATATCTATCATTTGAGCTTGTATATGGTGTAGGAGTATATATATGCTGATATCATTTAATATCATTCCCAAAAAATATTATATATGTGTATACTTGGTGGAAATTTTTTATTTTTTAATTGTTTTTTAAATTTCATTTAAATTTTTAAAATTAAAATTATTTTTTTACTTCTAATTTCATTTTTATTTTTTTAAAGTCATTATACATAACATATTAAAATTTCATGTATATGTCATTAATAATAAAAAATTTATATCAGTTTCAAGTTTTTACTGACAGGCCATAGTACACAATTAATTTTACTATATGTTCTCTACATTTGTTCCTCAGTACTGAACTTTCCACTGTGTGACAATCAATACAAATCATATGTTAATCTAAAATACCTTCAAAGATGACTTTACGGTTTAATTCTTGTCAAGGGTTGACCTGCATTTTTTTGAGAGGCTGAATTGTAAACAAAACACCAGGCAACGGAACACAGATTTCACTTCCGGATCATCACCATGACCTTATTACTCAATGTGCACTGTCGCCGAAATACACACAGACAACCACACCATAAGCTCACATTTTAAAGAATAATCAATTGCCTTTAAATCCTTACCAAGAATGCCAAAATCTAACTCTAGTATCACCACCAAATTTAGACCGGAAAAAGTGATCTAAAAATAGACTGGGACTACATTCGTGGGTACTGAACCGGATTTTATTAATTGTGTACTGATTCCTGAAAGGGTCAATGTTTTTGTCAAACTTTTATATTTGCATTTTATTTTGCATGCCACTACTGTTTCAACTTCATACATAAAGTCTTTTGAAATTTCCTTGCAAGCAAAACATTTGACAGCTGTCAGAAAGTGTGTAGTGCTGGTGTTCTATAGGGTGCAATTTGAGGTCCAATTGTTCTTAAGAAACCAAAACTAAATTTGCTATATCTTCCTTAATTATAGGAATTTTTCAATGCAGTAAAAACCTAATTGTAATACTTGATAAGGCCTGTCTGCAAATAGTCTTGAAATTAAAATATATTGATATATTAAATTTTAATGAAAATTTTAAAAAATATATAAATTTTAAAAACTTTTTATTTTACAAAAAATAAATTTTCATACAAGTTATGACATTCAGTTTGACAAATTTAAGGCAGCAATGTTGATTAATGAATGGTCTTTAAAACAAATGGTAGTTTAGGTCTGTACAATTGATAATATTAATCCCAGGGGTACTGAAGCATGATAGCTCACAGTGATTTTGACAGCAAATTGCAATATGCCTATCCAGATGCATATAGGTGTACATACTAAAGAAACAATGACAGGTACTATGTTCCACATTTATTGTTTCAGGTACTTGGACAGTTGTTTGTATAACTAATATCCCACTCAAATTTAAAGTTTTGATGGGACCACTACCATGTTTTATAGCAAATATGCATTCCATTTTAATGCCGATAACTACAAAAGTCAACAATGCAATATGAAAATACAGTTTCACCTTACTGAAAAAAGATGTGAATCTCTCTCATGAAGATCTAAGCCATGTCTTTGAGATGCTGTATATCAGTGTACTGATATGAACTCATCTTGGTCCCTTATAGCAGCACATGTCCTTATGAGACCTTGCTATCACCATTGGACTACTGGAGAGCTTCCAAATTGATCCAACTCTAATACTTTGTTCCAAATACCAGACTAGACCTGAAAATATATAACATGTTTCACTTAATTCTAAAAAAAGGAAGATGTAGGCAAATGAAGTTAAAATGTGTTAGATATGGTGATTTCAAAATAACATTCAGGTTGCAAATATGGTTAAAAAAGGTAAACTTGATAGAGTGACACTCAAAGATGTGAAGCAATGGGCATGTATTAAAGTGACAAATGCATCCTAAAAATAGATGAAGTTTCTACAAGCATATTTAGCCATTTACAGGTTAAATAACTAATCAGGTAGAGTATGTATCATAAAGTTTAAGGCAATGTTGGAGCGGTGAGGTTTGATCATTGGTGCAAACATTGATACTTACCAGCATAGTGGAAAGTCAAATGACAATGTACCAAATTAAAATTTATTACTATATGCAATCCTATTCATGAAGGAAAATCAATTTTAGATATTGTGAGTGAATATAGCAAAATGTAGCCACACAGATCAACTATAGGTACCATTAGATCCTATATCATCAACTAAATGTGAAATTTTCATCCCGAAAACTTGTAAACAAGGATGGATATTTGCATGTGTGGGACATATGCAATGTACTTGTTAAAATCACATGTGCAAACATGATTCAAATAATCTGTTTGAACATTTTTAGTCTATTTTTAAGAGTCTTGGCTACCAAGTTATTAAGTTCAATGATTCAATGATTCAATGGAATCAAATATCAGCTGATGCTGCAATACCGCCCTCTGTCAAAGTACTAAATTGAAATGTGTTACCATACAGAGGCATATTCATGATGAAAATAACATCTTGGGATATTTTAAGTGCACACAGTCAAAACTGAGCCTTACAGATTCCCTATAGGTACCATGTCAACCTAACAATGTCAACTTTTGATTCCAAACATTACAAAATATATGCATATTTGTTCATGTCAGCTATGTAACCATGTTAGGATCAGTTGTAGAAAGTTAAATTCAAATAATCTGTTTGAATATTACTTATGTAATCTTTAAAGTGTCAGATAACAAATATTATTAGTCATTAATAATGCATAAAGCAAAATGGATCATGAGAATTCCCATAATATCATCTGGGCTACAATGTCGCACTACATCAATCAACATCTTAAAGAAACTAAACAATAAAATGGAATGCATTCTGTGTTCAACTTACATCATTTTACTGTTTTCTTACATGCAATGGTAAATATACCTGGGTAAAGTATATTTTACCCCTCTGACCTGTATTTCATTCTCTGACAGCTTAATATGATTTTGTAGAGAACTTGAACAGGTTCTAGTATAAAGTCTTCATCTCTGTCCTCTCACTAAATACCCTATAACTATGGTTATAAACAATTACTGATAGCTATACAAGCAGATATGTGTTACTCAGGAAGTCACCCCATCATAAACACATAAATTAACTGTTTGAACCCCAAATAAATAGTTTCAATGACCTAAAGGTACAAAGCAAAGTAGAATTTTGTCTTCATGTATTTTAAATGAGGGTCTCATTTTGACTAATAAAGATATTTTCTTAGATCAAATTTGACAAATATCTATCATTTGAGCTTGTATATGGTGTAGGAGTATATATATGCTGATATCATTTAATATCATTCCCAAAAAATATTATATATGTGTATACTTGGTGGAAATTTTTTATTTTTTAATTGTTTTTTAAATTTCATTTAAATTTTTAAAATTAAAATTATTTTTTTACTTCTAATTTCATTTTTATTTTTTTAAAGTCATTATACATAACATATTAAAATTTCATGTATATGTCATTAATAATAAAAAATTTATATCAGTTTCAAGTTTTTACTGACAGGCCATAGTACACAATTAATTTTACTATATGTTCTCTACATTTGTTCCTCAGTACTGAACTTTCCACTGTGTGACAATCAATACAAATCATATGTTAATCTAAAATACCTTCAAAGATGACTTTACGGTTTAATTCTTGTCAAGGGTTGACCTGCATTTTTTTGAGAGGCTGAATTGTAAACAAAACACCAGGCAACGGAACACAGATTTCACTTCCGGATCATCACCATGACCTTATTACTCAATGTGCACTGTCGCCGAAATACACACAGACAACCACACCATAAGCTCACATTTTAAAGAATAATCAATTGCCTTTAAATCCTTACCAAGAATGCCAAAATCTAACTCTAGTATCACCACCAAATTTAGACCGGAAAAAGTGATCTAAAAATAGACTGGGACTACATTCGTGGGTACTGAACCGGATTTTATTAATTGTGTACTGATTCCATATGACAAATATACAAACAGCCTTTGAGAGATAATTAGCTCCTGTTGATAGGTCGCTGTTGTGTACAACATCTATTAAACGCCATTTCCGCACGGACTTTGATTTTATTCAAATGCAATGAATGATGTGAATTTAGACTGTTTACGGGAGTTTTACAGATTTATGTAAAAAAAACCCTGATAACCGAGTGGTCTAAGGCGCTCTCTTTTATAGATCACTGCCATCTCACCCTTTTCAATCAGTATTTTCAATTAAGGCTATATAGAGATTCAATAATAGTTATATGATCAAAAAGATGTGCTATCATTGTTTATTACAAACCAATGATAAAAGTCCAAAACAAGGGAGCAAATGGTGATCATATATTTAGGTTCCTATTAAAGGGATACAAATGATGTGTATAAAAGGGTAACTTGATAATAAAAAGATGCATTAGGTTGTTTAACGGAACAGATGTTGGTTACAATATTCAAAGGAAATAAGATTACGTATCAGTTAAATTTTTTAATAAATGTTCTTCCTTCAAGAAATGTAAAATGCAAATGTCACAAATTCCTTTATGTGCATAGCATTGTAGTTACAATCTATCATACAGTGCTTCAGAGAGAAGGATTCATTGTAAGAAACGCACTCATTTGCGTGCTCACTCTTTAATAGGTAGGAGTGGGTTGTATAACTATGACCTATTTTAATTCTTATAATAAATACCTCCTCCCTGCCGATGAATCTCTAAAATGGAGGTAATTTGCCTACGTTGAGTTTGCTCACATAAAGGCTGTTATTGACAACGTCATTCTATGATGCCTGCCATTTAATAAATACGGTTTTTTAAAACTAGGTTTAAAATCAGTGTATGGTATTTTAAAATTAGATGGTTGTAGTGATAGGATTATTATAGCACTGCGATCTGTTATTTCCTTACCTTTAACGCCGACATGTTAGGGCAACCAACAATATAATATACTGTGAAACCTACACAGCACTTAATGTATGATGCGAATATTAGTAATAAGTTTTTAAAATATTTTTTTTAGTGATCCAAGTATTGATAGTCAATCAACGAAGATGAAAGAGTTTCAAATATATTACTTTCGACATATTTTAGGGCAATGTCTATTTCCTTTTTCGGTTGAAAATATTGAAGAAACGTCTAGCAAGCGGACATTCGTAGCGTGATTTTCATTAATTAAGGCTGCAGCGGCCATTTTGTCATCCTTGGAATTTTTGTGTAGTTCTTAAATCTGGAGAGAAATTTCATATTGAAACTTGGAAGTATTTGTTTCATATTTGTTTGCGTCATGCGGTGTGAAAAGTAAATTGGGTTCTTTGAAAATTCAGGTGTTTCCATAGAAACAAAATACTATTGAGAGGTCATGTTTAGTACTGTCATGGCTGGAAGAAGTTAGGTATAGCATTTGGTTTATTTTGGTATAATGGATTATATTTGGGTTGGAAAATAAATACAAAATCAGGTTTAAAACTTTTGGATCTTAAGTTTTGGTCATGTTATACAGATAATGTTTATCTACGATGTGATAGATATGGCTCATTCGCTTCAGCCAAAACGGCTTTTACCAGCTCATTTCCTTAATGCTCATCATTAAGTATGTTTTTTTTTCTGGTTGAACCATAAACAATACAAGCAAATCGTGCTGCTAAAGTAACCCTAACTTTGCAGCCATGTGATTTTAAGATACCATACGATAATTATTATCCTGGTATCCAAAAATCCTTATTTAGTAAGTGGCAGACATCAATAGAATGATGTTGTAAATAACAAGCTCCACGTGATCAAACCAATATTAGGAAAACGGGCTCCTACGATACATAGGGATGAGGTGGTCATCACAAAAATTAGAATTTGTCATGCTTACATAATTCACTCCTACGTATTACATGGTCAAGACAGGCCTCAATGCGTATTTTGCAATAAACTCTTCACCGTAAAGCACTTTCTGAGAACCTGTTTCGATCTCCAGGCTACAAGGAATCGTTACTACAATATTTAACATATGAAGGAACGTTCTGATACTGTAAATGTGCTTTATATTTTAAATTTCTTGAAGGAAGTTACATGCAACATTTCTTCAAGACTTTAACTGGTGTACAATTTGATTTTTTTTTTTTGTGTAATTTAACCAGCATTTGTACTGCAAATCATTATAATTTACCATTTATTCCCTAATTAGTTACAATTTCGATCCCCGTTGATTGGGAACCTTCATATAGTTATATTTCCACCATATCATCTTTGCTATTTTTTAATATTTGTATCTCTTGTTAGTAACTGATACTCGCCACTTTCATCAAATAACGTTTACGTATCATCACTATATAGCCTTACAGTGATGACGTGATGTAAATAAAATCCACAATCAATTAATCAATTCGAACTATCAACAATGGTAATCTCTTACAAACCCAATATTTGTAAAAAAAAACAAAAAAAAAAAAACAAAAAAAAACAACAAACAAAAAAAACCCCATCAAATTTCAAAGACAATTGTATTAGTCTTCGTCAACTACAAGGTCGCAAATAAACACAGTATGTGCTGAGAATAAATATGTATACATGGTTAAGATGGATATACGACGAACCTTATCGTGTAGTGATGAAATATCAGTGGGGACAATTCGAATTCGGTCACGGTTTAATATATATTTCTAACAGAATGTTCAGCTTTAATTCTTTTTATTATTGTAAGTAGTTTCCAGGTGTATTATTGGTCAAATTGTTAATCTCTGTCATTCAGCTGATTATTTGCACTCTGGATTAATAGCCCAGTTCAAAAAACGCTATCATGATTTTCAAACAATACCTGCCTGACAACAAAATGCATTTGAAAACATTGGAGCGGTAACAAATTCTTAGCTGGTCTCTTATATCATATGCCATGATTGTTTTTTTTGTTTCCCCATTAGAATTTCAAGGGCGTTTTGAGGCAACTTAACCATTTAATAATATCAGGCAGATAATCTCATTCATATATATATATATATATATATATATATATATATATATATATATATATATATATATATAAAGTCATTATTAATAATAACAACAACAACAACAATAATAATAATAATAATAATAATAATAATAATAATAATAATTAATAATAATAATAATAATAATAATAATAATAATACGGAGAATGACAATGTCGTAAAATAAACCTAATCCACAAGTATAAATGCTTGTTATATATGTAGACAAAATAGTAATCATTTACAAATAAGATTACAAATACAACGCCAAACGCTTGACATGATTTACTAGCAGAGAGAGAGAGAGAGAGAGAGAGAGAGAGAGAGAGAGAGAGAGAGAGAGAGAGAGAGTTTACGGACAATATTTCGCAGACTACTTTTGTATTGAAGGCATTAAATAATTTACTTTTACTTAACCCAAACCATACGTATTTAGTAGTATCATGACTATTGGAAACTGAGTATGTACGTATACTTAGCACAGTCATGGCTACTAAAGAATGGGCTATAAATCTAAAACTTGCAAGACATAACTGAAAAAAAAAACTTAACAGGAAGGTCGGGAAAAAATAGGGGATGATGAGTGAGCGTGGCCTTCATGCTGTTTATCTAAATGTAAACGTGGTCAATACCATAGTACAGTAATTGTCTACACACCTTTTAAAGGAAAACCTATAATAACATTGTCACTATTATAATCCTGTCCATTAGTTTTACTCTTACTTGCAGTTGTACGTGCGTTATTTAGACAATTTATGATTTTTTTTCCTATTGCTTTTCAAATAAAGTAAAAAACTTAATTTTTAAGGAATGACTGCTGTTTGCAGATGTTTACAATAGGTCCAGGATGTCATCCCCTCCCCCATGTAGAAATGAAGGTAAAATACAAGAAAAGAGCATTGGAAAGTCATGCTTGCTGCAGTTAGTCCAGGTTTTACTAAATTAATGACAATAATTAAGCTGGTTTTCATGATTAAACCAACGCGTGTGAGCCTATGGGTAGGCGATATAATATATATTGGTTTTATGTATTAAGGAAAACATTTCATTTCGCGTATGTATGTCTCTTTTCTCATCTGTGCATGTCTCTTCTCGTGTAAGTAAAGAGTAAAAAAAATAAAATTAAATAGTACGTAAGTACAGCGTGTACGGCTAATACGCAATTGAATAAAGAAAGGAAACATGTAAAAGAAAGATAGGAATACAGTATGAACCTATATGAATATACTTCTTTCTGCTTGTCTCTATTTGGCAGTCTGTCCGTTTGCCTGTCTTTTTATCAGATAAGATTTATGTGCCATTTTTAGTCATTACACCATGTATTCTGGACATACATCGTAACTTCAAATTAGCACAGCTCAAACTATATTGTAATTAATTTTAACTGATTGGAAGTCGTATGTCCCAGATAAATGGCGTAATGATCAAAATGGGTAAGTAAACCTTAACCAATAAATGGAAGAAAGACTGTGATATGTTTTAGTACAAGATAAATTCAAGACTCGATGTCACGCACTAATTCTTAACTGAAACGCTGGTTCCGAGTGGTCAAGTGGTCTAAAGCGCTCACTGTTACGGATCAATGCCTACTCACGTTTGTCTGCATGTGTTCGAGTCTCTGGCTCAGCCATTGTGGTTACGTGAAAAAGTTTGCCAGTAGCTTCTCTTGGGTTGGTGGTTCTTTCCGGGTTGTTTTTCGGTTTCTTACTCCACCATTTTTATTGCTGTCGTGTATATATAGCCTATTTTGTGCTAAAAACAAAATGGCGTTAAATTCAATAACAACAACTTAACTGAACTTACAGCTAGTACGTTTAACGAATTCCTTTTGCACAATTTACAAGCCTAGCTGAATCGCAAAGCACATCTGAGCTTATTTTTTCACGTTGTATATCTGAATAAGGCTCCGTCTGACTGCCTTTTTGAAGTGTGAAAACAAGACGAGATAACAAATGGGTATTGTGCCCTTAAATTCCGCTCTTGCCGATTGGTTCATATCCGGATAAGAGCCAAGAAGGGGCAAGATAACATGTGATCATAGTTCTCGCTCTCGCGATTTGCCCGCCACCTTGTATTTGTACCGTTATATTGGTAATAGATTTGATTATACATAGTGTGCTTGGTTAGCAAGATCATTAGCTCGATTAGAGCTATTAGCTTTCAAGCGTTAGTATTTCAGTACAAATGAGTCATTTATACAGTACCGTTTAAATGCCGTATGTATCTATGCATAAGTCTAATACAATTGCAAACAACATAGATCCAGATTTACTGTCACATAATGCTCAGGCAGATATTAGTCTAAAATATTTTCCCCAAATTTAAGATTCCATTAGAACAACATAATTCCTAATATGTCTACCTTATTCGAGGCTGGAACTTGGGAACTGTGCAACACAGTCGTGTAAGTCTCTAAACGCCGCAAATACGGTCGTGTCTACTCCTATTTACATATAAGTAAGAAATCTTACTTGCGTTATTCTGCATTCCTTATCGGCCAGAGAGATGAAAAACAAAGAACGTTACAAAGTCTCTTTTCATTTTTGAAACAAAAAATAAAAAATAAAAAAAAAAAACAAAAAAAAAAAAAACAACCGGGGTTGGTTTTATTTGAAAGTAAAGGCGCCTAGTCGTAATTAAATTGGCCAGGACAAAAAAATCTGATTATCTCAGCGATAATCGGTTGTACAAAATTTGGAAGGGTCCCCTTTAAGCCAGTATAGAAATTATAAGCTTGTAAGTCACAGGTGACTGAGATTATTTTTTATAACGAACCAAGACATTTTATATAAAAAATTATCGTTTATTTTGCAAACTGCTTATTTGTCTATATTGATGACGTTACACATACAGGTAAGAAACACTTTATAATGGTATGATAACTGTAAATAATGGTAACAAATTTGTGAAACAACAAAAATTTGTATAAACACATGTTATCATGAAGATAAACCAGTAAATTGTAACATCTAGGGAAAGTGTCGCAAAAGATGTTCATGTACCAGCCGGATCAAGAATAAAAATCATATTTAAGTGAAATAGTCTTCTTTGCTGCCTGGTTATCACTAAATTCACAAACATTGTCCCTATGGTGTAAGAGAGGGCTATACTAAATAAATGTCATTTTCTGTCCTCGATTTTGTAAACAAAATAATAAATAACACTATGTAACACAATTATTGTTTCTGGGTAGTAAGTGCTATTTCGTAATTGCTTATGCCTCAAAAGTATAGAAAATGGTTGTTATTCCCCATAATTTCTGTTGTTTTTTTTTAAAACCAGGACAGTGATATTTTTAAATATACATATTTCCAACGAGAAAACGGGCGCATTTGTGTCTTTTCGTTCACGTAAAGTAAAAAAAAAAAGAAAAAAACAAACATGTGTGATATGTCGAATTTTGAAACTCTTAGAAATATTGATTAAATGAATTGTACCAAAGTTAACTGAATTAAAGTAGAAAGGGCTAGGGACAGTTTTATGATTATTCTCCATTTTATCTCTGAACGTCAACGGAAACTTGGTTTTGCTTAATGAAATTTGACCAAGTCATCCGTTATGGTAAAAAGGTTTTGGCATAACACTCTTCAAACTCGCCCCTGTAAAAAGAGGAAGCACGTCAATAATTGATTCTTCAAAGGAAAGTAAATTGCGGAATGACTAGCCTATTCTGTTCAAAAATTCTACGTAGTAAATTTTAGGAACCAGTTCATTCTGATTGGCTAATTGAAACTTAAGGGCGTAACCCTTGTAAGAAAATCGTAGCTTTACTTTGCAAAATTGCTTCAGTCTTCAATCTTGCTTGAAAGAAGTTAGAGAGGGACTCCGATGACGACCGTAAGTAGTACGTTTCCCCCGTGACTGAAGAAAGACTAGTTAGTCGTCTCAGAAAGTAGACAGACTATACATTGGAAGTTCGTGTGAAGACGAATAAACGGCAAAGGTACACACTCTTAGTTTCCAGATTTGAATATACTATTATATTTGTTGATTTTTTTGCAAATGTATTAATGTTATGATTTATATATGTATGATTTCATTTTTCAGGGTTTTAGTGAAATGTTAGTCACGACATTTTATTCTTTGATTTTCTAATTATAAATTCATTGAAAGGATTTTTTTTTTTGGAAAAGATTGCAATTAAATGAATATTCGATACGTAGGAATGCGTAGGAATTTCATGAATTAACCCTAATACATGATGGGTAATGGTTCGTAGATTTATAAATTAAATCCCTGTGTAATATGCCATGTATTTAGTGTATATTTATATACTAGTTCGTAATATTTAATTGTTCACGTAAACTATTTTAGAATAGCTAGATTTGATGGGCTAAGCCATATGTAATTTAACACTATACTGTATTAAATAGCTTAATGTAAAGAAGTCATGAGGTGTTCAATACGGGGAAAACGCGCTAGTCGTAAAACGGTATATATATATATATATATATATATATATATATATATATATATATATATATATATATATATATATATATATATATATATATATATATATATATATATATATATATATATATATGTATATATATATATATATATATATATATATGTATATATATATGTATATATATATATATATGTATATATATATATATATATATATATATATATATATATATATATATATATATATATATATATATATATATATATATATATATATATATATATATATATATATATATATATATATATATATATATATATATGGAAAAAGGTGACCTATTGTCTATTGCGGGACCTTTTATTTATTTAAGGAAACAGTTTGTTTCCTCAGCCAATTCTTCAGCAAATTTACTTCAGCAAAATTCCTCAGAAAATCCACAGCCGAATTCCACAGCCGAATCCCAGTTATAGATTCGAGATACTATCGTCAAATCGTTCAAGTTTCGACTGGCAAGGGTCCAAGGCAAAGACGATTATACAAAGGTTAGAAGTGCAGGAATTAACGGAAAATTCGATGTCCGGATAAAGACAGGTGATGAGGTCATTCAGCGTTGAACTCAAAGTCACGACTCGTAGGCTATGATGAAACTATGTATGAATTCTGTCATTGACAATTAATGATAAAGTGAAATTTGTCTTTGCTTTTATTGAGTACATGTTCGTATTTTTTCTTTATTTGTAGCAAAAGTTATTGATTTCTTCCATTTGGAATTCTATTGTTAAGTTGGTTAAATTTTATATTTGGTCATTGAAAGGGGTCTCATTGTTTTATTTGTTCAATATACTTACTCAGAGATCTGGATTATTCTTTCTATCCATCAACACTGGGTAAATTACATCATGGGAGGTCATTCCCTAGCAACGAACCGTAGAAAAGGGGTTGGTTTAATGTTTTGGATCCAACGCCTTGCCACAATATGAATCAAAATTAACATGTATTTATAATAAAGTAATACAAAAATGGCCACGAAAGATTTAGAAGTGAGTAGTTTTTCGATATTTACGATTATACTGTAAATCACTTTCACGAATCATCCCTCAAATGTATTTTCCCATCATGTTCTTGTTATACTGCTTTTGGTCGCGACATTCAAAGTCCATTATATTCTGGTGGAGGCGCCTGCCATGCTCCTCCGAATACGCTCCCATGTTCTTCTTGATTTTATCTAGATGAGCATCAAGTATATGGACTTTGAGGGACATCCTGCAGCCCATTGTGCCGTAGTACTTCACCAGAGTCAACCAGCTCCACAGTTTTTGGCTTTGTGATTGCCCAATAAATCCCGAACGACTGCGACAAAGCTGTTCCAAGCCGCGTTCACCTTAATAGTGAGCTTCTTGGGGAATTCATTGCACTCCAGGATCTTCTATATCTGCGGTCCGTCGAAGACACCGGGTTTGACTTTTGCCTGAGACAGGTTAGGGAAGAAATCTTGAAAGCACTTGAAGGCTGCCGACTCCTTATCTAGAGCTCTGACAAATTGTTTCATAAGATCCAATTTCATGTGCAGTGGAGGTATCAGCACCTTCCGCCTTCCGTGTGTCCACTTGAAGTTGTTTCTCCCCAAAGAGAACTCTGTCCTCTGTGGCCAGTCTCGCCTGTGGTAGTGTGTCTTGGTGTCCCCGCTGTTCCAAAGGCAAATATAGCAGGGAAACTTGGTAAACACGCCTGGAAACCCATCAAGAATGTCCCATTTTGAAGTCTCTGATGATCTCTCAGCCGTACTCATCACACTTCAAAGCGTCCAGCAAGATCTTGATGCTGTTGTAATCCTTTTTGAGATGCAACGAGTGAGGTTTCTGGATGAGCTGTCAATGAAGATGCGTCACTCATTCTGGTTACAGGAGATTCCGATCGCTTAAAACAGACTGGTTACTTTGTGGCAGAAGTAAAAGATGTTGAAAAAAGCTTGGTGTCGCTTCCTCTGATTTGCGACTTGCACACGTTTATCCAACATGTTCCAGTGCTTTAGCCTAAACGTCAAAAGCTCGACATTGAACTTGGTGAGACCAAGATCTCTGTTTAAGACCTTGAGTCTTTTTGGTTGGGGTAATATGGGTTTCTCTCCTCAGCTTCACCTCTGAAATTATCATCTGGATTTACAACGTCTTCCGCGCTCTCTAATTTGATTCTCTCGTCTACAGACGGCTGTTCTCTCCGGAGGAGTAGGAGTGGGTACCAGAAGCACAGGTCAGTGTGGCACCGAGGCAATGGATGAAGGGGAGGTCCAGATACTTGATAGCAGATGCATCCTTGCCAGTCCGACGTTTGGTTGTGTCCACCATGCAGAAATAGCAGTTGCTTCATTATTGAACTTCATGTCTCTCTTGCTCGCCATGTACCATCCTACAAAAATACATTTATTTTACCCATGACTACTGTATACGAGATTTTCGCATCATGATTCATATATGATGTTTATTTTTCAATAACAATGAAAATTGTAAAACATCTTAATTAAAAATCTTTACAATTTCAAAATTTCTAACATATCTTATAACATGCAATTTTGGGCAACAACTGCACATCTTACATTTTAGAGTTGTTTGCAATCCTCGCAGGTGAAATGAGGTGCCCATGGTTCGTCTTGATCCCCGACAGGCATACTAAAATATACATTGTAGGCCTCACACATCTTAGCAGATGCTTCCAGGGAGTACTGTTTCGCTCTTGTCTTGATAAATTCTCCGCAGATATAACAAAATATGTCTGCCGGAGGCTTGCAGCCTCTTAATTCAGTCTCAGAAAAATGCAGATATATATCCACTTAGGCAGTTGGAACTAAACTGAACTGGTGGGCTTAAGGTACCTGTATTTATACTACTGTTTATATTGATGGAAAGTTCTAGAAAGTTCTAGAAGTTAATCCAAGTTTACTCAGCACAGAATTTGTCTGGAATGTTCTGGGAAACAGGTAAATTAAAAAATATCACTGTCCTAATCACACAAAGAAAGTTTGTGGGGAATAATAGCCATTTTCTATACTTTTGAGGCATAAACAATTAGAAAATAACACTTACTACTCAAGAACAATAAAACTTGTTACTTTGTGTTATTCAATTTCATGGCTCCATGTCTAATTATGCAATATATGATACAAATGAAACTCGTGTACAATCATTATATTTACAGATTTCTATTTCATTGCAACGAACTATCTTGAACATGTGTTGGAATTGGAAATTGCAAATAAATGCCCAGTTTAGCAACTTCCAGCTCAAAATGGTATTTAATGTTTTCATCAAACTCGTCTTCAAAATAATTTCATGGAGCAAGGATTTGATGATATTTAAAAGCTAAATTCACGAGATTTTATTGTCCATTTTGAGTTGACATTATGTTCCTGTTGCGCTATTGGTATTCCACTATGCATAAATAAAAAGAACTATTTTCTACCGCACGCTGATGTGTGGATTAGGAAAAGGAAAAGAAGTCGAGAGGCATTAAGCAACCGTTTATTGTTTGACGTTCCTGAACATTGCTAATTTAGTACAAAATATGCCAAAATTATTAGGAATATAAGTAGATGTATTGTTGCATACAAATAAAGTATAACTAAAGAATTTAACGCTTTACATTCAATTATGTTAAGAAACAACCTATCATGTTGGAGAATTTTAACATTCAAGTCTATGTAAAGTGCATTTCTTCACACACATGTATGCCAAAACACAACTTGCTATCGCGCTCAAAGTAAGTTTCAACCAAAATATGATTTAGATTTAATTCAATTTTATTTGTTTCCAGTTTTAACAGTATTAATTTAAAAACGAAATAAGTGGATCTATACTGTACTTATATAGACGAGAAACTTATATAGACGAGAAATTGATCATTTTCAAATGCAATATAGAATATACATCGTGTCGACCATATAGGAAATGTTTATATGATGCTTCATTTTAATTATTTTTAAAAATTTTAAATATAGGAAAATTATTATCATTGTCAGCATAAAAAAATGATTGAAAAACAAAACTACACGCCAACCACAAGTTAGTAGGTTTCCAGTGTAAGCCAAAATATATGTTGAATGAAGTTTATTTTACAAGCAGTCATTAGTCTAAATGTGGTGTTTTTCACAAGTATTTAATAGCTCAAATGGTAGAGCATCTGCCAGCGACATAAAAGAGACTGGTTAGAATCAAAAGGTGATTGTTTCGTTTTTTTCTCTCCTTAGTTTTATTACTTTGTGGAATGTGAGAATTACCTCTAAAATTTACAGATAATATTATTTCATCGAGGTGTTGGTGTTGCTGGGGCGAATAGATTCCATTAAACCAAAATATTCTGTAAAGTTAGAAATCAATTTTCTCGCCGGTGATAGACAGCCGTGACGTGTATCACAGTGATTGATGGATTGCTGGTAGTATTGACGACAGTGTTGAAGTTTTAAATATTGCCGTTTTCAGTGTGATACACACCTTCTAGGCCAATATATCATTTCTTTTGCCTCTTTGCGAGGAATAATACAGATACCAATTCAGTCACTGATAACCAGTGATGAAAGTAACTCCCTCCCCAATGCCTCAGATGAAATCGTTCTGTATGGTTCTGTACTTGCATATATAACGTAGATTTGAACTCATCATGAAATGCTTCACTGTGGTATATGCATTATGGATTAGAGCGAATATTCCTTTGAAAGCAAGATGTATTACCTACAGAATGAATAAAATAATGTATTATGCATATTCTTTTGAATGCCACGTGTATATTTGTTAGATGTAGTTTCGAAGCGGGTAACGGAACCAAACAGGTACGTCTGTGCGTATGTATATGTGTCGTGTTCATTAAAGAGAGATCCATAATACGTATCACTTAAGATTTAAATATCGTTTTGTTTCTTATATATATATATATATATATATATATATATATATATATATATATATATATATATATATATATATATATATATATATATATATATAACATTTCATGGATTCATATTTCCTTTCTTTTTCTAGGCAAGGCAGAACTTCAATATCATTTAAGGCCGTACGTATCATTGGGTAATGTGGAGAGATCACACACAAGGAAATACATTTCATCCCATTTAATGTTGAGATATACGAAAAAAAGTACGATTTAAAACAAAGGAAAACATAGAATAAAATTAAAACTTAGCAAGAAAATATCAAAATAATAACTAGTGGATGTATAATGAAAGTAATTATTACAATTGAATGTTTAGAATTTGGTTATGGCGACAGAATGTTTGAATGAACAGTGACCAGTAATTTAGTTTTCTACTATTGCATTGTAAGACAATTAATTCAAGACATTTAATGGATTATTTAACTTTTGTAACTCTCGATTTACTTAATATGTTTCATTTTAAATACTGATTTAAGCAACAAATACAAAAGTATAGTAAGAATATACATTATATCTGCTTTCTCATCAGATTCACCTACATACAATAATACCTTTTTAAAATAGTGTTGGAAAAGGTTTTTTAATACTGGAGACAAACCCATGAATTTTGTCTTGAAACAAGCTAAATAATGACATTCATTTTCAAGATCAAGTTGCCACAGCATCAATAAAATTTGTGTGTGCGTCAGTGGGTGTGCGTGCATTCGTCTGTGCGTGCAAGTGTGTGTTAATTGCCAAAATAATCGCTGAAGCATTTTGCAAATAGAGTATCTTTCATTTTTAGAAATAATGTGTTTGTGCGTGCGTGAGTGTGTTTTGGATTTTTAACGCAGCTTTAACAATTGTTCAGTCATTTAGCTACGATGTCTGCATTGTGGCAGTTTATAGTGATGTCTAGCACCGGGGCATCATGCCGCAGACCTATAGCATGATGTCCCACCCAGTCACAGGTTCCTGACACCAGGTCAACCAGTCCTAACACAAACCTGTTAATATGAGCGCCTAGCGAAGCAACCGTTAGTACCATCTTTGGTATGATTCGGCCGGGATTTGAAGCTACGACCTCTCTCATCCGAGGCAGACGCTCTAACCACTAGGTCACCTGTTCGGTCTATAACAATGGGACAAACATCGTTATATTCTGTGAACATGAGAACCCAGAAGCCTTTAAATTTTTTTTAAATTATCCTTTAGTAACAATGATATTAGGCAATATTTCCTACACACACGGGTTTTTATTTTAACAGGAATTGTCTGTTAAACAATATTTCCAACACACATGGATTTTGATTTTATCAGGAATTGTCTAAGTTTTTGCAACGGAAGCTAAAACAGTTTCTTGTTGATTAGTAAGTGTTTATTGTACTTTACTTTTACTTACAAATAAAAGAATTTTTTATGCAACTTTATATCAGAAAAAGTTTTTTTTTAAATTTAGTAAATAGTTTATGGAAACATTATCAATAATAAATACAAGGAACAGATGATAGATATGCATGCCTTTCTTTTAGTCTCTTTTTGCACGGTTTCCAAGTTGCCAGATCAAACTAATCGCCGCGCACAATAGCATAGGGTAACCGAAACAGCAGTAGTATCTCTACCACTGTTTATGACATCTTTCCGCTCCTCCTTGCCAAGAGTTTGCAACACTATCAACGGAAATATCCCATCATGCATTATAAATGATACTGATTGCAGACAGCACGTTTATTTCATGCTCAATTTGTTTTTCAAGGCTTGCGAAGAGGTATCGTTGGACTAGAGCGCGATGGTACTTTGATTTCTATTCGTCATATGTTTTTTTTTTAATTTTTAGCTTTGTATCCAAAGATACTTTATTCTGACTCTCTGCTTTTCAGCCAGTGTCATAACATTAGAGTAATGAATTTAAAACGAACACAAGAGAAATCAACGTCAATTACTGAGCATACTGGTATGGAACGACAGCTAAGGAATATGTCTAAATTGTTTAGTTAAAAAACAGTACAAAGAAGAAACATTTATTTTCATGCTTTAATTGCATTGAACTAACAAAATAGTGATTGTAAAGATATCGATTATGAATGAGGTTAGTTTATTACGCCTTTATTACCTGGAGTTTTTGTTAGATCTACGTTATGGAATGAATATGAACGACGTGTGTTTATCACGTTTTATGTTACCGGACACCTTTTTGTCTTACACCTTAATCACATAAACTACAGAGAGAGAGAGAGAGAGAGAGAGAGAGAGAGAGAGAGAGAGAGAGAGAGAGAGAGAGAGAGAGAGAGAGAGAGAGAGAGAGAGAGAGAGAGAGAGAGAGAGGACACATTGGCTCATGGATTTGAAGTTTTGAAAGAGAATGCTCTTTTCATTTTGTAAATAGCTCAGAGATGGGACGTTGAGATATAGAGGAGAAACATGCACAGCACGTAGCCATCACACTAGCCAGTCACAAAGTACTGATCACAGTGACAACGATATTTGTATGCATTATCAACGTTAAAAATGACCGATGCAAGGCGTGGAGAGGGGTAGTAATTACTGCTTTATTCGTACAAAGACAATAATGCTGATGCAGATAAATGTCATACGGAATGTCTTTAACTTAAGACTCTTAAATTTCATTATAACTAACTCCTTTAGGCATCGTTCTAAAACGAAGCAGCGTTTGATAACGAAGTTGTAAAATTTGCAGTCTAAATAATGATTTTCCAGTTTCGAAACTTATTTCATGAAATTTATGAATATTTAAATACTTTCTTTTAACGAATGCTCAATTTGACACAGTCTTATCCGTTTTCGCAGGTGGAGAGGGTATATTTATTATTTTATGGCTGTGACGCCGCTTCAACGCATTATATAATGAGTTTGTTACAACGCAGGTCAAACTACGGTGCTATTAAATATTACTTATGTGTAATGTGTTATTTTTATTGTCTTGCTTTTCACCACCAACCCCTCACCCAATAAAAAGTTTTTCATGGGAATTTCGGACCACCACTCCCCAGTTGCGGTGGTTGCTTGGCGTCTTTTTTTTTACGCATCACTGTTTTAACGGCACTTTTAACACATTGATTGTTATATCATGCCGCGGAATTGGGAGCTAGCTGACATTCCCAAAAATATGGAAAAGCAGTGAAAACCGGTTGTCCCTGGCGGGTAACGAACCCATGATGACCTTAGATTACTGGTCTGACTCTCGACCAGCTGATCTACGTCACCAATTACTTTGTCATTTATTTATATTTTGGAGTAGAGTAATCAGACATAACTAAACTTTACAATTAGTATTAGTTAAATCAATTATATTAAAAGTGTATCCCTTCTAAGTATCACGAACAAATGATAACGCAAGCACCCACCCAATTACCAACCAAGTAGGCTCCAATCTACATGCTACTGCATATACTTTATATCAGTGATAATGTACAATAAATGCTACATTTATACTAAAATGAAGGATATGGTAGATTACAGTTTGTTGTAACATAACAACGTGAAATATTTAATATTTTTGTTTTTCATGATGGATGGATGGATGGATGGATGGATGGATGGATGGATGGATGGATGGATGGATGGATGGATTTCATCAATGCTTTAATAATAACTTGATTTTGTCGATATACATTCAAATATGAAGAAACATTGTTATTGAGAAATCGTTTCCCTTTTTCATCCCAAAGCGACCAGTCTTACTGATCGAGGAATATGTTCCTGCTGACTATTGTCAACGTAATAAAATTCTCAGATCTGCATTGTGAACATAGTAAAGTTCTCAGATCTGCATTGTGAACGTAGTACAGTTCTCAGATCTGCATTGTGAACATAGCAAAGTTCTCAAATCTGTATTATCAAAATAGTAAAGTTCTCAAATCAATATTGTGAACATAGTAAAGTTTTCAGATCTATATTATCATATAGTAAAGTTCTCAGATCTATTATCGACATAGTAACGTTCTCAGATCTGTATTATCAACATAGTAAAGTTCTCAGATCTGTATTATCGACATAGTAAAGTTCTCAGATTTGTATTATCAACATAGTAAAGTTCTCAGATTTGTATTATCAACATAGTAAAGTTCTCTATTATCAGCGTAGTAAAGTTCTCAGATCTGTTTTATCAACATAGTAAAGTTCTCAGATTTGTATTGTGAACATAGTAAAGTTCTCAGATCTGTATTGTCAACATAGTATAGTTCTCAGATCTGTATTGTCAGCATAGTAAAGTACTCAGATCTGTATTGTCACATAGTAAAGTTCTTAGATCTGTATTGTCACATAGTAAAGTTCTTAGATCTGTATTGTCAATATAGTAAAGTTCTCAGATCTGTATTATGAACATAGTAAAGTTCTTAGATCTGTATTATCGACATAGTAAAGTTCTCAGATCTCTATTTTGAGCATAGTAAAGTTCTCACATCTGTTTTGTCAACATGATAAAGCGCAAGTTATCAAGAAAATAGAAAAGTGTGGAACTTAGTCCTCTTTTTTTTACTTCTAAAAAATTTATAAAATAGCGAAGGAAATTTTGTTGGACTACACTACCTCCTACCCATCAAATTTGGGACCCCTAGTCGACAGTTGTTGAAATCCGATAGCTGTATTTGCTCATTTAAGTTCAAATTTTGTTGTCATATCAGTGGTGTTGTTTATAACACATGATTAGAACTGAATATTCTGAGAAGACACTGTGTAATTTTATTTTTGCTGTTCACGGATCTCAGTTTAGTAACTTGCAATTTGTTATCTAGTTTTACTATTAGTTATTACTTAGGCAGCAATTACTTAGAAAACAGAGGGATGGATCATGGATTTTTTAAATATTTTAATTTGGCTGGAAGATGAGTAATTTAACAATTCTTTTTATAGTAAAGATCAGAACAAACTAATGTGTACTATAAAATAGTAGATTTATATGTTTTGTAGTGGGCCTTTATTTGCAACCATGGATTTTAGAAACAAAGGAATGTGGCATGTATATTTGAGTTAATGGAACATGTACTAAATAAGAGCGAATATGGCACGAGAACCAGCTGTATCACAAACAAAAAACATTTTTCAATTCCTTAACAACCCCTCCCTCCTCGAATTACAGTTCATATCTTTTGAAAAAAAGTGTACTGAAGACACTCGTCTTATCCACCCCACCTCCGAATTTAACAGATTTTAAAGAAAATCTTAACAAGGTCCAAGAAGTAGGGAGTAACGCTGTAAGTAACTCATTATATCAGAGCAAATTTAAAGTCCAACAATGCCATAATTACTATACTTTAAATAATAAATATTTTCTCAAAAAATTTGTTAAAGGATCCTTGAAAATATTCTGTCCATAAACAAACAGCATTCATGTTATTTTTTTCAATAGAAAATATTTTTTAAAAAAACAAACAAACAAAACATTTCACATATAGAGAGTAGCTGGTATATTTTCTTTCTATTTTTTTTCTTTCTTTCCATATTTGAAACCCTTTGTACAGTGAAACTATATCAATAGACTCCCTTACAATAAACGAGTTGCCGTTCCTGATTTCGCTTGCAAAAAGTAAAAACGAGGCTATCACTGCTGGGGGAATGTTCTTCAGATTGACTTTAGACGTATAGATAGATCAGTGTTGGAAAGTCTGAATAATACCACCAAAATAAGAGGGGGAAAAATGTTCTAAAAATGGACTAGAACTACATTCGTGGGTGCTGAACTGGAAGTACTAATTATAACCATAGATTCGTTACAGATTTTCAACCAATCAAAAGCAGCAATTTTGATTCACTCGCTCATTGGAAGAGGCAATATAATATACTCATCTCTATAGATCTTTCTGATATAATTTGTTCTAGAAATGTTCTAGTATAGGAGCATGAGACTGTTTAAACCTATTTTTGGACTGCCACCCTCTTTACTAAATGGATGATATTCACGGGGTTCATTCCTTTAGATCCTGTTGCTATGCTGATTGATAAAATCTTCCCAGACTGAAAGTTTTCTTTTCTGAACGTCAATAACAATAATATATAAAAGCATTGTTCATAAAATATTTGTTATACTTGTATACAGTGATAAATTATGACTTTTTTGATAAAAAGATGCATTTCGATCTTTTTTATTCCGGTATATATTAAAACACTCTGTCCTTTAATATATGTTCATTATCTTTCAACGAGCTTCATGGATTGTATACAAATATTGTGTTTGGGTTTTACTAATAACATCTAGGACAAGTTCGATCTATACTTTTTTATCCAAACATTTTATGGAGTTGTAACCCCTGTTTGACCTAGATACCTTGCTCTTGAATTGCATCATATATCACGCTGCATAGGAATTCTTTTTCAGTACTAAAAAGGAAAAGATCACGAAAATATTGGCTGAACAATGCATTCAAATCCTATTAACTTTAAATGCTACGAAGAAACGTTTGAGTTTAAAGATAAAAAATATAGAGTTGCATTGTTTTAGAACAACCTTCACTGAAATCATATACTGTGTTATACGTCAGTTGTAGGCAAAAGCAGACATTGATTTTAAAGGGATTTTTCAGAAGAAGAACAACCACTTATTTAAGAAACTTATGACAGTAGCGACATGAGAAAGGTGCGAAAGGTGAGATCGCACCGGGCCGTAAGCTATAGGGGCCCAAAATTTTGGTGTTTGTTTAAAACAAATTATGACTCAAAAAGAATTTATGTAACTTAAAAGTAAATTTGATTTTGAAAGCAAACCTGTCTTTTTCTGTGAATATTTCACATAATATCTTCAGTATTATAGAAATTAGATTGGGGGGGGGCGGACAAAGTTAAAGTTTGTAAAGATGAAGATAAATTTGTTAATACCCAAAGAGATATTATTTGCCAGATGAACAATTAATTACTAATTTAGAGCTAATTAATATTAGAAATAAGAAAATTAAACTCAGTAAACCGATTACATTACTGATGGTTTAATTATCTTAGAGTTATCCAAATGGTGAATGTATGAATTTTACTAGAACAAACTGAATTACTAATTTGGTGATAAAATGAGGGTATCGGCAGTCCGTAAATATTCTTTGTGCATATGTATTGAGATATAATTTTTTTTTACAGTAATATGAAGAATGGCGTTTGGTGTCTTGATATTAGTAACTGTTGTATTTTCTTTTACTACAGTTGAATAATAGGATACCCTACATTTTCAACGATGTACCAAGGAAAGATTTTGTGGGTTAAGTGCAAAATCTATGTTCATCGAGGACTGATAACGATGTAAAAGACTATTTGCAGAGTCACACAAATATGCGTGATAAAAAAGATGTTTCAATTTGAATAGTAATGCAATTTTCTTTTTGAATATAGAGAATGCATGCTTTCACGAGATATACATGATCAATGTGACATTCTGAATGCTTTTCAAACAAATAAAAAATATTCATATTTTATATGTATAAAGGTTTGCATAATTAATGTACATAATAGTAACTGTATTAACCATTGACTAAAAATAAATTATTGTTTTCTTATTTCATGATCTATATCGTCTTTATTTAAAGTTTATAAATCACCATGTGTCCTTGAACATTGATATAACTGACAGACGTAAGAGTTGGATCCACAAAATCATCTTCCAATTTCTCTTCATAAAATTTCCCCATTTTGTCTTCATTTTTAATTTGTACAATTGCATGTATTGTCAGCCTTTTCGATTTTCGATCTTTTAAATACCTCTCTTTCTCACCTCGGTAATAGTTGTAGTGCTTACCTCAAGTTTAAATGAGTGATTAATCTCTAAATGCTCTCGTATCCAAAGATAATACATATTTACATTACCATGCAACTCGGTACGAAAAGGAACTCTGACCACCAGGATCACAGTTCAATTTCACTTTCGGCTCTTGAAATTGCTGCAATTTCAACATATCGTTTTCCTATGAGTCGCATCATTGCTTTCCTAGTATTAATAGCCCAATAATTGCTTTAAGCAAAGGTTGGTACGGTTAAAATAGACCGTGCAATAGCTGTTGGGCCTGTTCGCTTAAATACAGATTAAATCCAACTATTCGTCATCAATCAAGTCATTATTATCGTGTTCAAAGAAGACAGTCCAAGCTGTCGGCTGTTCTTTGTCTGCCAAAAAAAATAAATAACTCATTTCATCAATCGACAATCTTTTCATATATTCATCAGTACCAGCTGCAAAATTGATATTTACGCTGGAAAGTTAGTAACACAACACAATATTATGTTCATCGAAACCTTATTGTGCCGTTTTTTTGTTTGTTTGTTTGTTTGGTTTTTGTTGTTGTTGTTCAGGTCCAATCAAGTATTTCTTTCTTTAATTTAGGGGTTTTCAGTAACGTTGCAATACATTTATAAAATTTTAACAGCTGAAATTAAATTGTTTGTATCAATGACGTTTTTTTTTTTATCTGAATGCACAGTCATCAGATAAAGATGTTTTAAAACGTTCATTCAGCAGGGTTCTCATCAGGAAATAAACATGAACTTGTATTCAGATTTACCTAACCCTAGTATATTTGTTGTCTATGGAATTATTATTTGGAAATTCGACAGCCAGATGATGTCATCCACACAGCTAAGTTTAGTTGATTCTGTCAAATTTTCGCATAATCATTGTCAAATGATTTAAAGTGTCGCATTCTAAGATGCAAAATGGCTTTTACCTGAAAACCTTTTCGGTGCAGTAAATTTTGCATGCATTGATATATTTGCCAATTTTATGAAAACAAACTAATTGCAGGACAGGTACGATGCTACATAGGTACATATGGGTATCACGAAAAATGTTGTATTCCTGAACATACCGTGAATGGCAGACAGACTGTCATGCAAACAATTGAAAAAAGACAATCAGGTATATATATATATATATATATATATATATATATATATATATATATATATAGACAGTTAAAAAAAAACTGATAACGTACTGTATGCTTTCATAGAAACCGTCAAGAGTTAAATGTAGAAAAAGACACAGTTTGAAGAGGGAAAATAATTTAACATGAAAGTTAGCAACAGTTATCAGGTTAATGATAATTGAGTTTAAGGTAGCATAGACACGATAGTGTTGTTGTGATATAGTGGGTGTATGTTGGCTTACGCAACATTTAGTATTATAAGGGAGGTAACCCAATGTGCAATGTATATAGTAGGCCTCTGAGCTTGTGGCCCTTAGTTCACCAGTTATTATGTACTTTGGAGAAAGTGATCTAAGTAAGGTGAAGTTGTTTGCATTTTAAACATGCACAGTGGAGAGAATGTTGGCATACCTCTATGCTCCTTTCATATATTGTGGCTGACATTTCTTTGGATATTGTACTTTTTGGAAATTGTAAATGATCTTAGTACACTGCTAATTAATGTCACTGCTCCATTATGCTCCAAAAATCCACCTGAATTTGTCTAAAGTACACTTTCCTTGGCAGCTATTAAAATAGCGAAAATGAAAAATGAATTTTCCCAGAGTAGACAATACAAGCTTCTGAAAGTGCAATGAATTACCAAATATATAAAATGTAAGAAAAAGCTATCAGCTCATTTTTTTACAGTTTACCTTTGAAGTTTGGGAAGTAAAAATGAGTAAGTGGAGCTAGAACGTTTTTGAAAAGTGCACATCTGGAGTAAGGCCAAGCTGTATACTCTACAACCCATATTACATCCATCATATTACATCCATCAATCATGCACCAAAATAAAAGGGAATTGAAGGTTCTTTGAACAATACCTAAGATATACAAAGTCTTTTTTTAAATAGCCAGCATAACTAGTGAGAAAACCCGGGGATATTATTTTTCTTTAAAATTCTAACCCTTTGCTAAATACAAAACTGTAGAGTGCCACCAATATGGTTTGAATCTGTTCCAGGATAAATGTTGCGAAAGGCATGCACAAGTTTCTCAGCCACTCATAAAAGTATATTAACACTCAATGTTTGTTTGTAAAACCTTGTTTGGTGTTTGTTTCTATTTAATAATTTAGCCACCTTTTATAAAAGTCAACAAGGAGATGGAAACCATGATTTGATGCATAAAGCCTTAAGGGATAATTTCACATCAGCTGATACACATTGCTACTGTGTAGCACTCAGTTTTAGTAAAAATGAATTTAGATTATGACAAAATCAAATGTTTTCAAGAATAACAACATTTTGTCAATAGATATTAAGGTCTCTGTTTTTTGTTGCAGAGTCCAAATTTGTTTCAAAAATTCAGATTGGTTACCTTTATGTCAATGCTTATCCTGCATACCCTTTGAAATACCTATTTCGATCACAAGAATCTCAGAAGATAAAAAATAGGTTTTACAACCATTTGACATAAAGGGGCACTACAAAGAAAACTTTACTGTTAAAATTTTAATGATTGCTGAGAAGAGGCAAGAACAGGTATCAATCAAATCATAACAGCTAAACAATAGTCACAATGACTGAGTAAAGTTTGTTTGAACATTGCAAAATTTGTAGTGAAAATTGCTTATGATCCAACAGTATGGAATTATGAAATGGTTTTTGCACTTGGTTGTCAAAACAAATATTCATTTGAAAACCATAGCATATATCTTTGAATAAAATTTAATTTAAAACTTAATTCAACAAATGCAAATAAATTCACTTAGATTAATGATGTTCACATGTTTTCTTTTTCTTTATTTTTGGCTATACATGAGTGCATCATTACATCTTTTTTTGGCAATACATGAGTGCATCCTTACATCTTTATTTTTGGTGATACACGAGTCCATCCTTACATCTTTATTTTTGTCGATACATGAGTGCATCATTACATCTTTTTTTGGCAATACATGAATGCATCATTACATCTTTATTTTTGGCGATACATGAGTGCATTCTTACATCTTTATTTTTAGTGATACATGAGTGCATCATTGCATCTTTATTTTTGGCAATACATGAGTGCATCCTTATATCTTTATTTTGGCGATACATGAGTGCATCCTTACATCTTTATTTTGGCCATACATGAGTGAATCATTACATCTTTATAATGCACCAATACTATCTTGCTCATGTTAGCCACTATCTTGGAGAAAATATTTAAATACTATTAAAGTTGCTGTTGATATTCTGGAAATAGTTGCAATTTAATAAAATTGTTGGATTTTTTCATGTTGTTTGTAAGCATTCTAAACTGGTCAAAGTACACTTGTTTATTTTATTCTATTGAAAAGTCAACAGGTTGAACACCTTAGCTTCTCTTTTGGCTCCAATGAGCTTCCTACCATACATAAAAGAAAGCATTCCATGTATTAGCAAATGCAAAAGAAAAAAAATCTTGTAAAAATATTGATTTTCTTAGGGACACCAATGGGATACAATAGTTCATTCATTCAATTTGTGTATGGATAAATTGTAGCGATAACCAATACTGTTCTAGCTAAAACTGAATCATAACAAACTGGTATAGTTGTAGTTGTTACTGTGCAATTTGCTCCAGAGTAGCTTATCTTACAAGACAGCAGTATAATATTTGTTGCTCTAGCAGCACCATTTTTATTTAGAACCAATTAGACCTTGGCATGTATTGCTGGCATGTAAAATCCAAGGCAATCCTCCAAGTTGTTAAGGAGGAGTATTGTTAAACTGGGCTGATGGCTCGGTATCTGGTCCATGATCTGTAGAATTAAATATGAAGATGCCTTCATTGTTTGATGGAATGCAATCCAACAAATAAATTATCATTTCTTCTGCAAAGGCTAGTTGGATTCAAATTTTGTTTTTAACCAAACATTTAGAAATAGATTCAGATATTGTCGTCTTACATATATTGTGAAAACAACTGTTTCAAGTTTTCTGAAGTTTATGATTTTATCCATACTTGATGGTACCTCGGTATCATTTAACCAATACTGAATGGCTTCTATGACAGAATACTTTCTTTCAGATTCGGTCAAATTCTGTTAAGCTGTTTTATTAGAAACAGTTGTTTGTTTTGCATTGATTGCCAGAAAACCACAATGAGTCATCTTGTTGTGGAGTACAATGTTGCAAATAATAACATCCAAAACAAAGTAGATTCCCAGCCAATATTTAATGTTCACCCAAGCTATGGCTCAAGACGACTGCCCTTTACACAGACCAGATTTGTAGTTGTACACTAGTGCAATAGTTTACCAACACTACAGAATGGAGACAAAGTCAGAGTTTATTAACAGTATAAATTCTTGCTTTTACAGTTATGACAAATACAGACTCCAAGTCCTATTGGTCTGAATATTTATCAAAAACAGATGCATGAACTATGTAAAATTTTTTTTTTAACATTACCATATCTGACCTCTTAAAATCCTTTAAACTAAAACTATAATATACATGCACATCCATATCTCCTGTCTTAATGATAATATTTATACAATAAATTGGTGGGAAATGTTAAGCATTAATATGATGGCAACACATTTGTTGGGACTAATTTAAGGGATGCATATGATCTATGCAGGACCTTTTCAATTACAACAAAAGGTCTTAATTACAAAACTGACACAAAAAAGCAGTTTTGCTGAGTTTATGGCACATAAATGACCTAATTAGAAATATGTTTTATTGTTGTTTTATCAGAATTAAGTTTATTAAAAGCAAACATGCTATAGACTCATCTGTTTCATTTTCTCACCTGTTCATTGCCTTGTCAGATATATTTTAATGCACACCTCTGATGAAATTCTAGCATTCATTCTGCAGTGAGAAAACAAGCTTGTTTAAATAAACTTTATTATTTATAATGTTAGATCAAGATTTCAATACATATCACAAATAAAGGCCACTGTGTGTTGATATGACATACAATCAAGATTTCAATACATATCACAAATAAAGGCCACTGTCTGATGATATGATATACAATCAAGATTTCAATACATATCACAAATAAAGGCCACTGTCCTTAAATCAAGCCTATTACCAAAACTTACTACCAAATATGACCTTGAGCCAAAGTTTAAAATGTTAAATGAACATGTCACAGATTTACTTTTAAAAACCTTCACGTCAAGTACAAATAATATTCATCAAGGAATTTACAAAATATTTACAAATGAAAAACTCAAACCAAAATTCTTAATAATCTGCAGATGAAGCCAACAGAAATGTGTATCAGTTGACAGAAATATCCCGCTGTCCCCGTAACGATGTAAGCTTGACAAAAAAAATGCAGCTCTACATGTTTTAAGCAACAATATAGTTTTAAGTACATATAGACTGACAAATATACAAACAGACAGACACATGGGTAGAAAGGCTGACTGTTTACATTTTAGAATACAAAGATATCAGTTAAACCATCACATGATAAATATTAATTTGAAGAAACAAATTATTACCAGAGAAAGAGGTTATACTAGAAAAAAAGGTTATAATGAGATAAAGATTAATACTAGAGAAAAAAGTTATAACAAGATAAAGGTTATAAGGAGATAAAGGTTACAACTAGAGAAAAAGACTAATAATCCAGCATGTGTAAAAACAACTATAGTTAATATTTCTTATCCTATCCACATACAGCCAAACCCCTAATCTTTACACAGTGATCTCATGTTCACAATGTCCATTCTAATTTCCCTGTCAAATTTCCTATATAAATGCCCTCTATGTAACAGTCACCTGCCTTCTGTGCTCATCAGTCTGGTGTTTCTTAATTGAATAATGCTTTCTTCCAGTGATAAGCAGTCACTGGAGCATATCTACAGTTACCACTTAATCTAAACAAACTTAATTTTTGCTTCCCAATGTTTAGATAAGGGAATATCATGTGAAACACTTTTACTAGTAACTCCAAGTCATGATCATAGTGTAACTCAAATATCAATATGTCAGATATGAAAATGAGGAAATCGTTATAATTAGGGTAGAGGGTCAAAGAAATCTGCTGGATATAGGGAAAAGCAGTCATGCTACCGTGACACATATAGACCAATATCTTTTAGCTTGTGAATTAAAGCTTTTTCATAAGAGAAAGTTTGTGTGTTAGAAGAGATACAAGTTATTTTCAATTTAATCAGGGTCAGGGCCAACTGAATATTTACACATGTCTTTAGAGTCAAGCGAAGTTTCAGTTCATTGGTCACAAAGAACAGTAATATTCAGTTTATTTGGATTTCCTATTCATCACAGCCTTCTCACATATCTGTCCTTTGATCTCTGTGTGTTGAGCAATTGACTTCTCCAGATATTGTATTTAGATAGCAAACAGCTGTTTCCAAGTAAAATTCTTGTACAAGTTGGCTGACCAAAGAGTCTTCTGATTTACATTCCTATGTAAGCCATAAGTCAGTAGTGAAATGAATGTCTAAGTACAAAATAAGATCATTGATTATTTTACATCAGTGATGATTAAAATTATACAACGGATTAAAGTGGGCAGAAGACTAATCTTGAGCAGAAGATAAATAATAGCAATAACATATGTAAGTTTTTATAATTTGTTGAATAGCTAAATAAAAGTCTGGATAATGTAATAATAATAATAATAACAATAACAATTATAATGATATTCAGTCCATGGTATTTGCATTTCATTACATTAACAACCTTGGTAATTGACTCTAGAACTGATAGGATTCTTCACTTACTTAAAGTGTAAGCCATCAACAAAATTTCGTAATTGTGGAGAGTGAAGAACTTGATTTATTGCGCAAAAAGCTTTCTTTCTTCTTTGAAACACAATCCTGATCTTTATCTTTGATCATTTAACCACAAAACTGATAACTTAAGTTTCTACCTTATTCCAAGTGAAATACATCCATGCTGTTGGTAATTGCAGATAGTGGATAACTTAAGGTATTGTACAAAAAATATTTCTTCTTTCAGTGAGATGTGAAATTTGTTCAAATCACTAAACTTCTTCATTATTCCAAATGCAAATAATGTACAAAGTTTGGTAAGTATAAACAGTAACCATTACCCAGAGACCATATTTCTTCTTTTAGTTTCAGTAATGCTGACCTTTCAATCCAGAAATTAACTGGGTTTATCCTTACATAAGTACAATAGTTCCGATAAAGTGATAACTGTTGATGGTGGATAACTCAAATTATTATGTAGAAATAAAATTGGCAAATGGCAGACATATGGACACAATGTTTTTAAAGGTATCCCATGTCAGCATTTAAGATGTTACATAGAACTAAATGTCGATGCATTAAGATATCACATTTAATATCTCTTATTATACACTATTAAAATATAACAAAGCAATAGTAGACATATAGACAGTTTCCAAGCTTGATGTGTCTGTAAATAATTACATGTGCTTGCACTTATACACAAGAGGCCCAAGTAGGCATCACATTATTCACATGACTTAAAAGTGGACTATTTCACTAAGCTGATTTATATAGTAGGAACACATGATACCTAAACTATCTCCCTATCTCATGTTCATCTATATTATTATATTTTGATACAAATTTATTGTAAAGTTATAGGCATAATTAATAAGCACTTATTTGCTTAAAACTTAAGTCATCTAAGATCTTGGTGATATAAAGTAATTTACCAAGTTGTAGAGTGAATGAGAGATACAATCTCCAGATCTAGACACATAACAAAAGCTTGCCAATCAGATGCAAGGTAGTTCATTATCATGGACTTATCTCACTTATTATATAATAATGATAATAAGTTTAAGGTGGAGAAAAGTCTGATTGGATATCAGTATCTTGAGTATTAAAAAGCTCAGCCAGTCAGATTTAAGGTCACATCATTAATAGGCATGACTTTCACTCATAATTATATTCAACCACGATCTTAATGACAGAGGCTTATTTATCCTATCTAATGGAAACCTTATAAAAAAATAGTCTTCAGAATTGGAAAACAAATACAAATGCAAAATCTCATAAAATATGTATAGGTCTCATTCATAAAAAAATGATCCACCATCATGAAAATACATATTTACTAGCTTGATTAAAATTAATTTAAAAACACTGTCGCTTAAGTTGAAAGAAGCTCATGTCTAAATCATGTTTATCTCACACACATACACATTAATAATGACTGTGCTTAATGAGGATGAATCAAGATGAAAAAAAAATCATGTTGATCACACACACACATACACACACACACACAATAATAATGACTTTACTTAAGTGCATGTAATTAAAAACACTGTCGCTTAAATCATGTTGATCATACACACACACAATAATAATAATGACTTTACTTAAGAGCATGTAATTAAAAACAGTCACTTAAATCATGTTGATCATACACACACACACACACACACACAACAATAATAATAATGACTTTACTTAAGTGCATATAATTAAAAACACTGTCGCTTAAATCATGTTGATCATACACACACACACACACAATAATAATAATGACTTTACTTAAGAGCATGTAATTAAAAACAGTCATTTAAATCATGTTGATCACACACACACACACACACACACACACACACACACACAATAATGATGACTTTACTTAAGTGCATGTAATTAAAAACACTGTCACTTAAATCATGTTGATCATGCACACACACACACACACACACACAATAATAATGACTTTACTTAAGTGCTTGTAATTAAAAACACTGTCGCTTAAATCATGTTGATCATACACACACACACACAATAATAATAATGACTTTACTTAAGTGCATGTAATTAAAAACACTGTCTCTTAAATCATGTTGATCATACACACACACACACACACACACACACAATAATAATAATTACTTTACTTAAGTGCATGTAATTAAAAACACTGTCACTTAAATCATGTTGATCATACACACACACACACACAAAAATAATGACTTTACTTAATTGCATGTAATTAAAAGCACTGTCACTTAAATCATGTTGATCATACACACACACACACACACACAATAATAATAATGACTTTACTTAAGTGCATGTAATTAAAAACACTGTCTCTTAAATCATGTTGATCATACATACACACACACACACACACACAATAATAATAATGCCTTTACTTAAGTGCATGTAATTAATTCCTGTTGTGGTCCTCAGTTATATGCATATTTATGTACATAGTTGCACACATAATAAGGAAAATTATTTATCATAAGCTTCATATATATATATATATATATATATATATATATATATATATATATATATATATATATATATATATATATATATATATATATATATATATATATATATATATATATATATATATATACACGGACACAATAAACATAATATTTTGAAAGAATATGTTCTAGCTAGGTGCACTGAGTATATACAGTACAAAAAAATACTAAGACAACAAAGTGAAAGTATCAAGAAATTATAATTTAAGTTAGCATTTTTCACATTAAACAGTTTTCGTTTTCCATCCAATAAATTACATTATAATCAAATGCATTTATATTTGTACATTCTCTAATTGCCTTTGATATTCTGTTCCAAATTAGTGGTCTCCAAAGGTAATTCTTCTCTTCAATATTGATCCTTGAAATTATTTTTTTTCTCCATGTTTTGTTTTGCCTGTTGACCAACAGATTAGAAATAATGAAGGTTTTCTTGGAATGTCAGGAGTTAATAAGCAATCAAGTTTCATAGGTATATGTTTATCTACCACTTGCATAAAAAGATGGATCCATATATAAAATGCAATATACACATGATCAAACACTAAGATGCCATACTCCAAGTTACATTATTATGGTCATAAAGAAATCTATTTTAAATTTTTGAGTTTTGGATTTTACAGCATTTAAGCTGCATTTTCTTATTAGGAAAATAGGCAAGTGATCACAAGACCTAGGAATACGTATATTTGTCAAACTTATTTCTTCCATATTTGTACAGAAATGATCAATTAGAGTTTCTAATTGGTCAGTTTCTCATGTTGGTTGTTCCATTAACAAGGTTAGGCAAAATGTTTCCAAGAAACCTGGTTATCCCTGTTAACCTGGTTATCCATAAGATTCCTGTTAACCTGGTTATCCATAAGATTCCTGTTAACTTGGTTATCCATAAGATTCCTGTTAACCTGGTTATCTATAAGATCCCTGTTAACCTGGTTATCCTTAAGATCCCTGTTAAGTCCTTTCAGGATTTGGTCATCAATCATTTTATGTAGTTGCTTTCAAAATATTCATTTCATTTGACCTTTGCAGTATGGTACCTACAGTCAATGCTAACTAGGAATTACTTATGTTTTACATATTACACTTATGTATTACATATTACTCTTATGTATTACATATTTAACTAATGTATTACATATTAAACTTATGTATTACATATTACACTTATCTATTACATATTACACTTATGTATTACATATTATACTTATGTATTACATATCCAACTTATCTATTACATATTAAACTTATGTATTACATATTACACTTATGTCTTACATATTATATTTATGTATTACATATCTGACTTATCTATTACATATTAAACTTATGTATTACATATTACACTTTTGTATTACATATTATATTTATGTATTACATATCTAACTTTTCTATTACATATTAAACTTTTGTATTACATATTACACTTATGTATTACATATTACACTTATGTATCACATATTACATTTATGTATTAAATATGTAGACATTTTCCTTTAATACCTAGAATTAGTATCTCATTGAAGTAAATGTCATCAGCAGGGTTAGACATGGAGTTTAGTTCCAACCTAACATCTTTAATATTTCTTGAAGCATGCATTAAGTCTTTGTTAGACCATTTACAAACACATGAAGTACTTCCATTTTCAAAACATCTTTCATAGTTGTCAGTTTGAGAGATCAACTGTTGAACTTACGTCCCAAAGGAAACAACATGGACATCATCTAATAGAATTCTGAAGATCTGTCTTGTACCAAAATTATGTCTCATAAACAGGATGCTTTCTTCATGGACATAAGCACATCACCAGTTGCAAGAGTCAACATTTGACTTTTCCCCAACACTGATGAATATGGTGTCAAAGTCAAATTAGGAAAAGTCTGTTTCTCAGATCACACCAAGCATGTGACCAGTTCACTACCAGGTGATCATTTGACTTTGAATAAGTTTTAACACCTCATTGATGTAATATTGGAGTCATTATTCAGAAATGATTGCTTTAAAAAAATTTCCTGATGTTTTGATTTTATTATATGAGAAGAATAAATAGTACTGAAAGAACCATGGTTTCACTTATAATATAATAATGATGCTCACCATTCATAACATTCCTACCACTAGAGCTTATCTCCACGGGTTGCACTCTTGACTCAATGCTCTGGAGTGAAGAGAAGTTTTCATTTGCTGTGGTAAGGTTAACTGTTTTCAGAGCTGTTTCTTTTCAACAAATTTATTAATATTACTGTTGATCTCTGTAATGGTTGACTTAATTATGTCATCAAGAGCAATACATTTTCATTGATTTTCATTACCTTGGTGACATTGTTTTACTATGATTACAATTTCAGTTTAAAAGTTTCTCATGTCTTCCATTTTTGACAAGAGAATTTCTGGATCAATAGCACCAGAACCTTATTAATTTCAGTTATTTCTGACAGCAGATTATCTTTGTTTTCATTTAAAAGTTTCACTTTATCCTTCAGCTTACTGTCTTCCTTGTCAAGAACTAGACATGTACTTGATGATTGGCTGAGGTCACATTTTATGATCTTGTTTGCTTTCCTGATTTCAGATTTTTCCTTAAAATTTGAAAGCTCTTCAGCCAGCCTGTCATGTCTTTCCTTTGCTGAGCGTTAATTTTGTAAACATTCATGTTATTTTGATAATTAAGCTTGTAAGACCTTCAATCAGCTGCACGATTTCATCATTAATCTGCAAGGATCTTACTATTGTTTTGAACTCACCCAAAATCTTCATGATACCAGCCTAAAATGATATTGACTGAATCAGAAAAAAATGGCTTCCACAATGAAACAAGCTCAACCAATCAGATGAAAGATGTCGTAATTAATATAGGTGCATATTACTCATTACAAAATTGTCTTGATAATATAAGCATATATTGTCAAGCTCAATCAAGTCAGATCAGTAATATGGCATCCATGACAATAAGTTTACATTCCAAGTTTGATCAAAATTGGATCTGAACTATGGCCTCCAGAGTGATAAAAAGCAATTGTTGACAAACAACAAAATGTATAAAGGGCCAAAACTCACTTGGCACTGTAATTTGGTGCACTGTTCTTATTGTGTATCATTTCTGATTTTTTTCGCAGGCCAGGTAATGTAAAATCTATGGTTTTGTTTTACTGATACTAAATCAAGTCCCTATATAAATAAAGATTTAAACATTCTGTTCTTGTTTACTGGAATGGTTATCTGAGTAATAGTAGTTTCACAGAATAATCATGCATTGCCTTTTCATTCATGCTATAACTTAATTCTTAGCTTAAATACAACCAGATTTGGAGAGAAAATGGCTCTCTCATGTGTGGCTCAATTTTTTGTTGCTTTAAACTCATGATTTGGCATAATCATGAAAACCATGAAAATTAGTATCCCACAAAAAATTTAAACCACTGGAAATATTTTAAAATTTCACTTATAAAAATAATGATAAATATTTTAAATAATATATGTCATTTACTTAGGAAATCTAAAGAACTCAGTCTAGTGGGAACATGTCTCTGGTCATTTATTACAGGATCAAAATTTTAAAGACTCCAGAATCTTCCAATCTAGCAAAATGAAGTTCTTCCCAAAACAACCAGTCAAGTGCCAGAATTAAAACTTCAGTTTAAAAGTAGATGCATGACTTCATTGAAAACAAAACAAGCAGTTACTTTTATGTAATGAGGCCTTTAACATAATTAAAGATTTTTTTACCTAGTTATAGTATCTATTAATAATATGTGTTAAATCATGCTATTAATTCTCAGAATCAAGTAGCTGTAGTAATATATGAATCAATCAAACAACTACATTAAAACAGATTGAATCAGAGGTCATTATTCAATTATGATAAAATCTGTATCTAATTTAATGGGCTATGAAATCAATGTATTATTGATTTAACATATATAGACTGTTTTCTCAATATCTCATGATTCAAACAACCATACACAATTGAATTCATCTTCACAGTAATCAATACTGTACTGATTTCCTTCTGAAAATATACTTTCTTTCAAAATAAAAATTAATTTTAAGAAAAATATTGGTCAATTGCTCTCTACTCAGCCTCATGTGTTGATCATTAGATAATACAATCTACAACTAGGTTGTAAATGTGATGAGATAATCTGGATAGGCTTGCGTGTCATTGAAGATCACAATTTCTTCCACATTGTTGACATTATTCACAGCACTGTCATAGGTGTCTGTTGGCTTGCTTTTATCTTTAGCTGGAAGGACTCTCATATCTTTATTCCCTTGAACATATTCCCCCACACAGACTGACACATAGAAGATGTACTGTTTGGTTCCTGGTGGTGGTGCTTGATTCCCGGCAGCCAACCAACCACGAGCTGAGTAAGATGCATTTGTGGCAAAATAGACACCATGACCAAACCAGACACCTGAAAATGGTCAATAAAAATGTCTGACAATTATACTAACTATTTATAAAAAATATATGAATTTTAATGATGCATGGCACAACATGTTGTATGTAATACACTTTGCACCTATTACATAGTATCTGTTACATATTTGTTTTGTTTTAATGGCACTTTAAACACATTCATGGCTATATCATGCCAAAAAATGTGAGATAAGTACTTTTTCCAAGACACACTTAGGCAACTGATGCATTATAACAAGTCCAAAACTCTAAAAACTAATTTACTGCACCCCCCCACCAAGAAATGGCTCTAAATTTAAAATTAAATTTAATTAGTTCTGTAAAATACATACAATACTTTATCATCAGTGTGAAGTTATCCACCATAACATAACAAATTGCCTCAACCTAATTTTATTAGTGATAAATGCTCCAGTTTACTAGAATTTGCAGTCTTCTCTTTGGATCCATTAACTGATCAAAGCCAAATTAGAAGATATGCATTCAGTGGTCATCACTGCTCTAAATTATGACATGGAATGCTTCAAATTCAACTCACCATGGTCTAATATGATAAAAGCAATATCTTGTATAAAGATATAAAGTTGATTGACAAGGGCCGTAACTCTATCCAAACTGGAGTAGACAAGATAAAACCTATAAACAACATATCAAGGTTTATCCAAAAATATTTACACCAAATTGCACCTATCCAATGAGCTAGGCTGATTACAAGCAACAGTCTATGAAAATATATGAATTTCACTGATAAGGATCATAACTCTTACCAAAATGGAGGGGCCCTAAGTGGCCAAGTGGTCTAAAGTGCTGTCCGCTATGGATCACTGCCATCTCACCTCTGTTTGCGTGGGTTCGAGTTTAGGATTCAATGAATGTGGATATGTGAGAAATCTTGCCAATAACTTCTCGTGAGTTGGTGGTACTTTCCGGGGATTTCTGTTTTTTTCCTCCATCATTAATACTGGCCGCCATGTATAACCTATCGTGTGCTGAAAAATGGTGTTAAGCCCCACAGCAACAACAACAACAACAAATGTTCAGTATGATGAAGGACATCACCTGCTTCCCAAAAGAAGTCTGGTAAAGAGATTGACCACAGTTGGTGGGATCTAAGGACAAGAAGAATTCTACAGCAGCATACAGATAGGTATGGAGCTTAACATGGCAATGTTCTATGTTATTTTCTCTCTCATCCATATCACTGCAGCCCAATGTGGAACAAAGGCACTGATGTGTGTACAAAGTTTGATGGCAAGCCTCCAAAATATTCAGGAGAAGTAGTGATAAAAAGATGTGTGTCAACAGATGGATGACAGTTCACAGTCAATAGGCCATCCCATAAGTTATTTGACCCGCAGAAAAAAACATTATTATAGAAATCATTATCTGGATATTCAGCTGAAATAATGAATAAATCAAGCAAGCCAAAATAACTGACCCTTGCTTACCATTTTTACCACAGTAGCTGCGATTAAAGCCATGGGTGCAAATACCATCTACACTATCATATGGTGTTCCATGCCAGACTTTTCGTTCTATTGTCACATTAGGTTTGCCTTTGTATTTAGTTTCAATCAACTTCTTCTTGGCTGAATACTGCTGGTATAATGTCTTGTTCTGGATGCGTTCAATCTGAAACAAGAAATTCCTTGTAGAATGTTGAAATATATTCTATGGCACAAAACTTGACACATATATTTATATTTTACAGTATAAATTCAAGCCATGCTACAGTCTGATGTCCTATACAATATTTTGATATCTGTTGATAGCTTGCAGTAGTGTACATATAGATGATACCCTGTTTGTTTCCACAAAGACAAAGGTGGAATACAGAGAATGTCATCACAATTACAGTGCTAATCTCTTCAAAGCTTTTGCAGCCATTGTAAACATTAATATCATTCAGAAAAATGGGTTCTGAGTGGCCAAGTGGTCTAAAGTGCTCACTGTTATGGATCATTGCCATCTCACCTCTGTCTGCATGGGTTTGAGTCTCAGGTTTGGCCAATGTGGGTGTGTGAGAAAGCCTGCTAGTAGCTTCTCATGGGTTAGTGGTTCTTTCTGGGGTTTTCCCAGGCTTTCTCCACCATTATACTGGCTGCCATGTATAGTATATTTTGTGCTGTAAAATGGCATTAAACCCTACAACAACACTCAGAAAAAAGTTCAGACTAAAGTGATCCTGACAATGAAAATCTGGTTCCTTTCCAATTAAAGTCTTATTTTAAACTTTTTCTTTACTTTTTACAAAGTAACTTATTTTGTAATTTTATTATCCCTTTTGAAGGCTGGTCAGGCAGCCATCCCATAGTAACTGTATCAAATAATAAGAATATAAAATACAGTGTCATATACATAATGACATAAAACTACAGTGTTATAAAGTGACAGAAAAGAATGTTGTATTTAAGAAATGAACAAATATGTCAAATACAGTATATAGCATAGCTACAGTATATAGAATCTGATACTAAATTTAAATACAAGCTGTATTTTTCACAGAATTTATCCCACTTACAAATATTAAAAGCAATAATATATATATATATATATATATATATATATATATATATATATATATATAATAACTTTATTTAGTGAAGGTAACTCGGAGAACTAACCCATCTTTAGTCCTTCTAGCAGCTATGTACAATATGTTTAGTATATACAACATGATGTAATAAATTTTGTATGAGACTTAAAAAAATAAATGATTCTAAAAATAAAAATTACAAGCCTGGAACATGTGAGCATCTATGAAGACATAAACATATAAAATATCTTGTATTGAAAAATTCAAATTTGAAAAAGATGCAAAAGTGCAAACAAGCAGAAGGTATTTATACTACACAGAACTTTTCAACTGTCTTGAGATTTCATCCATCTGAGATATTGATTAGGAGCCTGCCTTTTGTCACTGGGAATGTTGTTCCAGTGGACTAGTTTACTGAAACTTATTTTAAACAATTCCATCATTTGCCTTGGTATAATTATATAGATTAAAAGCAGTAATTTATTTCCAAAAGGTGTTAGATTCTTTTAAAGCATCACATAAACACAGTACCTCTTAATTTTGACCTATAATTAATATCAAACTTGTGTTATAACAAGTAAAAAAATGCATATCAATGCAAATAAATATTTATAAAAAGCAACTCTCTCTAATAGATAAAAGGACAGAAAAATGATAGAATAAGCATGAGTAAAAAGATGAAGAATGAAGAAATGGTAAGAAAGAAATCAAGTTTGATGAAGGAATGAATAAAAAAGTAAAAAGAGTAAAATAAAACAATCCTAACATTGAATCAATATATCTACTAGCCTAATAATTATTTTGATTTCTCTGTTGTACCAGCCACAAAAAAGTCATTTACATGACTGCATCAAATCTTTATATTTTTAAAAAGAAAGAAAAGTTGCCAAGATTAATATTTTGTTCTGTATTATGAGAAAATTAATCAATTCACTGACCATATAGAAGTAAGCTTGGTCTGTGTACAAAGGAAAGCACAGTAAACCATGTAAGTGTTAACAAGAAACTACCATGCTAATATCAAAATTATCCCATTTGAAGGCTACATTCATTCATATAGCAAATAAACTACAGTGTTTTACATGATATATGAATGTTTCTTTTTTGCTTTCATTTAATTATACAATGTAAATAGTTTGCATACAACTGTTGCTTATTATGAAACATAGCAACAGCTAACACTATTTGTAAAGTATCAACTAAGAGCAGGCCAAGGGAAATAACTCAAACATATGCATATACCTCCATTTTTTCATAGTTCAGAGCTACTGACATAAAATACACATGCAAGTTTTAGAAGAAAGTTCGACTGTCATAAAAAAATTTGAAACTCAATATATACACAAAAGATCTAATAAATGCCACTGAAAGATCAGCATAATAAATATATGCAGGAATTACTATCATATAACTATTTATTTTTATACAAAGAATTACTATGACTGTCTACTTCATTACAAAGTGTTAATGTAACTTGACAAAGGATCATTCTAATTTAACAAAGGCTTATTGCAACTTGACAAATGGTTATTGTAATTTGACAAAGGGTTATTGCAACTTGACAAAAGGTTATTGTAACTTGACAAAGGGTCATTTTAATTTGACAAAGGATTGTTGCTGTTGTTGTTGTAGGGTTTAATGTAATTTTTCAGCACAAGATAGGCTATACATGGCAGCCAGTACAAATGGTGGAGAAAGAACCTGAGAAAACCCCAGAAAAGAACCACCAACCCACAAAAAACTACTGGAAGAGTTATTGTAATATTAAGTTATTTAAAAATATTAACCTATCTGGACTTTTGATTTTATTTACAAGCTGATGCATGCTGAACTCCTGACCAAAAGGATTCGGGTTTCAGACCCCTGGTTCAGCCTTGGCTGGTTAAAACAGCATATCCTTGGGCAAAGCATGTTACTCCAATTGCCCCAAAGAATTTACTTGTGTTGCTGTGCAACATGAAACCATTCCATATCAGTTATTTCTTTCAGCTGGTGAGGTATATCAAATACACTGAGGCTACTGTTGTCTGACTGAGACATTCTTTCATCTTAATTGTAACTGTGGCAGAATGAACACACACAGATTTCATGCAATGAGGACCCACTGTGTATCCTTAGTCATGCTACATGTATAGTTAGATTGATCCTTTGTAGTCCCATGCTGTACATGTACACCTCAACTATAACTTTTTTATGCACTAACAGAGTTAAAAAATAAACAAAAGGTCTTTCCTTAGTCAAAGTCATGACAATACTAATAGATCTCAAAGTGTCTCTTTTAATAAGTTACATAGACATAACTGAAAATAACTTTCTAATAATATAAAGCATAACCCCCGAAAACCCCATAGCTTAAAATATTAACCTGTGACTTTCACCATTGACAACAAGACCCCAAACTTGCATTTCCATCAAGCTTCGCCAATTTATCTTCTACAGCTCTTAAGTTAGAATTCAGAATGGCAAAAATGAAACATACAATATTGACCTTTAAACTTGACCTTCAAGACAAGACCCCAAAATGGTACACAACATACCTTTTAGTGATGATAAATGGTTCAAATTTCATTATTTCATCAATATGGCTCTAAAATTCAGAAGAAAATGTCATCATATTGCACCATGATATTGAAAAGCACTCCCCCTGCCATGGGATACACACCACACTAGTAATGATGTCTGCAAATCACAGTGTAAAAGAAAGTGACAAAAAATGTAACATGCTGCGCCATGACCCCGACCTTGAAGACAAGAACTTCAAGGTGGTTTGCATCACATCTTCTAATCATGAGATATACTAAGTTTTCATCCCTTAATCTCACAAAGATTTAAATTATACAGTGGAAAGAAAACATGGCAAACAGTGAACTGTAATCTTGACATTTTATATGGTACTTGATAAACATCCTAATAATGATATGTAAATAAACAAAGTTGCATACCTAAATCTCAAATACCTCTAAAGTGACAAAACCAAATGAAAAGTGCAAATGAGCTGTGAACCTGACTCAGAAGAGATAAACTCTATTCCAATATGAAACGATGATGTAAGGGTAAAGAGTTTCATATAGTAATCTCAATTGGCTATAATATTACACAACAGAAGGTAGTATGTGATGGAAATCTTCAAATACTATGCCTTGACCTTGACTAGACAGAACCTTCATTGTGGTATGAGAAACACCTTATATGATGATGTACAAGTGTGCTATGTTTCATCCCTTACTCTGAAATCTCTAAAGTTATGAGCAGAATTGAAAGTGTGATGAAAAGGTCAAATATTGAACTATGACCTTGCTCATGAAGACTTGACATTCAGTGCTGTATGCAGCACACCTAACAATAATGTTTACGGTAAGTATATCAAGCTTCATCCTTTAATCTCAAATGGCTTTAAAGCTATGGAGAGTAATGGAAAGTGTGATGAAAATGTAAAATACCGAATTGTGGCCTCAACCTTAAAGATAAGTATCCCTCTTCCCACCTGTTGTTCACAACTTAAAGTTTAATGCTAAAATATAAGTAAATCAAGTTCATATTCCTTAATGAAATGGCCAACCAAGTAGTCAGTGAGTCCATGGGCAAGGCATTTCTTCAGCATGATGAAGTGAACATTTATTGAAAAATGAAGCATACAATCATCTGTCTTGACATTTCTCACATAAACAGAACTGGAGAAATGAACTTGAAGCACAAAACCAATCCAAGTTAGTTAAGTATAAATATGAAAATGAAATCAAGAATTTACAAATAATTTTTGTGTTTCCTTAAGGGATTCAAGATTATGAGTCCAAATCCCCTTGGTGTCATGACTAATTTTTGTGTTTCCTTTTAAGGGATTCAAGATTATGAGTCCAAATCCCCTTGGTGTCATGATTAATTTTTGTGTTTCCTTAAGGGGTTCAAGATTATGAGTCCAAATCCTCTCGGTGTCAGTACTAATTTTCATGTTTCCTTAAATGATTCAAGATTATGAGTCCAAATCCTCTTGGTGTCAGGACTAATTTTCATGTTTCCTTAAGGGGTTCAAGATTGAGTCCAAATCCTCTTGGTGTCATGACTAATTTTTGTGTTTCCTTTTGAGGGATTCAAGATTATGAGTCCAAATCTCCTCGGTGTCAGGACTAATTTTCATGTTTCCTTAAGGGGTTCAAGATTATGAGTCCAAATCCCCTTTGTGTCATGATTAATTTTTGTGTTTCCTTAAGTGATTCAAGATTATGAGTACAAATCCTCTCAGTGTCAGGACTGGCAGTCAGAGCCAGGAAAATACAAACATTGGTCTCAGAACTGGGAACAAAATTAAAAAAGGGGGGGGCTCTAATGCACAAATGAGGGTAAAGTGAAATTTACACTGAATATACATGACTGTACACACATAGCCCATCAGGACCCCACCCCCCCCTAACAAAAAACTCTTGGGGTAGGCATTATGAAGCTCACTATGACATCTGATTAAAGAAGATTACTTAGTGTTATATTTTCTAAGCAAATGTGTTGAAATTAGGACCATGGGAAATTACACTACCATATATTGTTAAGAATCAACATATAGGTATGAAATATTCTAAATAAATGGAGAGTTTGTACTCTGGTTTGGACAATGATCAAGGCCAGAATATAGACTGATACACAGAATTAATGATATTCAGGAAGACAAAGAAATTATATCATTGTTTTTATATTTATATTATACATTCAAGACAATTTAATTTTGTAATTTCTCCATTAAATCATTTCAAAAAGATCATGTTTACAAAGGCAAAATATTATAATGTTGCCATAAGAAATCATTGACCTGAAGCTTGCATAAAATTATAGAGTGAATATCTGTCTCTGTCTGTCTGTCTGTCTCCCTCTCCATATACCTTTACTACTTTTATGTTCTGCACATTGGGAACTCTATTAGAATATGGTCCTGTTTTTGCTTCTGTGAGGAAAATATTCTCCAACTGCTGATACTCTGGACTCAGATTCAACATGTTTACACGTTTCAGATTCTCCTTGTCTTGCATTTCATCCCATGCCTCGGGTAAAGCACCAACTCTAGCTGGAAAACAATAATAATAGCTTTGTTATACAACTATGGAAAAGAATAAAGCCATGTTATTGACCACTATGGAAAAGAATAAAGCCATGTTATTGACCACTATGGAAAAGAATAAAGCCATGTTATTGACCACTATGGAAAAGAATAAAGCCATGTTATTGACCACTATGGAAAAGAATAAAGCCATGTTATTGACCACTATGGAAAAGAATAAAGCCATGTTATTGACCACTATGGAAAAAAATAAAGCCATTTAATTGACAACAGTTTTTATCTATGATTTGGAATTCATGGAAATTTTATGTTAGCTTGTAATCTGTTTCTGATTAAACTCCTAGTTAAAGGTTGATAGGATGACATTTCATTGAAAATACTTATGATGCAACTTATCCCACTGACATAAAAATTTAAAACTTAAATCTGATGACCAAAACTGGCAATGATTATTACTTTCCTCTGATTTTCTTTCTTCAGCCTCTGGTCATCAATTGTACCACAGGCAGGGTACTCAAAGTCTCAAGGTATCATTCGAATTTTACATCCTGAAAAGTCTTGTCAGTGAGCAGCTCACTTTATGAGAAATATTTCCAGCTGTAGAGGTACTTGAATTATAAAATTGTATTCTTTACCTGTCTATATTATAGGAAAAAACTGTTTTATTGTTCTAATATTTACTCTAGATGTTTGATAGTTCTGACTTGTGTCAAATAATGCAGTGTTATTAGATGACTTCTTGACAATCCAACAGAAGGCAGGACAGAAGATTCCTTGTGGCAGTGAACTAGACACAAGTTAAAATTCCCCATTTTTAAAAACTTTCATTGTCACTATTTGAGTGAAAAACAAAATCATCCACACAATATTTAAACATTGTTTTTTAAATATCAGCATTAACCTTCTTAAAGCGAAAATCATATTATTTGAGTGATAAATCATTTGTTATTTTGGTGTTTAATTTCCGAATTATTCATTCATCATCAATGGTGATAGATTCATCCATCAATTATATTGTTCAATTTTATTTATTCATTTCTTGTTGATTGTTCATTTTAAGTTAACAGTTAAATTTTTTCCAGTTAGGAACAATATATTTTTTCTTTATATCAGTTTCTTAACTCAGTGTGCATCAATGTGTTCAAAATAAAATGCTGTAATTTTATGCCAACAAGTTTGGTGTAGGATTTTCTATCTTCAATCATATATAAAAAAACATCTTAGTCACAGTCATTCTTAGTGTCTTCACTATAATCTGACCCAACTTGGTTCATCTTATTCAAATTTGAATTTCCTATCATTTCTATAGGCATTTATAAAAATATAGCTTATTCCTAACTGAAATAAAAATCACTTCGATTTGGTCACATGCAATGACCACCCTTAAAATCTTAAAATACATACTTTTTGAGATTCAAAAATTCCCCAACTATCTTGGAATATAGCAAGTATAAAGTTACTATTTGGTTTCCACATGTCAGTGACTATTAATTACCTTTCAAAATGTCTTTTCTGACTATCTTTACACTATCGTCTTCATCACCACTGACATATTCAACATAATTCTTGAAATCGATGATATAGACAGTGTCATTACTGGAATCTGGTAGCTCAAGGAATCGATTGCCATTCTTGAAGGCTTTTTCCATTCTAAGATTGATCAGATCATCATAGGGTGTTAACTTTATTTCTTCTGCTGTTACTTCCTCATAATGCCACTGGACTATCTGACACAACTGCTCAGCTTCCTTTTTTTCACTTTCTTTCCTTGCTCTGTCTCTCAACTTCCCATGAAACTCATGTTGTGCCCTGGACACATTCTGTTGAGTTCCTAGGATCAAAATTTGTTTTTCCTCCTGTTTGAACTTGCATTCAACAAGCAAATCTGTTTTAAAGAACTCCTCAACCTGTAAAAATGAACAATATCAAAAAACATTCTTGTATAGTCTACCAGGTGATTCTATTTAAGTCTTAAAGGAGTACTTTCCAGTCTTCTAAAAAAATACTTTTGATGAAAGCAAAGATCGATGACAATATTAGTGCTTAGTTATTTGAAGCAGAGGAATGCTGATATAGAATGTCCCATTCAAATAAGACATTTCTACAAGTCACTTTACACAATTTTCAGCAAAGTATTATGAGTATGAATGGTATTTGGTTCTACTTTGCACAAATTTGTGTAGGTATATTGGAGAAATAGTAAAACTATATAACTCATTTGAATCCAATATAGTTTATAGAAAATTACAATGTTATATAATACTTTATTATAGCATATTGTTTTATGCAAGATTGTATTACTGTATGCTGTCAAAGTCATGTGAATCTCGAGTTTTTCTGCTGAGATGTGGGATATCTCCCATCCCTCACTGAAATCTCTAGTCTGGCACCCTTGCCTCCCATGATGCATTGCACATGAGAACAGGCATTTGCTGCTGAATTGCCAATTACCTGTGGAGAAATTAAAGATGATGGAAGTCATGTACAAATGCATTGGTACTAAAGATACAGCATCAAATCAGTTATTTCCAACTGTTGCCACCAACTGCCACCAACTTTTTCATTGTATTAGTCACAACTATTTCAATTAAACAAGTACTGAGTGTTTGTTTAAAGTGTCTATGCAGTACTGTCATTTTCAGCCATTAAATATGAGCTGGGGGAGGGGTTTTGGTGAGATATTGTTAAATTGTATGTCTACACTTTTTATGCAGGTTTGTGTGATAGCAATGCTTATTTGAATGAAAATATATTTCCTATAGGACTAATATTAATACTTGATCTATCCAGATTTTCAGTCATGGTTATTACATTGTATCATTTTGCTAAGCAAGATGGATTGAAATGACAAAACTGTAAAACTCCAAAAACTACACTGCACAAATAGGTATCTTCTGCATTATTAACCAAATCCCACCAACCCCAAGCACATCATCTGTTCCATTATTGCATCCTAAAGCAAATGTATGCTGTATAACAATATAGTCAATATATTAAAATTGTTAAAAATTATTGTAAAAAACCCCCAGTAAAATACAACTGACAGAACTTTCATTAAATAAAACATCATCTGAATGACTAAAACAGAGATACAAATGCACAATTTCTACCCCTCCAAAGTAAAAAATAATGGCTGAAAATGACAGTACTGCATTTGATATTTAAAAACAAAAACACATAGTTCTTCTTTAATTGAAACACTTGTGACTAATACAATGAAAATCTGGTGCCAACAGCTAAAAATTTCTGATTTATTTCTTTATTACCAACATATATTTTCACCATCTAGAATTTCACCACTGCTATCAACCATTCAATGTGCATGCCTGACCTCGAGTGTGGAGAATCATCAGAGGCCAGGGCTATAAAATCTCTAGCCAACTAAAAATTATTGTTAAAAATATTCCAGGACAGACATTTTTCTGGAATTTTCTTACACCTACTTCCAGTGTAGAATATAAGACTTCCTGTGATCATTTTGATTGTGTGACTGTATGGATGACAATTCCATTGCTCATGCTACGGATGACAACCTAAAATTAATCATTTGGAATACTCAATGTGTGATCAGCAGTAATTCAGAAAGGATGAAATACATTAATGGATTACAGCTGGCTTATATGCTAATAAATAGTTTGAGTGGAATAAAACAGGTCAGTTTGGTATCAGACTTTGCTGATATCTAAGCATACATGATCTCCCAATGCTAAAATGCCATAATTTAAACAAAATTCAATAATGGATGGAAAGAAGAATTTCAGTGGTTGGAATCAAGTACAAAGGAACATGAACATGCATTCTGCCCTTCTGCCATTCCTATAAAGTCAATTTTAAGAGGAACATCTTAAAGTCTGCAAAGATAGAACCGATCATGCAAAGTTCTGGCTTCAACCCATGGGCAGGAAATAATAAAACTTCTTGGTGGACTCTGTATAATTTAATAATTTAATTTAACACTGCCACATGGACTATGTACAATTTAATAATATATTTACCACTGCCACATGGACTCTATATTTTAATAATGTATTTACCGCTGCCACATGGACTCTGTATAATTTATTAATATATTTAACACATTTCAATGCAGACTCTGAAGAAAACTCAGGTTGACTCTAGAGAACTGGTAACTGCAGTGGCTCACTGATTAGCAAGCTGGACTCAAAAAGAAAGGGTACAAATTTGAATCTTGCCATCAAACCATCCTGGGTTAGCTATTGTCATGTGTCCTTGTCATGTGACACTTTACTCCAAATACTAAAAAACCTCCCTGTGTTGCTGTGCTGCATAACACGACAAACCAAAGAAAACCTAAATCCAGTAACAAGACACATCATCTCCTACATGTTGAACAAAGATGAAGACTACCACCTGACATATAATCCTGACAATGGTCTCCTAAGAAATATTAAAAATGCTAGCAGTACACACAAGGACAGCATTCAATAGCAACAAGTTACTCTGAAAGGACTAATGTGATGAAATGATGTCAATAATTTAATATTTAAAAAAGGAAATTTGTTCAGTAGCTGTTTTTTTTTACTTGCATGTTAAAAACTGGGTCAATGAAAATCCTCCCTCTTTCCCAGTCAAAACTCTTGATAAAGTTTGCAAATCTCCTGATCTATCCAAATCTGACATTAATGTAGTGTTTGAACCACAAAGCCATGCAAAAATTATATTATATTATATTATATTATATTATATTATATTATATTATATTATATTATATTATATTATATATTATATTACATTACATGTATATTATATTACATTATATTATATTATATTATATTATATTATATTACAATGCTTTGTAATTTTAACTTTTAATATGGTAAAATATTTTTCTTTTGTAAACTGGAAACAATGTTGAAATGTCATGTTGATGCTGCAAAAGGGTAACTACAGAACCTGGATGGCACAGCATTAACACACTAGCTTTACATCTCTATTGTTTGAGATTCAATTACTGGCTCCAGCATATATGAGGTTAAAATGGTCCTATTCTTCTAGGTTTTCCAGTTTCCATGACTTTTCCGTAACATCAGGAGCATTTAATGTAATTTATTAAAACTGTCATTTGGATTGTTTTAAATAACAAACAAAGAGAAAAGTCTATTATACACTTGTTGAATGTTTAATTGGTTATCTTTATTTGGGTCATTTTAACATTGACTGTTAGGTTACCTAACTCATCACCTAAAGCTTATTTCCTTCCTATATCAGTAATCCATCCCCAAATTTGGAAGGCATTATGTGGTGTACAACTGACAGTTTATTTTAAAGAAACTTTTCCTTTGTTTGTTTATGACCTTCACTTTGGATATTTTGATGTCAAAATAAAAATGTTTCTTTCTTGGTCAAAGTGAATGTCAACCATTACCTCAGAATCCAGTTCTCCAGAAGAATAAAAATATCTTTCTGTCTATATAATTATAGTCAAGGCATACATGCCAACCCCTGGCGAGGAAAAAGCATAATCCAAGTTGACAAAAGGAGTAATCTGAGCAGAAAAAGCAATACTCCACATATAACATAATAAAATTCAATGTACATATGTACAAAACACATGCATATTTTCCACAATTTTGGTCTCCGGAAGCTTCCATTTGAACAAAGGACCAAAGTTGTATTCTACCACTAGTTGTAGTCAGTGTTCTATTAAGAGCTCGGTAAATAATGCCCCTGCATTTATAAAATTTGTTTCCACAATTTAGTTCTGCTGTTAAAGAAAACTTACCTTAGTTTGGAGTTAGCAAAATGAGCTAATTCAAGGTGTCTTTATTTTACACTATGACCAATATTAAAATCCTTTCCACACAGCCTGCAATGGGCATGAAGCTGCCCTAGAATGGCACTGTATGTTGTTCTTCATGTATTTATCTCTGAGTTGTTTTTCCATTTTTTTTTCTTTCTAATCCATCTGTGAAATCATTTGAGAAACACTTTTGCTGTAACATACGCATTGACTAGAATAAATAGGATGACTTTTACCACCAAATTCCTACAGAATGGTTCTGTACCTCACATTATTTTTAATGAAGAATATGTGAGCAAAGATTAAAAATTAGAAAACCAGTCTGTTATGGCCTAAGCCAGACAACTGCTATAAACAGAAACAGAGGTCTTTTTGGAAATATGGCAGCTGCTATAAAAAGAACATAACACTAAGGAAAGTCACCGCTAGTCTAAAGACAAGTGTACTTTTATGTCACAGTTACTCAGAAGCCATCTTTTCTAGAAAATGTTTTGTGCGATTAGTAGGATGTTAATAAAAATGAGAAATTATTAATTTTTTTGGGAGGGGAATATACGGATAAAGCATAATCACTGTACATTTACATGTAAGGTGTAATTTTGTGAAAAAAGCGTAATGATTATGCCAAAAGCATAATGGTTGGCATGTATGTCAAGGGGAAGCAACCCTTACAGGTTAACTCCCATTTTTATCCATTAGGATAATGATGATGTGGTAGCAAGTGATTACAAACTTAAGCTGATGGTTTGGATTGTTTTTGTGTTTTATAGCACAGGAACACAAATTGGTTTACTTAGAGGTGAGCCAATTAGAGAACAGTGCATTGCCCAAGCACACACCATGGCAGCCTGCCTGGATAATTCTGATGGTAGGATTCAAACCAGAAAGTCTTTGGATCACACGTCTGACTGACAGTTAAGCCATTCACATCAAATTAGAAACAAATGTGAAGTTTAGTTTGCTATCATGATATAACTTAGAATGACATAAAGTGCAGACAAATGGATGTAATACAGAAAAGGAAAGAAACCTTGTTTGTTCTGACTTGACTTACTTCTTGTGGGCTCATTTTAGCGATGAGATCATCATTTAAGGGTGTGCTGGTGTAGACTGTGTTCAGCTTCATCTCCAAGTTGGTTATACAGCAAGTTATGTTGAGTTCTGAATCTGAGTACACTTGGATCCTGACTTGAGACATCTGACTGCGAGAAAAAGTTGATGCCTGTCGATACTCGAGTCCACTTGTTGGCAAGAAAATGTCTTTTACATCACGTCCAAAATCTAAAAAGTATAAAAGAACTTATATAACAATTCATGAGTTATGGAATCAGAGTGAGAAAAATGTTCTGTCTTTGTATTACTTATATAATTAAGATTGTACATTATAGGTATAACATATATTTCCTTACAAGTCAGACCAAACTGGACAGACTTAGATCTACCATTGCTTAATGAACAAAGATCTGGGTTTTTTGCAATTTGCTATGACTAATCTATGAACAAAGAACCCAGACAATGATCTGAAAATGCATTAAGCAATGGTATATCAGAGTCTATTCTGTTTGGAATTGACTTATAAGCAAGTACATACGGTATATGGCTAATTATTTGTACTTTAATGGTATATCAGAGTCTATTCTGTTTGGAATTGACTTATAAGCAAAGTATGTATGGTATATGGCTAATTATTTGTACTTTAATAGTATATCAGAGTCTATTCTGTTTGGAATTGACTTATAAGCAAGTACGTATGGTATATGGCTAATTATTTGTACTTTAATGGTATATCAAAGTCTATTCTGTTTGGAATTGACTTATAAGCAAAGTATGTACAGTATATGGCTAATTATTTGTACTTTAATAGTATATCAGAGTCTATTCTGTTTGGAATTGACTTATAAGCAAGTATGTATGGTATATGGCTAATTATTTGTACTTTAATGGTATATCAGAGTCTATTCTGTTTGGAATTGACTTATAAGCAAAGTATGTATGGCATATGGCTAATTATTTGTACTTTAACAAACTTCTCATTTTAATTATTGTTACAAATGGTATTTTCCCCATATTAAATGTTGATGAGGTCATATTGTAGCCACACTCTTGTATATATTGTTGACATTATCGATGTAACTGGTAATAGTGGACACTGCATTAGTAGAGATGACCATTATAATTAAATGAGTGACCAACATCAAATTTGATTTCAATGATCAGAAAATTATAAAATTTGGTAGAACTTGTAAGAAAAGAGATACACAAAGTTTGCATAATCTCACTCAAAGCCACCACTACCAAATCTCAAAGCAGAAAAAAAAGTTACTAAATGTAATACATTATTGTTTACAGAAATGAATTGACTCCATTTCTTTCAAAATAATCATGTGTCAACATAAAAAAGTAAGCATGAATGTCATTTTCATTCATTAAGAATTTACAATGAATACAGCCTTAAACTTAATTAATGTAATGATAAAACATTTATTAATTCAAATTTATTTAAAAAAATTTAGTGTATTTTGGTACATGTTTCAATCAGACTTTAAGAAACATTTATTATGACTGTATGTGGTTTAAAGTATGTAATACTGGTCAATAGATTTTGAAGAATATTTATGTCGACTCAGCATTTCAGTGTACTAAACCTGTAATCTCAATTCCATTGCTACATGGACTGTTACTATTAAATTACTTTATTTAATAAGGGCAACTAAGATAGTTGTGATACGCTATTGATGCCTGATGCCTTCAAGATGAAGAAGGCATTTTGAATTCAGTTAATAAAATACATTAAGGTACAAATTATAATGTTAATTGTAATGAACATACTTTATAATTACAAAACCCCTGGAATCAAAAACTTGTCTAATACACTCTGCATCTGGTGATATTTATACAGTGTTTCTCCCTCTTATAACTCCAACCACTTCTATGGCTGGAAAGCGGCCTAATTATAGGGGAACACACAAATCTGAGTAATAATTACATATAAATTCAGGTGAACCTTCTGGCTGGGAGAGTTTTCCTTCTGATATGAAGGGTGTACCTTGTCCCTTACTGAAATACAGAATTATTACACCCTGTTTTAAATGTAGTATATTTACTGTAAAGACTACCTCTGACCATATGACTGTGTGCATGGCACTTTCATTTCTAATAAAACAGACAATAACAAAAAAGCAATCTTTGACTTATGCTATGAGTGATCAGTGGTAATTTGCAAACAATTTTACACATTAAATATTATGGTTGGATTATGGTTGAATTACTAAAAAAAAATCAAGCATCAAAAGAAGACAAGGAACAATACTTGGATTCTTTTAGCAAGGTTGGTTTTACTTCAGTGTTTAAAGTTTGTGGAGATGGATTATACTGTATGTGATCAGAAGTAATTCTGAAAGGATTAAAGCTGTTAAAAATGGATTATGGTTATATCAGCCATTAATAGAGAATTCAAATAACATTAACAGGAAAGGTATACTTTGGTCATTAGAATTTATCAAGAAATCTCGGCATGAGTTATTTCTCAATGTCATAATGTTAAAATGTTAACAACCATAATATCACATACAATTCAAAACGGGACAAAATGGTTATTTAGTGGTTGAAATAAAGTTCAATGGGACATTCTGCCACTCCAGTAAATTTAAATTCAAGAACTTCCCAAATTTGATCAGATAGCATAAATATGGAGCAATTCTGCAGTCAGCTATTTGAATCTACCTACATGCATACAACATTTTAAAAAAATCACGGTGGACTAATTAGTGTTGTACTAGCATCACCACATTCCAATACAAAAAATGAAAGGACATTTTCTATTCTATGGAAAATATGGGCTGATCTCAGAGGAAACATGGATTCGGTAATTGAGACATCATGGGGACAGCCACAAATAGTCAGTGATATACTAAGAAAGAAAAAAAATGGTTGTTCTACATATGAGAAGAGTAGGAAATTCCAATTGTTATTGTGAAAGGACTGATGTGACAATGTGAATATTTTAATACAGAAAAGGAAATTTATTAAGTAGTTTTCATTCTTGTCCATTTGCATCCAACAAGTCTGGGTAACAAAAATCATCCTAATTTTGAAGTAAAAATTCATGACCATATTTTGCAAATCTCCTGATATCATAAACTTATTTCTCCATTCTGTCACATATATACATCAGAGAAAGAAATATATCAATTTTTAAATATTTAATATTGTCATTTAAAAATGACATGCATGTTATGCAAGTAATGTTATTAAACTTTGAGACTAATCAATTAATTTGCAGAGAGAGGGGCACCTGGGATTTGAAAAAATATCTGGTGTCAAAATGAGTTTTAAGCAGTTTATACAAATTGGTTTCTACAGATGCAAATTTGTTATTTTTAGACACAAATATGTTTTTGAATTATCATTATTACATGGCTTTTGTAATCAGAATGCATGCAAAAGTTTATAATGACTTAAGGAAATATGTGTTTTTGGTAATTATAATAATAATAATTATTTATAATTATTATAATGTCTCTATTCATTAAGGTAATTCAAATTTGTGTTGGAGCAAATGAACAAAAACATCTACTGAAAACATGAAAGTTTTATTATTATTTTAACTTTAAAAAGCTGAGATACATCATGATAGGGCACTGAGATTCCACTCAACAAAATTCATAAATGCCCATATACAGTGTGAATCTGCTATAGCGTGCTCCATTATAACACTAATTTGGATATAACATGGTCGTGGCATGGCTCTCAAAATTTCATTAACCTTTTTACTGGTATTTTTCTCCTGAAATTTTAAATACAAAAAGGAAATTACATAAAGTTGTGTTATCATTTTAGAAAAGAGATTGCTTATAAATTTGAATATAAGATGGTTGTGGCGTGGACCCTGAAATATCATATGCATATATTATTCTTGTACATGGAAAACATTTTTTCTTAAAAGTGCAAAAAATAACGTATAGAAAGTTTAGTATCATTTTGGAGAGGAAATCAAATATGGATTCCAATATAAATTGATCATGGAGTGGCTCCTAAAATTTCATTTACCTTATTACCAGTATTTTTCTCATAAACAAAAAAATTTAAGTATGAAAAGTAAATTACGTTTTGTTATCATTTTGGAAAAGAGATTGCTAAATTTGAATTTAAGATGTTTGTGGCATGTATTATGCTCATACATGGAAAATGTTTTGTAATCATTTTGGAAAAGAGATAGCTAAATTTAAATTTAAGATGTTTGTGGCATGTATTATTCTCGTACATGGAAAACATTTCTTCCTAAAAGTACAAAAAAAATAATGTGTAGAAAGTTCATTATCATCTTGGGGAGGAAATCACATATGGATTCTAATATAAATTGATCATGGCATGGCTCCTAAAAGTTTTACATTTTACAAATTAATTTCTTACAGTTTTGTGCCAACCACTCCGGTGGCCTAGTGGTTAGAGCATCCTCCTAGTATGCGGGAGGTCATGGGTTTGATCCCAGATCGAGTTATAACATGTGCACAAGGCTTAGCGGTATTGTTTTATGCAATCAGTTCACCAATAAATAATGCCGTTCATTTCCTACAAATATAACCCCTTGTTTATTGTTGTGGTCAGAAAGCAGCTGAAAATTACAGTTTTTCAAACAATAATAAAGTATTGCAAATCATGGATGAGAAAATTTAGCAGAATGAAATTTAATAGGACATCGTTATTTAACCTTTAGACTTACAGTTTCATTATTTGTTACATACTATTTGTTATTTATTTTTTTCCCATTGAATTCAGTCGCATACCATTCTGTGACAAAATTAATGAATATTTTAAATATGTGTGTGAATATTTTCAATGGAAATATTTGTATTGTGGATTCAATGTATATGATGAGATTCACAGGTGAGTACATTGTGTTGATACTCTATTCATGCTATAGATTAGATGTGTATTCATAAACTATACATGTGGACGCACCAATGCGTGGTTCTCTGAATATAGTAATATATATGCAATCTGTTATCATTGCAGGTTTTTGTCTCATTTAATATACACTGATTGAAAATGGTAACTATGCCAACGATGAACACATTTTTGCACCAGCTTTTATTACCCTGCCATAAAACCCAGCAAATTTGTTGGTACTGTACATGGTTGCTTATAACATGGTTCAGTTCATAACACAGTCGGGTTTTATGGCTCCCAACCAATGTGTTATAGTGGGGTCAGACTGTATTTTGTTCACTTGACTTAAAACCTGTGTGAATCCAGAATAAAAATATTTGTACCGTGTATAATTTTTGTGCACAAGTATAGTTTTATGAGAGCAGAGCCAAAAGCGTGAGACTGGGTGAATAACCACACCATAGCCTAGGACATGAGACTGGGTGAATAAACACAGCATAGCCTAGGACATGAGACTGGGTGAATAACCACAGCTTTGCCTAGGACATGAAAATGGGTGAATAACCACAACATAGCCTATGACATTAGACTGGGTGAATAACCACAGCAAAGAAATATTTTATTACCTGAAAGAGAGATATGTCCAATCCAAGCATTTACATTACTCTAGAGATAGTATGTCTAATCCAAGCCTTTAGATTACAGCTCTAGAGACAATATGTCCAACCCAAGCATTTACATTACAGCTCTAGAGATCTGTCGAATCCAAGCATTTACATTACAGCTCTAGAGATCTGTCGAATCCAAGCATTTACATTACAGCTCTAGAGATCTGTCCAATCCAAGCATTTACATTACAGCTCTAAAGACCTGTCCAATCCAAGCATTTACATTAAAGCTCTAGAAATAATATGTCCAATCCAAGTATTTGCATTCCTCTAAAGATCTGTCCAATCCAAGCATTTTATATTACTGCTGTAGAGACAATATGTCCAATCCAAGTATTTACATTACTCTTGAGATATTATGCCCAATCCAAGCATTTACATTACTATAGAGATAGTATGTCCAATCCAAGCAGTTACATTACAGCTCTAGAGATATGTCCAATCCTAGCATTTACATTACAGCTCTAGAGATAATGTGTCCAATCCAAGCATTTACATTACTCTAGAGATAATATGTCCAATCCAAGCATTTACATTACTTTAGAGAGAATATGTCCAATCCAAGCATTTACATTACTCTAGAGATAATGTGTCCAATCCAAGCATTTACATTACTCTAGAGATAATGTGTCCAATCCAAGCATTTACATTACTCTAGAGATAATATGTCCAATCCAAGCATTTACATTACTCTAGAGATAATGTGTCCAATCCAAGCATTTACATTACTCTAGAGATAATATGTCCAATCCAAGCATTTACATTACAGTTCTAGAGATAATATGTCCAATCCGAGCATTTACATTACTCTAAAGATGTGTCCAATCCAAGCATTTACATTACTCTAGAGATAATATGTCCAATCCAAGAATTCACAATTCTCTACAGAGAATATGTCCAATACAAGCATTTACATTACAGCTCTAGGGAGAATATGTCCAATCCAAGCATTTACATGACTCTAAAGATAATGTGTCCAATCCAAGCATTTAGGTGGCGCTCACCAGTTATTATGTACTTTTGAGAGAGGGAGGTATGTAAGGTGAAGTTGTTTGCATTTTAAACATGCACAGTGTAGAGAATGTTGGCATACCTATATACTACTTTCATGTAATGTGGATGAAATTTCTTTGGATATTGTACTTTTGGAAATTTTAAATGATCTTAGGACACTGCTAACTAAAATGACTGCTCCCTTGTGCTCCAAAAATCAACCTAAATTTGTCTAAAGTACACTATTCTTGGCAGCTATTAAAATATGGAAAATGAATTTTGCCAAACTAGATAATACCAGCTTCTAAAAGTGCAATGACTGAATTACCAAATACATAAAATGTAAAAAAAGTTATCGGCTCTTTTTTTTACAATTTACCTCTGAAGTTTGAGAAGTGAAAATGAGCAAGTAGAGCTAGCACTTTTTTGAAAGATGCACATCTGGAGTAAGGCCAAGCTGTATACTCTCTAACCCATATTACACCCATCAATCATACATCAAAATAAAGAGAATTAAAGGTTCTTTGAACAACACCTAAGATATACAAAGTCTCTTTTAAATAACCAGTATAACTAGTGAGGAAACTCAGGGAAACTCTTTGTCTTTAAAATTTTAACCCTATGCTAAATACAAAACTGTAGAGCGCCACCTTACATTACTCTAGAGATAATATGTCCAATCCAAGCATTTACATTACTCTAGTGATAATGTGTCCAATCAAAGTGTTTACATTACTCTAGAGAGAATATGTCCAATCCAAGCATACATTACTCTAGAGATAATATGTCCAATCCATGAATTTACAATTCACTAGAGATAATGTGTCCAATCCAAGCATTTACATTACTCTAGAGATATGTCCAATTCAAGCATTTACATTACTCTAGAGAGAATATGTCCAATCCAAGCATTTACATTACTCTAGAGAGAATATGTCCAATCCAAGCATTTACATTACTCTAGAGAGAAAATGTCCAATCCTAGCATTTACATTACAGCTCTAGAGATATATGGACATCAAAGTATGTGTTTCAGTGTGTGTAAAATTATCCAAATTTGGCAAAATCATAAAATCAAAAAGGTGAATATTATGACATGTAAGAAGAATAATTATCTTTAAAATATTGGAATCTTTATACCTCTAGTTATATAAAGAAATAAAAAAATAAATGAAATAAAGAGCTATTATTAAAACAAACAGAATCCATAAGGTTCCAATCCAAAATTTTTGTATTTTATTCAGGGTTCAAATTCTACAGAGAAGATGTGTCTTGTCATTTTACCTGCTGGAACCTATCTTGCTGAAAAAAATCTGCAAATGCTTATGTTGGTGTTTATCAGGTTTTTTTTTAGGTATTCAAAGCCTACCAGACATTACATGTATCTAGCTCAGGATGGTTTCCACTGAGTTCAAAAACATTCAAAGTGTACCAGATACTGCATGTATCTAACTCAGTATGGTTTCCACTTAGTTCAAAAACATTCAAAGTGTACAAAATACTGCATGTATCTAACTCAGTATGGTTTCCACTGGGTTCAAAAGCATTCAAAGTGTACTAGATACTGCATGTATCTAACTCAGTATGGTTTCCACTGGTTTCAAAGGCATTAAAAGTGTACCAGACACTGAATGTATCTAGCTCATTAAGGTTTCCACTGGATTCAAAGTGTACCAGACATTGCATATATCTACCTCAGTATGGTTTCAACAAGGTTTAAAGGCAGTGCTATGTGCTCAGAATGAATTCCCATTTGTAAAACACAACAATGCTTACAAATCTTTAGACAAAACTGAAATGTTTAGCTTGTCAGATTTTCTTCAAATTTTGGTAACAGAAAGGCACATTAAGGTTCCTAAATCTCGGTACAAGTGTAGGTGTAGGAAAATTTTGTCAGAACAGGGAGGGGGCAGAAATGCAGATTTTCAGCTATTTTTGAGCACTCTGACTAAAGCCTTGCATAGATGAAAGCTGAATAAGTCATGCTTAAAATCATTATAAAATCAAATGTTACATTAATTTGGATTATATGGTATGGAAACAGCCATTTAAAAAATGTACAATTTGAACCACAAAGACGGAACATCTATCAGATTAAACTTGTTTTTGCAATTTTGGGATATCTGAAGAGCATAACATAAATCTATCCTCCACAATAGTTGGATTACCTATGAATTTGTCCCAGGTCCTGCCAAACATTCCCCTCGGTCCTTTGCGGGAAACCTTCACCATTCCTTTTTTGATGGCTGGAATGAATTGCGGTTGTCTGTGGTACACAACTATATTCACATGCTGGAGTTGATGATTTTTTCCCCCTTCATCAAAATTTATCAAAGCCTCAAAAAACATCTCTGCAATTTTGTCTGCAGCAAATAAAATATATCCACCACCTACCAAAAACAAAAAGTTAGATAAATTATAGTTAATTCTGGGCAAGGATTTATAATGAAATACAGTTCAAAGATGGATGGCCTTAATATATGACCTAACATGGTCAAATACTATTCAATTCAGGGACTTTAAAATCATATTACTGTCAACTGGTCAAAACATTTTTATGTTTCATTATTAAAATTATAATTATTTTTCTTAATACCATATAAAATAAGGCACTTATTTTAACTGAGTAAATTCAGTAAATTTTATTTCCAAAATGCATTTTTAAACCCAATCCTTCTGCAACTATAATGCTTAGGCATATAACATCTCACATATTTGTCAAAAATGTAAGCAGGGACAGACTTAATGTTTTATGTCATGCTGATATAAAAAATACTGACCTGTACCCAAAACTGGGAAAGCTATAGAAGACAGTTTATTTTTACTGGCTTTCTTCAGACACTTCTCAATAACCCTCTTCCATCCAGTTAATGTATCCTGAAACTTCACGTGGATAATCTTCTTGCATTTTAATCCAAAGCTGTCAGTCATCACAACCCCACTCTCATATAATTCTTCAGCTGTAAATTAGCAAATCATATAAGAAAATAAAGTCTCTGCATCATTAATGGTTTTGTTTAAAATTTAGCACTTTTAGCACCAGATCAAGCTCAAGTGTATTTAGAAATAACAACTTCTAACAGATGATTCATTTTTTGCAATCCAAAATCAATCCAAGCCATCTATTCCTCAGCTGCAATTTCCTTAAGTTTTGTGGAAATGTTGAACAGTATGCATATTGCTTTTAGAATAATAATTTTTACAGATGTTTCCTGTAAAACAGAAAAATGATAAATTAAATAATTTCATGCCGATACAGGGTTTGAAGAGACCAGTGGTACAAGGTAAGGAATCTGCAGTTTTTCCAGTGGGACCCATGACATATACATGTACTTCTCTGAAGCCCTTCAGACCGCCCACTTTTTCCACCAAAAATGAAAATTGGAGGTATTCCCTGCAGTCTCAGTGGTTTCACATAAAATGTAAAATGTCAGGAAGTGTACTTGCAAAATTACATACAAGCAATGTTACTTGAAGCCTACTAACAGATTTGCTGTGAACAAGTTGTTAGACTGGAACATTATGTATAGAAATGTATATGAGCCACTAAAACTTTACCTCTGAATTAGTGTACCATTCTACACAAGAATCAAAGTCACAAGACCTAAAATCTAATCTTATTCAAAGTTTCTTCACCTTATTACATGGAAAGAGAAAATTTCAAGGTTGTCTACTTGAAGCCTCATTCAACAAGACTAAGATGTCTGATGGCTGGTAAGAAAATGTATTGATGCATATTGCATGACTGATTGTATACTGTAAGGCTGAATTAATGATTGACTACAAACACTATGAAATGAATTGGCACATGGCTAACATAACAAATGATTAATATGAGTCTTGAATTTATTTAACTTTGGCAAATCTGAAAAGTTTCAGGATCCTGAAAATTGTTGCACATCAAAACAGAACAAGCCAAAACAGGATTCAAAATGTCACATTTCAAGAACACTGAAAAACAAATTGGTTCTGGGTTGAATGTGATCTTGACACAGGAAAAATGTGGTGTTCACACTGTTTGAAGTTCCCTGATTTAGTTATTGGTTCAGGACAGTATACCATGGGGCAATGAGGTTGACCCAATTGAGGTGCATGCAAAATGTAAAGAACATTTAGCATGTGTAAGACAGCAGCCATCAAAATCTAGTGATGAAGATCATAATTTTGCTATAGCAGATGACCTAGTCATTAAAGCCATGATTAAACTAAATAAAGAGCAGAGATTGAATGTATTCAATACTGCCTATTGTGTTCCATAACATGGAAAACCATTATCTGATTGGCAGAATCTGGAAAGTGATTGTGAATGACCAGACTATGAGACTACATATTTCTTTGAGTTAATGTGTTTCAATTATTGATGTTAAAAGAGTTAATGATTTTATTACAGCACATACAGGTAGCCTTGCTTTTGTATTAAATTTGATACTCCTCACAACAGCTCAAGTCACTTGGACCTGTCTTCCCTTAGAGGGTGCCAGGTCCTGGACCTTTAACCAATCAAAACCATTCTCAAGTCTAAATTGTTTTCAGTCCTTTGGTAATTTGTGCAATAGCAGTTATTTATCTGTAACTGCTTTACCTTCAAATCACCTTTGTGAGAATAAACTACCCTGAAATGAGTTTTCCATGTGCATTAAAAATGATTGCTGTTTATACAGTATACAGACATATAATGTGGTGTTAAGAAAGGGATATCTCTCTGTCCTCTTAAGATAACAAGAAAAAAAAAGAATATATATATATGTGAGAATTAATTACTAGGTTGTCATGTGAGTGTGTCTGTTACGCACGAGCTTATATAACAATGATTCAGTGCCATCATTTTTTGGTGATGCATGCTTAGTCATGATGGTATATGGGTTGGTGCATGCAAGCAAGGCGATGGGTGCCATTTACTCGCAGACCTGGGTTCGAAACTCTGAAGAGCACGAATTTAATTTCTCTAACCTGTATGATAGTATTGTTTGTATTAAACTATTATTTCTGCCCAGTATTATCAAGATTTTACTACAGAATCCAGGGATAGCACAGTCTGTTCTGTCTGGTATATATATATATATATATATATATATATATATATATAATAAAATACAACTGGTGGGAGTGCAGAGGGGACTTAAAAATTGTGCTTTATGCATGTCATATCATTTTCTGACCGGTATAAAATAATATCATCCAGAAAGATGAAATGTGGCATGAAATACAACTTTTTCTTTTACAATCTGTATCAACTAATTACATTAAAAGTCATTCCAACAATTAAACAGAAATAAAAATAATCAGAGATGTACAGTCAAATCTAAACCATAATTTATTAGTCAATTATTTAAATTTAGTATGTAAAATCATAAACTTTGTATGGAAATAATATTATAAATACAAAAATTACCCTTATCCTGACATTTCTTTTCCAGAACAGGACATTTTTGCTTCAACAAAGTAGAAACACCACCTGCAATTCACAAAAATGTTTTTTATTAACCTAATCAGGTTTCGTCATTGTGGCAAGTAAATTAAAATAAAAATACTCCAGATGGAGGCCCATTTGAATTAATGATACCACTTCACTCATGATGTCTATTCTCATTAGGATGGGTGATGTCAAAGCCAAATGCCAGTTGAAAACATGGGATTATGTTTACTGCATTTTATTACACAGGAATGCATTGAAAATAGGTGAACTGAAGAAGTCATTGGCTTAAATATTTATCTTTATTTTCGGTATTTATTATGTATCACCTAACTCAAGAAGTATGGAAACAAATATTACTGGATAGGGACTGCAAAATTATACACATGTGAATAATGACACAAAAGTAATCAAGCTATTTACCATTGTGTGGATCCAAAGATAATTCAATGGAAATTTTAACTTTTAAATATGTAACTGGCACTGACATGATCTATTGGTGGAGTGATATCTAGCTAGTGATATCAAAGACTAATATTAGTGGCCCTTGAGGAAAACCAGAACACTCAGATATATAACTATCAAAGATTTCATGCGCTCTAAAGTCTGGAGTCAAACACAGGAAAAATCCTATAAACCCTATTTCATACCTCCATCTTATCCAATTTCAATAATAACACTGGTAAACATTTACTCTGAATAATAAAAACATAAGTAATAACAATAAAGAGGGTGAACTGTTTAGTCAAGGACTATTAAAATCCTTTTTACAAAAAAGTGTAACAATGTTCATAATTAAAAAGAAAATAGTAATTACTATTTAGTTTAACATGTCTTTAATATTATAAATACTAAAATCTATTATAATTATAATATGTAAAATATCTGACTTTATAACTGCTGTAATATCTTCAGCAAATTTTACATGCATCATACCAGAGAACTGGAAGCTTTTCTTAAATCGCTATGTTCTTTGTTTTTGTTGGAGGAAGGTGGTAAGTTTTGCAGAAAAGGATGTATTGTAAGAGTCATTGTTCTCTCTCTCTCTCTCATTAACATCATTAGGATGTTAATGTGACACTTTAACTTTATTAATTAAACATATAATAAACAGTATGATAAAGTGACATTTGTCATATCCTTTGATTAATGTCCAATTTCTCAAAAGTATGTACCCAGTAAATACTGAGTATTCAGGACCCATCATATATATATATATATATATATATATATATATATATATATATATATATATATATATATATATATATATATTGTTTTACAAATCATTTAAGCATTACTAAACTCATTATAAATAGTAATAATTGTGAACAATGTACTCTACTCTAATCCTACCTTGAAATGAAAAATCTGCACCAACACTGTTAACTATGGCATCTGTTGTCTCATTTAAGATATCTCCTGTGTAGACTTTTACTTTCATTTTGCCAACTGTGCAAACTGCAATAACAGAAATATTAATTTTACCAGTGTCTGCATACTTTCACTTTCATTTTGGTTCAAAGACTAAGAAGACTGAAAAATAAAATGTCTAAAAAAGCACAACTGATATTATTTGATCAAGACATCATTTGTATGACTGAATATAATAGGTTGTTATGGAAACAACTTTATGTGTGCATCCACATTAGGCTATAGATAAGAGTTTAATGAACTGAGAACATATATTTTATTCTTTTGTTTTGGGCCATCTATATTGGTTTTAATTTAAATATTTCACCATGTAGAAAACATATGGAACATTTAAGAAAACTTTTATAAAAAAATTGTTTTATAACCTTTAATTCCATTCTACAAAATATTTTGTTAATGGTATGCTGAATGCCTCCCTTATTTTTCTTAGTTCTATATGTATTACTAATGGTGTATGGTCAACCTTTGGGATAACTAAAAGGGATTACTAAAAGGGATTACTAAGTCTAAATGACCTCAACCTTTTGGCCAAGGTATGTAGCCTTGAATTAAAGAAACTGAAGAAACCAATACGTTCTTATTATAATTACCATGAGCATGACCCCTAACCTTTTGAACCACAGAAATTAGAGTTGTTTTTGCCAAAAGTGTTTGGTCAGGGAACTTAATCAAGAACAAAAGACATCCTGCAATACTCATTTATCTTTGAGACATCATGGCCTTGAACTTAGATCATTAGACTTTAAAATCAATTAGCAGAGACTTATCCAACCTAAATGCAAACTTCCACACAGCAAACTCTAGTCAAGATACATGGTCTAGCACTATGCAAAACCATTTCCTTTTCACAGGAACCTTGCTTTCACCTTGTGACCCTACAATCAATGGATTTTTCCATACCCTAAGTGTAAGTCATCCACAGAGTGTGGTCCAGGTCTGTGATAAAGTCCTAATGTTACTGTGCAGAAATAATTTATATTCTTTTGATCACAATGAACTTGACCTTTGAACCTTTAACCCACAAATCAATTGGCTTTTTCACATCAAGAACTTACTTGTGAACAACATAAGGTAGTTACCCTGAAAGTGATGTCATCATATTGAAAAGGCAAATCTAATGGTCAGACATATGGATAATTTACTCCATCAGAAGTTAGACATATAAAAATACCCAAATATCCTACATATAATTTGCATTGAAAACTATACATAACTGACACAAAAAGATGTAAACATGTACACATGCATGGACACAATCTGTAATGCTGTGTCTCATTTTGTTCTACAAGGAAAAAGAAACACTCTTTTACAATATATTATAAAATATGAATGGAAAAGGAGGCATGAGTCCTGATGCCTGTTTGGAAATAATTCCTTAATTGTGTTTATTACATTTATCAGAACACTGGAAAAAAATCTGTGATTGTGTGGCTGGCTAGCAGGGCTATTCAACCCAGAGTTACTGGCCCATCAGAAATAAAATTGCTGTAAATTTTATACTAAATATCACAACTTTACAAAACAAGCTTTTCTTGGAGGGACTGGTTATCTACTTGGACAAAAGAATTTCCAGGAATTCAAGATACGACCATTTCTTCCTTTCAACTGTTGAGTATTGAAACCTCTCATATTCTTCAGTGATAACAATAATTTCTAATTGGCTGTGGTGGACATGTTGGATATCAAATAAGAAAATTCATGGAGCAAGACCATCATATAGTTTATTTGGATCAACAACAATGACACAGTGATGGGGGATGAGATCTGGATTGACAACAATGACACAGTGATGTGGGATGAGATTGGGATCAACAACAATAACACAGTGATGGGGGATGAGATTTGGATTGACAACAATCACACAGTGATGGGGGATGAGATCTGGATTAACAACACAGTGATGGGTGATGAGATTTGGATTGACAACAATCACAAAGTGATGGGAGATGAGATTTGGATAGACAACAATCACACAGTGATGGGAGATGAGATTTGGATCAACAACAATTACACAGTGATGGGGGATGAGATCTAGATCAGCAACAATCACACAGTGATGGGGGATGAGATTTGGATTGACAACAATCACACAGTGATGGGGGATGAGATCTGGATTAACAACAATCACAGTGAAGGGGGATGAGATTTGGATTGACAGCAATCACACAGTGAAGGGAGATGAGATTTTGATCAACAACAATCATACAGTGAAGGGAGATGAGATTCGGATAGACAACATTCACAAAGTGATGGGGGATGAGATTTGGATCGACAACAATCACACAGTGATGGGGGATGAGATCTGGATCAGCAACAATCACACAGTGAAGGGGAATGAGATTTGGATTAACTACAATTACACAGTGAAGGGGGATGAGATCTGGAATAACAACAATCACACAGTGAAGGGGGATGAGATCTGGATTAACAACAATCACACAGTGAAGGGGGATGATATTTGGATCGACAACAATCACACAGTGAAGGAAGGGGGATGAGATTTTGATCGACAACAATCACACAGTGAAGGGGGATGAGATCTGGATCAAAAACAATTACACAGTGAAGGGGAATGAGATCTAGATCAACAACAATCACACAGTAAAGGGAGATGAAATCTGGATCAACAACAATCACACAATCACGCCATTTACTCATGGACCTGAGTTCAAAACTCCATAGAGTAAAAATTTAATTTCTCTAACCTGTATGATAGTATTTTTTGTATTAAACTCTCTCTCTCTCTCTCTCTCTCTCTCTCTCTCTCTCTCTCTCTCTCTCTCTCTCTCTCTCTCTATATATATATATATATATATATATATATATATATATATATATATATATAATAAGCTCAGTTATTATATTCTGTGGACACTGTTACATATTAGATAGTTTTATGAAACTTCGTCAGTAGAACAAATGAATAAAAATATTACCTGAATCATTGTTGGGATCAATTATAATACAAGAACCACTTCCTGGGAGTGTTTTGACAAGATGTACATTAATTGACCTTTGTTTTCTCGTGTTAGTTCTAGGATGAGTTACTCTTAGCTGATCTTGGAAAGCCTTGAATAAAGAATTAAAGAGAGATGAAAGCCATCAAAAATATCTAGGGTTTTACATTTTACTCAATCTTCACACCATTCACCAACATCTGGGTTTCATTCAGGTTTCAAAACCTTCTCCACCATCTACTCAGCCTGGAATGATAATATTTAAATTCAAGAAGATGGAATTCAGGTTACAAGGAAGAATCCATCCTCCACAGCAATCTACATCAAGGATCTGAAATCTTACTATTGTCAAAGAATTTGCAGAAAACATGAGAACTAATATGTTGACTCTCTTTCAGTCAGAGTAGTTGTAGTTCAGGTTACAAGAAAAAGCAACTGAAATATGAACTGATATGTTGACTCTTTTTCAGTCAGAGTAGTTGAAGTTCAGGTTTTAAGAAAAAGCAACTGAAATATGAACTGATATGTTGACTCTCTTTCAGTCAGAGTAGTTGAAGTTCAGGTTACAAGAAAAAGCAACTGAAATATGAACTGATATGTTGACTCTCTTTCAGTCAGAGTAGTTGTAGTTCAGGTTACAAGAAAAAGCAACTGAAATATGAACTGATATGTTGACTCTCTTTCAGTCAGAGTAGTTGTAGTTCAGGTTACAAGAAAAAGCAACTGAAATATGAACTGATATGTTGACTCTCTTTCAGTCAGTGTAGTTGTAGTTCAGGTTACAAGAAAAAGCAACTGAAATATGAACTGATATGTTGACTCTCTTTCAGTCAGAGTAGTTGTAGTTCAGGTTACAAGAAAAAGCAACTGAAATATGAACTGGTGGATGAAAAGTACATGCAGATGGATGGATGGATGTACATATGACTTCAATTAAAAAATTTAAATTAGCTTGATGAAGTAGAAGAAACATTCTCTCTCCAAAAAGAAAATCCAGTCTTTCCTCTCTATGTGAAAATTAAATAGTCAGTCCCTAACCACAGAATATATTCACAAAAATATGAATAAAAATATGCACAATTTGAATAACAAAGTGGCCTAAAATTTATTTATCAATCCAATTTTACTCCATAAAAGTTCTGATCTTGATGTTGTTTAATGCTAAAGCATATGAGGTTACTAAATCAAAAGTTTTTAATTTTTTAATATTTTTTTGCACAGATTTCCCACTGAGGTTAACTCTATAATTTAAAATGCTGAGCAATGAAAATGCATAATTTGTTACCAAATCTCCAAACTATTAAAATCTAAACATTTAGTGCAAAGCATAGGAAGCAACTGAGAGGTAAAGAAAAATAAAGTTAAAATTAAGTCACCTGTGTAAATGTTTGGCAGGTGGAATGCACTGATTTAAAAGTTATATTTACAACTTGCTGGTGGTGGTGGTGAAGGGGACTTTGAGAAGTTCTGTCTTTACATTTTGCTACATCAACACTTAATTTTGTCAGAATAACTTTTTGAACAATTTAAACTAAATCACATAGATGCAGAATGACTTTTTTTTTACATATATGTAGCTCAATTGCTTGTGTGTTAGTTTTAAATTCTCTTTTATTTTATTATTATTTCATTATGTTATTGTAATGATGATTTTATTCACTGGATTTAACATCGTTTTTGGAAAATTCAGTTTTTTGTTTTGACCTGATTAAATCACAATAGTGTAGCTTCATTTTATTTTTAGCTGAACTTGGACTGGAGTTTCATAAACACTGAATCAAAACCATTGGTTGTAATCAAGGTCATACATACTTCGCTTGCATGATCACATTATTTTGTACACCCCCCCTTTTTATTGAATCTTATAATAAAGATTTTGTTCAATAGAGTTAAGTTATTACAAAGCCAATGTGCAATTTGGCAATTACTTTTTATTGCATTGTTCCAGCTAAGTGACCACATTAGCCATCATGTGATCTAAAATATCAGGTTAAAACAGACATTTTCTAGTAGATTTGTTCAGTCATAAAAATATACCTTTGGGCTCAAGGTATTTTGTCTTGTTGTTGCCTTTTGAGTTGAATTCTCTATTTAAAATAATTTATTCACCATGTTAAATAATTTTTCATCAAATTTTTGAACAAGGGCATTCAGTGGAAACTATTCAAAATTCTAAAGCCAGAATAGTATTCTTGATTCATAAAATTCAATGAGGAACTATTGACACATCAGTATAACACTGCATTCATCTGAATCATCATCCATCATCATGGAACTTCACAGGGATTTGAACTTGGATTTATTTAGGACTTTTTAGTGATAGGACTTATATATTTAGATTCCATGATTAATTTTTGGATTGTATTCAAAAACTGTAAGTCTCTTTTCATATTTTTACTGTGTTTTTTAATTAGGAATTAAATTATTTTTGTTAAAATTTACAAAGCTTGTTGGCTTCACTCTTTCTTTGTTACTTTTGAAGAAGCCTTCATGTAACACTTTATACGCAGAAATGACATTGCATTAAACTCTTCACTACATGTTTCAAGCATGATGAATGGTTGTCCGGTATTCTACACTGTAACAACAAGTATATTTTTACAAATCAGCACTGAGGTTTTATCAATAATTTCCAATAATGAAAACTAGAATTGTTTTAGTGATGGGTTCATCACAAAGGGCCATACTAACTACTTGCTGCTTTTGTTAAACAGGAACTTAAAAAGACATTGTGTTGGAAACAAAAAGTTTCGGAGAATAAGGGCTTCAGGGACCATTACTTTTTGAAATAATGATTTGGAATACTGGAAATCTAATTAATTCAAGATTTTATCCATAAAAATAAATGAGACAACTTAAACTGAAATCCAACATTGAAATGTAAAGTTACGGTGCAAAAATAAAATTTAGAAGGACATGCATAACTCTTCTAAATGATAATATTGATCATTTAAAATTAAACTAACCGAAAGTCTCATATATTTAAAGTTGCAAGTCAAATTTAAAAGAAATTGAGCTTAGTAAAGTTAAGCAGTGAAAACCAAAATCAAGATGGCAGACAATAAGGGGCTATAATCCCTGCAAATGATCTAGTAAAATGCTGGAAATAAATCCCATTCATTGCTTCCTTAATATGAAATTATATGTCTAATTTAGTTGAAATCACATGAAGAATAGTCAGATTAAACTGTAGAAGCCAATCATGATCCATGCTTTCCATAAATAAAATCTTCAAAATTCAAACATACTCCATAAAGAAACAAATCAAATTTTGTTGAAAATCAACAAACATAAACAAAATTAAGCTGTGGAATTTCAATGTTAGGAGGAAGGCAATCTGGAGCCACAACTTCTGTAAATGATGCTGTGGAGTATTCAAAATTAAAATGATTCAAGGACTTGTCAATACAAAAATTAGCTGCAATTCAAACAAAGTTCAGTCAAGTTATGTTGCAGAAACAAAGCATGATGGGTAATCAGGACATTTAAATTTCAAGACTTTTTTGCTTAAGCCACAGATTATTAGACAATTCTAAGTTTTGATAGTCTTGAGATGAATAATATGGAGTATCTGAATTAATATTTTCACTATCAATATATAAACTATGATATTCTTCAAAATTTTCCTTTTTACATTGTCCTAAATCATGACTATCAACTGCTTTTTTCAGAAGATTTGTAATGAGTCTTGAAACATTATTACATTCTGCAGTTATCTTAGTAGCAGTTAACATATTATGGTCACTGAGTGCTGGACACCTAATGGGATTGCACCGAGATAACTCCATGATCAACTCATCTAATGGGATTGCACCGAGATAATGCCATGGACATCACTGAATGGGATTGTACCGAGGTAATTCCATGGACATCATCACCTAATGGGATTGTACCAGAGGTAATTCCATTGACATCATCACTGCATGTGATTGTACCAAGGTAATTCCATGGACATCATCACTGATTGGGATTGCACTGAGATAATTCCATGGACATCATTACCTAATGGGATTGCACCAAGATAATTTCATGGACATCATCACCTAATGAGATTGCACTGATATAATTCTATGGACATCATCACTAAATTAGATTGTACCGAGATTTCATGGACATCATCACCAAATGGGATTGCACTGAGATAATTCCATGGACATCATCACTGAATGGGATTGTACCAAGGTAATTCCATGGACATCATCACCAAATGGGATCGCACCAGAGTTAATTCCATGGACATCATCAATGAATAGGATTGTAGTGAGGTAATTTCATGAACATCATCATTGAATGGGATTGTATCAAGTAATTCCATGGACATCATCACCGAATGGGATTGCACTGAGATAATTCCATGGACATAATCACTGAATGGGATTGCACTGAGATAATTCTATGGACATCATCACTGAATGGGATTGTACTGAAGTAATTCATTGAACATCATCACCAAATGGGAATGCACCAGAGGTAATTCCATGGACAAAATCAATGAATGGCATTGCACCAGAGGTAATTCCATGGACATCATCACTTAGTGAGGAATCTGCAGTTTGCTTTCTGTCATCACATAGAAAATCACTCATAGTAGATCTTAATGTTTCAAAGTTTCTAGAAAAATGCTTTTGGTTTCAAACTTAAGGTCCTATTTTCATTACCATTTTCTTAATACTGCATATATGAGTCGATCATTTCACAATGCTTTGCCTTATGTTCATTTTCTAAACAGTCATGACACTGTATTTTGATTGTATTCCTGCATGACTGCAAATTATGCCCTCGTTGAAAACAGTAGAAACATCTGCTTGATTTCTTATTATGTTTATTACAGTTAGCATGATTCCAATCATGTTTCTCATCTTCATATCTATGCCTTTTATAGGAGTCATAGTTGTCATTTAGTATTGGAAAGATTTAATTTATGGCATGAATAAAGTAGTATAAACCATTTTATACAGATGGCCTCTAATTCTAGTATGTGCCCCAGAAAGAATCCAGACTTGGTCACAAATGCATGTTTAATATAAATCATTTTTGTAATTCCACTCATAACATAGATGTTCAACTCAACTCATGAATATCAGTGTCAATTCTTCGGCATGCAATTCGTAGACAGAGCAGTTATGATTATCCAAGTATATGTTGTTTAGGATATAATAAAAATTGGTTTCAATCTTGTCAGTCTAACATTGATATTTAGATCATTGCCACCAACACTGATGGTGGTGGTGTCATGCTGAGATTGGCCATACATTCACCACAGCATCAAATGTATGACCATTTTTTTCCCCTGGTAAACACTTATGTTGAACATAAGCTTTCAGACCTTTTTACATTAACATACTTAATAATGTAGTCACCATGCGAATGGTTTTTCTGTAACTATCATGATTTTTTGATGTTTTCTCTTCTGTCTTTGGTAGAATCTTGTGTATTATGAAATATAAAGCTGTCACGTCTAAGGTGGGAAGACACTTTATTGCTAATTGTGACATGCTAGAGTTTTCACTATAGCTTGAGGACTTAAAGTATCTTCCCTGTATTCTAGGTGGGTTTGGAATTATTTTCTTACTGGGTGTTTTCTTATATTTTCATAAGCCTGGTTATTTCACTGATATGCATGTGTGATTCTTCTATCAAAGTACTGACAATTATTTTTCTTCATATTTATAATGTCTTCTTGCATTGCTGTTAAAATATCAGGATGCAAACAACTTCATTCAACATTGTCAAATTTAGCTGCATAATTTCTAAGAGGAGCAAATCTTTGTCTTTATTTAAATTTTTTACTTTCTCCTTCCTTTTTGTGATGTCTATAATAAGGCAATGGTTTGATGATTTACTAGGTCACATCTGAAAGTTTAATTTGTTTTAAGATTTAAGTAATATTTTCTGTGTTACAGATCTTAAAGAAGTAACTCAACCATGTGCCTGTTAACCATACTGTGTGGCTGTGAGAGTGATAGCATGTCAGACTTTCAGAACAAGATATCTTCAACCTAGGCCCCAATTAAAAGAAACATAATAGCAAAAAAGACTAACTTTTCTTATCATCTTCTAAGATGTGCTTGAAGACCCAATTAAATAAAACTTTACCACTCATGTCTTTACTGGTAGTTAATACCAGTCAATGATGTTTTATGTACTATTAACATAGTAAGTCTGCTTGTTATCTGGGATTAATTCTTATAATCAATACATTTCAATCAAATATTGTTTACAGTGGAAATTCTACAACATAGTTTTCTGAGGAAAAATATATCAATAAATAGCCAAGTCATTACAATTTTAGGTTCCTTTATTTACAATCACAAATATATGTAAAGACAGACCAATTGAGAAAAGAAAAATTGTCACAAAATAAGTTTACTCACATCCTGTGTAGACTTGTCTTTGAAGAATAAAATAAACTTCACAGTTGTCAATGAACTTGAGGTATTTTTCTTGGCCCAGTCTCCAACAGCATCATACATCACCTTGGCAACCAATGCTGCTGGATACCTGAGGTATCCACTTCCCATGGCTGGCATTGCTATGGATTTACAACCCCTTTTGGTTGCCAACTTCAGTGCTTCTGTTATCACATCAAAAAGAGCCTATAACAAAATAACATGCAAATTTATAATAATGTACAGACCTGGAAAATTAATTACAAGAAATAGAATCATACTGACACATTTACTATTTTACTTTTAAAAGGAGTACTTTTAGCCAATTTGCATACAGATTTCAACATACAGGATAGGCAGATAGGCAAGTTATTAGGGGGAAGTAGTACATGCCCAAATTGTGAACACCTACACTTGCACACAATATACTTCCCAAGATGACCTTTCACCCCAATACCTTGTTATGATCAGATAATTGGAATCAATATAATTAAAAATAACAAAAACAACAACAACAATAATAATAATAATAATAATAATAATAATAATAATAATAATAATAATAATAATAATAATAAAAAAATTAAATTAAATTAAAGGTAAATAATCAGAAGTGACAATTAGGATTCTAAAAGTTTCCTGAAAAAGACAAAATATTTTTGCAACTATGGTATGTTGAAGGATAAGTTCAACTCCAATTTAAAAAAGAAAATATATTATTTTCCAAACAATCATGTTAAACAGAAGTTTAACCATCGCTAGAAGTTACTCTGCAAAAAACTGGCATTACTCTAATAAATTTTGCTTATATAATGTAATTATTGTAACAATTTTACTTTTTGAACTCTTGACTCTTCCAACTGTGTATAAATTGATACAAACATATTTAGATACAGCCAGATAAAGAATTAGATATTACTGAAAAAGATTAACTGTAACATATTAATAGTAAACCAATCAGTTCCTATTGAAATAAACATTACTGTAATTAATAGTCTGGCTGTAACAGCATTAATAGCAAACCAATCAGTTCCTATTGAAATGAACATTACTGTAATAGTCTGGCTGTAACACATTAATAGTAAACCAATCTGTTCCTATTGAAATAAACATTACTGTAATAGTCTGGCTGTAACATATTAATAGTAAACCAATCAGTTCCTATTGAAATAAACATTACTGTAATAGTCTGGCTGTAACATATTAATAGTAAACCAATCAGTTCCTATTGAAATAAACATTATTGTAATAATCTGGCTGTAACATATTAATAGTAAACTAATCAGTTCCTATTGAAATAAACATTACTGTACTTAATAGTCTGGCTGTAACAGCATTAATAGCAAACCAATCAGTTCCTATTGAAATAAACATTGTAATAGTCTGGCTGTAACATATTTAATAGTAAAACCAATCAGTTCCTATTGAAATAAACATTACTGTAATAATCTGGCTGTAACATATTTAATAGTAAACCAATCCGTTCCTATTGAAATAAACATTACTGTAATAGTCTGGCTGTAACACATTAATAGTAAACCAATCAGTTCCTATTGAAATAAACATTACTGTACTTAATAGTCTGGCTGTAACATATTAATAGTAAACCAATCAGTTCCTATTGAAATAAACATTACTGTAATAGTCTGGCTGTAACATATTAATAGTAAACCAATCAGTTCCTATTGAAATAAACATTATTGTAATAGTCTGGCTGTAACATATTAATAGTAAACTAATCAGATCCTATTGAAATAAACATTACTGTACTTAATAGTCTGGCTGTAACAGCATTAATAGCAAACCAATCAGTTCCTATTGAAATAAACATTATTGTAATAGTCTGGCTGTAACATATTTAATAGTAAAACCAATCAGTTCCTATTGAAATAAACATTACTGTAATAGTCTGGCTGTAACACATTAATAGTAAACCAATCAGTTCCTATTGAAATAAACATTACTGTAATAGTCTGGCTGTAACATATTAATAGTAAACCAATCAGTTTCTATTGAAATAAACATTACTGTAATAGTCTGGCTGTAACATATTTAATAGTAAACCAATCAGTTCCTATTGAAATAAACATTACTGTAATAGTCTGGCTGTAACATATTTAATAGTAAACCAATCCGTTCCTATTGAAATAAACATTACTGTAATAGTCTGGCTGTAACACATTAATAGTAAACCAATCAGTTCCTATTGAAATAAACATTACTGTAATAGTCTGGCTGTAACATATTAATAGTAAACCAATCAGTTCCTATTGAAAAAAACATTACTGTAATAGTCTGGCTGTAACATATTAATAGTAAACCAATCAGTTCCTATTGAAATAAACATTACTGTAATAGTCTGGCTGTAACATATTAATAGTAAACCAATCAGTTCCTATTTAAATGTGATAAGTAGTATAGGAAATTTCAGTAATACATCAGAATTACTGCAGTGTATAAATTTTAATTGGTGATCCATTTAATAACCTGACAATAAATTGCTGTTCAAGCATTGAAGGAGTTTGACTATGCAATATTTATGAAAGCCTACATTAGAGTAGTACCATTCCTACTTAATGCTGTGGGCATACAATACTGCCTTGTTGACATTTAAATTTGGTTAAATATTTGTGAAACTTTAACTATGTAATAACTCAGGATGAATTCAGTTCTTTACAGAGATGCCAATTAATGATTTCAGTAACCCAGGCATCAGAATGTATATTCACAAAGATGTCAATCAACCTGATGACTTCAGTAATCCATGCATCAGAATGCATCTTCACAATGATGTCAATTAATCTGATGACTTCAGTAATCCAGGCATCAGAATGCATCTTTACAAAGATGTTGATCAACCTGATGATTTTAGTAATCCTGGTATCAGAATGCATCTTAACAATGATGTCAATCAATCAGATGACTTTAGTAATCCAGGCATCAGAATGCATCTTCACAAAGATGTTGATCAGCTGGATGATTTTAGTAATCCAGGCATTCTAATGCATCTTAACAATGATGTCAATCAATCTGATGACTTTAGTAATCCAGGCATCAGAATGCATCTTTACAAAGATGTTGATCAACCTGATGATTTTAGTAATCCAGGCATCAGAATGCATCTTAACAATGATGTCAATCAATCTGATGACTTTAGCAATCCAGGCATCAGAATGCATCTTCACAAAGATGTTGATCAACTGGATGATTTTAGTAATCCAGGCATTCTAATGCATCTTAACAATGATGTCAATCAATCTGATGACTTTAGTAATCCAGGCATCAGAATGCATCTTCACAAAGATGTTGATCAACCTGATGATTTTAGTAATCCAGGCATTAGAATGCATCTTAACAATGATGTCAATCAATCTGATGACTTTAGTAATCCAGGCATCAGAATGCATCTTAACAATTATGTCAATCAATCTGATGACTTTAGCAATCCAGGCATCAAAATGCATCTTCACAAAGATGTTGATCAACCTGATGACTTTAGTAATCCAGGCATCAGAATGCATCTTAACAATTATGTCAATCAATCTGATGACTTTAGCAATCCAGGCATCAAAATGCATCTTCACAAAGATGCTGATCAACCTGATGACTTTAGTAATCCAGGCATCAGAATGCATCTTAACAATTATGTCAATCAATCTGATGACTTTAGCAATCCAGGCATCAAAATGCATCTTCACAAAGATGCTGATCAACCTGATGACTTTAGTAATCCAGGCATCAGAATGCATCTTAACAATTATGTCAATCAATCTGATGACTTTAGCAATCCAGGCATCAAAATGCATCTTCACAAAGATGCTGATCAACCTGATGACTTTAGTAATCCAGGCATTCTAATGCATCTTAACAATTATGTCAATCAATCTGATGACTTTAGTAATCCAGGCATCAGAATGCATCTTAACAATTATGTCAATCAATCTGATGACTTTAGTAATCCAGGCATCAGAATGCATCTTCACAAAGATGCTGATCAACCTGATGATTTTAGTAATAACTCATGATGAATTCATTTCTTTACAAACATGCCAATGAATAATTTTAGTAATTCAGGCATTAGAATGCATCTTCACAAAGATGTCAATTAATCTGATGAATTTTGTAATCCAGGCATTAGAATGGATCTTTACAAAGCTTCCAACGATGATTGCAAAACTTGCTCAATACATGAATTTTACAAGAAATGAGAATACTGAACTAAGGATAAGGTTCCATCTGCAGCTAAACCTGTCCAAAAAGACCGTTAAATCTTTGGGACTATCAGAAATTGTCATTTATTTCTATGTATACATTATGTCATGTGCTCCTAGAAACCAAATGAGCTAGTGATGTGAAGGTCATCTTCAACATGTACAACACTTTTAATATAAATCCACTTTCTGAGTTACTGAAATGGTCTGCTGGTGATCGATTTAATGAATCACAAATTTATTTGTGCTTTTTTCAGCATGTGATCTGTTTATGGCTATGAATTATTTATGAGTAATGTTACCATTAATTTTGAAAGTACTTATGATTACTGAAGTTATTTTTAACTTAATCAGTAAAACTTCTGTTTGTGTTGAAAATGGCATGTCAGCTTTGATACTGTGTTTTAATGCATGAACTTTTATCACCTGACACTTTTGTGGTTAACATTATAGTCCTGTAACCATTTTTGGGCTTACCTGGACACAAAACATCTTGATGAAACTGCATACCCATAATGCAAAGGGAATGATTTTATCTGTATTTAGCACAATGTATAAAAAGTGTGCACAGTCCAGCACAAAAACATCTTGATAAGAATGCATACCCTTTATGCAAAGGGAATGATTTTATCTGTATTTAGCACAATGTATAAAATGTGTGCACAGTCCAACAAATAAAGTACTATAAAGGTATGACTGGTTTATGTTTATGTATTGATAACTTATCTTCTGAGAAATCATGTTGGTTATTACACGACTGTAAATGTTATCACAATAAAGATCTGAAATTGAGAACATTTAAAATGTACTTGTTTGGACTGAAAAAGTGGCCTAATTTTGTTGTATCTGCTTTAGATGAATATACATTCTGGTGCAAAGGTCAGCTAAACAGTCTCAATATCACACATGAAATAAGCTGGACCAATATGCAGCATGTGCAACCTTGAAACCAACTGGGTTAAGAATTTACTTGTATAGTGTACATGATATGGCATAATATCTTTACTTCCAGATAGAGGAATTAATGTGAATGATTACGTTTTACACTTGCGACTTGATATTCATCAAATATCTAGTCTCTTCCAGGTAAAAAATGCATTCATATGGTTCTAATTTCAAGTAAAGCCAATTAAAGCCAGACATTGTTTGTTTACTAGAACAGATGCACAAATTAATGTTTTTTTTATGATTATGCCTTCAATATCCATGCAAATACTAATGTTTATAGTAAATTCAACATTTTAAACATAACAACTTTGCTACCAAAGGACATCAAGGGACATTTCACTTTATGGGATATCACAGAAATGCAGGGTCTGTTTACAATGATAGTTATTGTTCTTGTGCAAAAATGTGATACAAAAGGAAAGAATTTCTGTATGCCTGCAACAAAGAGATGTACACTTATTAAACAATCACAAGGGCAAACTGCAGGACTTGCAATCAAAATTATCTCCCCTAATTAAAATCTATGACAGCAACATTTTAAATTGTGATATATTGACCATGAGAATAATTTTTAAAAGTTTGTCTTTTGAAAGTAGGATTAAACATTTAATTTATAAAATATTTAATATATATTTGACACATCTGAAAGTAGTTACCCTAAACTAGGTCGTTTGAGGCACTGCACAAGTCACATAAATTGACAATTATTTGAAGATATGACATTGTTTAAGGTAACCTAATGTTTTCTGTCATTTAAATAGAAACTGTTGACAAGCATGTAAAGTTCTATTTTTCAAGTTAAATATCATGATCAAATAGGCCAAAAGCATCTCTAAAACATTATCATCGCAACTACCACTAGTCCAACATCATCTCAGACTTTGAATCATTTCTCAAACATAGTAATGTCCAGTTGGACATGAATGACCTTGAGTGAAAGCCTAACTACCTACCATAAAAGAGATTGTGAATGTTTTTCAAGTAATTTTGACAAAAATGTGAAGATTGAGATGATTCTGAAATTGTTAATATCACTGTATGGACCAGATTTATCAAACAGTTTAATATTCATTGCCTTCCATCTATATGGAAATATACCCGTCTCCTTACTTTGATTATGTAAACCATATATACTCATGTATTAGTAAGATTCAACTTGAACATGCACAGACCCAAATCCACCAGCACATAATGTGCTGGCAGATCTGGATCTATACAGTTTGTTAGAAGTAATCAATAGAATGAAGAACATATGGTGCATTATGTGATCATAGGTCAGGGTCGACACTGTTTTTGTATCCGGACCTGTTGTATAAATGAGTATAGACAGTATATTTTCTGACATGAAAGGTGCTGCTGACTAATAATTCTGGTTCAATGAGGTCAGCACCTGTGAAATTGTTTACTTGTAACTCCTGCAGATACTTCAGTATTCACTGTCTATTAAGAATGACATTTCATCAACATTGTTTTTGTAGATTATCATTGATTGTTTGCAAGAGTAAGAAAGTTTATCATAAGTAAAATGGATAATCGGCTCTTTTATAAACAAAGAAACAGAACGGTTATTAAACTCTTTGGTTAGTGTTTTTCAGTGCATGCAGTTGACCATGTGTTTTTATTGCTTGTATGATATTATTTGGGTGTTAGCCAGTTGTTTAGCTCTGCTTTTTAAAAAGAAATGTCTACCAATGATTGAATATCAAGAATCTTGAGAATTCTTGCCATCATCAAGCATTTTGAAAGAACACAGAACATGATACACTGAAAAAAAGTACCACAAGATCTCTACTGGCATTGCCACTTATATCATGACAGATAAAAGTTGTTAAAATGCAAAAACAATATAGTATTCTTTTTTCACCAACACTTACTTTTTCTCCATTGTCATCATACTTTGGCAAGGTGGTTAAGAAAACATGCTTGCACTTAAGATTTCCTCCACCAATTATTGCAATCTGACCATGCTTAATTCCATTAGGATAGTTCACTTTGCATTCATCTTGAAGTGTCTGGCCCCCAACACAGAGAAGAGCAGCACAAGCACCACTTTGAGACAGGACCAAATTCTCTGCACAGCTGCACAAAATGGCATCCACCTAGTGGGTAAAAATAAAAATCTTAAGTAAAAAAAGAAATCCAATGAAGATTGCTTCACCTGATCTCCTGCATGATCAAAACTCACAACATATAATTTAAAAAAAAATAATAGTTACCAGTTTAATCAGTGTCAATAGGACCAAAAGGAAGTTTTAGTGTGGGTAAAAGTTAAAATATTAAAGTCTGAATTACTCATTGACAGAAGAGCAGTGCCAACATCAGGTTTGTAGCTAAAATAAATTGGGTATGAGAATTGGAAAACATATTACTAGCAGGTAAAATTATGGAGTTTGAAGAAGGCTTTGACAAATCTAGATAAACAGGTCAGCATCGAGAGATGTGATTGAGAGAGAGAGAGAGAGAGAGAGAGAGAGAGAGAGAGAGAGAGAGAGAGAGAGAGAGAGTCAGGAGAAGAAAAAGAGAACAAGAACAAGATGCAAGTCTAAGATATGAAAGTGGAACTTAACAGAGAAACTTCATAAAAGGACTTAATGTTAGAGTCAGAAAAATAAACAGACAAATAGAACACATAATAGGTATAATGGAGTGATACATAAATATTATGAATGGACAACAATATCAAAAAACCATGTAGCCAAATGGTAGTGTAGAATTTGGAGTGGTGGTCAGAACTTCAGAGTTGTCTATATTAGATATAAACAATAGTTTGCAAACAGACTTGGTGTTTTTAATAAAATACCACTGATCTCCCCTCACCCCAATGTTGACACACAGACTTAACTGGTCAGACATGGTAGAGAACTCAGTGGGACTGACAACAAAACCCTATGGGTCATTGTCAATATTATTTCCCAATACTGAATTCTGTATCTTGCATGCTCTGCTGTAGCTTGATTAGAAGATCTAACACTCTCTTTAGTGCAAAAAACTTAGTCCACTGTGGGTGTGATATTTGTCTTTAAAATAGATGCAATTCTCAAAGTTCATGAGTGCACCTGAACAAGCAAGAGTCTACATGAAATGGAGCTAAATGTAAATTTATCACTATCATGGAGATTTTTTATTCTGGTAATGACTAGTACTTCTAACATTCATTGTATACATAAAATATTATGACAGTATGAAAATATTTTAGAAAAAATGTAGCTTAATGCAAAACTTTTACAATGACTCTTATGGGAACAAAGTCAACAACAACAACAACAAAAACAACAAAAGTTATACATATGTGATACATAAAAAAGTTACTATAAATCATATTAATAAGCTCCAAAAATACTTTCTTAAAGCAATGTGTCATGAGGAAAATAATAATAATAATAATAATAATAATAATAATAATAATAATAATAATAATAATAATAATAATAAAGACTTTATTTAGAGAGGTTAACTCAGTTACTGAACTAATCTACCTTGAGACCTTGTAACTGTTACATACAATATATAGAGTATATACAACATGATGTAAAGAATCTGGCTTGACACTAAATAATTAAGTGATTTTAAAAAAGTATCAAGCTTGAAACATATACACAGGCATCTGTGAACACATAAACATATATAAAATACAAAATATCATTTTGCATTGAAAAATTTAAATGTGAAAATGATGCAAAATTACAGAAAAGCAGGCATTATTTATTTTCTACAACTGTTCAATTTTCTAAAGATTTCATCCGTTTGAGACATTGATTATGAAAAGACAAAATGCTAGGAGCCTGCCTTATGTCACTGGGACTGTTGTTCCATACCAGTGGATCAGTATACTGAAAACTTTTTTTTAAAACATTTCCTTCTTTAATTTGGCCTTGGTATAATGTAATTTTTACTTCTTATGAACCTTAAATTTGGAGTACCATCAGCATCTCTTTGGTGAATGATATTGCTTAGATAGACAGCAATGGCCTTTCTGAATATTTTATACATCAGTTTGGCCTAAGAAATATTCCATCATGTACCTTTTAAAATCTTTGTATTAATCATTGCATTCTGGAAACTGTCTATACATTGATCTAGAATTAAATGGCATGACTTCTTTTGGAGTCTTAAATGTGTTGTTATGTTTGAATTAGAGGTATTACCCCAAATTACATTACATTAGTTCAGATATGGCTGAATATAACTTTTATAAAAAAATGACCCTATACTGACAAGGAATGTGTGTTTTGACTTTCCTCAGTAGCCAAAGATAAGAATTAACCTTTTTGAATCGTGTTTAATGTGACTAGACCAAGTAAGATTGTTATCTATGAATACATCAAGAATTTTATCCTGAGAGAGGTCATGTTATGGCTTGCATTATCAAAAAGAACCTGGTGTTTGTCACTATCTAGCCTTGCACATTTTTGTTGCATTGTAACAAGTAGGGATTATATTTTTTTCTTTATTTATGATCATACTGTTTCCCCTGCACCATACTTTAAATCTGTTGAGAGCATCTTGTAAATTTTTTTCAAGTACCATTTTGGTTTTACCCATCTCAGACATTGTAGTATCATCTGCATAGAGGTCAGTGGAAGAAATTGAAATTCCTATCTTAAAAGGTAAGCTGTTGATAAATAGAATGAATAAGAGAAGTCTGATTATACAGCCCTGTGGTACTCCATAATAATAATTTTACATTGAGAAAGCTGATGATTTAAGGATACTTTTTGCATTCTGATGGTTAATTAAGAAGAAATCCAGTGTAGGGACTTTTCACTCCATTGATAGATTTTTAGTTTTTCTAACAAAATTTTTGAAAATCAACCATTATAGTGCCTACCATTTATCTTTGATCTAATGCTTTCAGCTATTTATCAGTCACAGGAGTGATTCTGTCAAAAGCCAGACTGATTATCATGAATAAGATTGTTAAGTGTTCAAATACTTGAGAAAAGAATCATGTAATATGGAGAGACAGGGAAGGATAGATATGGGTCTGTAGTTATTTACATATCTTTTATTCCTGCTTTATGCAATTCACACAACTATGGAAGTCTTTAGTGTTAATATGCATGTATTACAATTTATTATATTACTACTGCATGCTTAATCTGGTGCCTGATACAGTTTTTCCATCGGTATTTCTATATCACACACCAGGATTGGAACTACTCATGTGCCTTCTTTGACACTGATGCATTGATATACCTTACCTGTTGATTTCTACCCATACCTTACCTGTTGATTTCTACCCATACCTTACCTGTTGATTTCTATCCATACCTTACCTGTTGATTTCTACCCACACTTTGCCCGTTGACTTCTACCCATACTTTACCCATTGATTTCTACCCATACCTTACCCATTGATTTCTACCCATACTTTACCCATTGATTTCTACCCAGACCTTGCCTGTTGATTTCTACCCATACTTTACCTGTTGATTTCTACCCATACCTTGCCCTTTGATTTCTACCCATACCTTACCCATTAATTTCTACCTATACCTTGCCCGTTGATTTCTACCCATACTTTACCCATTGATTTCTACCCATACCTTGCCCGTTGATTTCTACCCATACCTTGCCCGTTGATTTCTACCCATACCTTGCCCGTTGATTTCTACCCATCCTTTACCCATTGATTTCTACCCATACCTTGCCCGTTGATTTCTACCCATACTTTACCCATTAATTTCTACCCATACTTTACCTGTTGATTTCTACCCATACCTTGCCCATTGATTTCTACCTATACCTTGCCCGTTGATTTCTACCCATACTTAACCCATTGATTTCTACCTTGCCAGTTGATTTCTACCCATACCTTACCTGTTGATTTCTACCCATACCTTGTCCGTTGATTTCTACCCATACTTTACCATTGATTTCTACCCATACCTTGCCCATTGATTTTTACCCATACTTTACCCATTGATTTCTACCCATACCTTGCCCGTTGATTTCTACCCATACCTTGCCGGTTGATTTCTACCCATACTTTACCCATTAATTTCTACCCATCCTTTACCCATTGATTTCTACCCATACCTTGCCCATTGATTTCTCCCCATACCTTGCCCGTTGATTTCTACCCAAACTTTACCCATTAATTTCTACCTATACTTTGCCCGTTGATTTCTACCCATACTTAACCCATTGATTTCTACCCATACCTTGCCCATTGATTTCTACCCATACTTTACCATTGATTTCTACCCATACCTTGCCTGTTGATTTCTACCTTGCCTTTTGATTTCTAACTATATCTTACCTGTTGATTTGCCAGTTCTTCCACAGTTTGGGAGATCTTTACATTTCCAACTAAGTATTCTGAAATAAATGAAGTTGCAATATACTGTCCAAACTGCCACTTGTATAGGATTTATGCTAGAATGTGTGATCAATTATAATAATAATAATAATAATAATAATAATAATAATAATAATAATAATAATAATAATAATAATAATAATAATAATAATAATAATAATAATAATAATAATAATAATAACAATAATAATAACAATAATAACAACAACAACAACAACAATAATAATAATAATAATAATAATAATAATAATAATAATAATAACAACAACAACAACAATAATGGCTTTATTAATAAAAGGTGACAATTTTGTGGAACTAGTCTACTTTGTCATCCTCTATAGTTACATATTTACATGAATGCTCATAGGCTTATTAAAATAAATCCCTGTAGATCATGCATTTTCTCTAGCCAAAATGAAATTTTATTTCCCAGCAAAATACAAGGATTGCATTTTTTTGGAAGGTGGGGGGAATAGTTTACATTGCACTATGTTATGAAGTATTTAAAAGACCATGTGAAACGTGTTATTAACAAAATTATTTATACAAGATAGATCTGGAAGAAGGTGTTCACATGTAATGTCAGTACATTATGTTACTAACCTGAAAGTTTAACTTTTCATCCAGTTTATTTCACAATAGTTAAATGAATATATGGAACTATTTTCTTTGGAATGCTGGTCCAAATAAGTGAGCCTAAGTAGTGAAAAATTATCCTGCTTGGTTGTGGAACCTAAAGTTGTTTGGTAGGAAATGAATTTAATTAGGTGCATTGACTAAATTGCTCATTCATAAATAACAACTTCTTTGGATACACTGGGGCTGTGTTATTTGAAAATTTGTATACAAGTTTAGTTTTGTTCAGGCATATACTTTCATTAACTTCTCAAATTATTAATTTGATACAGAATGTCCTCAATGTTATAAACTGTAAGTTTACACATCCTTGTATGTATGCAAGATAATCATTGATTTTGTGCATCATAACAAAACTCCCACTGACAGCTTACTGATTGTAAACTGAATATAATTCCTAGGAAAATAGATGAAGATATTGAAAAATGCATGTCACACGGATACAAAAGATGATTTCAATTTGTGCTGCAATAACATTACTACTTTATTCACCAATAACAAATATATTGATTCAACCATCTATCATAATGATAAAAAGTGCCTCATTTCTATATTTGACATATTGACATCTCTGAGTTACATTGACAGTATGACTGGAATTTTGTAAGTACAAGCAAGATAAGAAATGTTTCCCCATTGAATCACATAACAATTCTTTATCTAAGCAAATGCCTTCATTGTGAGGCAAAAGTTAAGTTTGAATAGACTTATTGGTCATTGTTAATACTCTACAGTGGCTGCTTAAAGCAGGGATAAACCATAATCTTGTTAGCAAACACATGGCCATTGGCTGCAGAATGCTGATGACAATAACATACAGTATTTGAGATTTGCCAGGACAGATTAGAATCGCCATTGTGACCAGATGACCACTGTACAAATGTGACCATTTATACAGGTTTGACTGTTAGTTCTGCTGTCAGAAACTGCTGCAGCAACAACCTACAAGAGGTGTGTCCAATACTGTCCTGACCTGTTGCTTTGTTTGTATCGACAGTTTGTAAGAATCCTGAAACTTTGTCAGTGGCTATTGCAAAAACTGCTTTCAGTGATTACATGAATCTTGCAAATATTCAATACTTGCACCAAAATATAAAATTAAATGTGCCACAATCACAAATAATTTCTCAAGTACTAACTGTCTTTGATTTTCTTTTTTAGATTGTTTGTATAGTCAGAAAATTCACCTTTTCTCAAATGGAGGGGAGAATTACCCCACCCCAAATTTCTTAGTTCTAGAATAGAGCAAATTCTGAAAAATAATCTGATAAAATTACAAAGAATAAAATCCATAAAAACTCGGAAACAAATAGTGATTGACTGATAGAAAAGTATAATATTTAAATTATTACGATTGACAGGCACTTGACAATGGATACTAGTATGTCATTTTTAAAAATGCCTGGCACTTGACAATGGATACTAGTATGTCATTTTTAAAAATGCCTGGCACTTGACAATGGATACTAGTATGTCATTTTTAAAAATGCCAGGCACTTGACAATGGATACTAGTATGTCATTTTTAAAAATGCCAGGCACTTGACAATGGATACTAGTATGTCATTTTGAAAAATGCCTGGCTGCACATACTTTTAGAAAATAATGTCTAATGACAAGTACTGTTGTAAAGTCAAAGATCAGACAATTAAAAAATATATATACAGTACCTTTGGGTGCTGGTGCTAAAGATCTTGGTCTTACTCCTCCACACAGCATGTCTTTCTCTTCTTTTTCAAAAGCCTGTGACATGAAATACAATTGTGTACTCATTATTTAAAAAAAATATTTAAAAACATTCCACTCTGCTGTTCCATTTAAAGTTGTCTCTTAAAAAAGTATATTATCTATTCATTATCTATAGTATTCATCTCAAACCCCAACCCCCAATCACAATCAAGCATTTTATGAAAGCCATAAATGTGTACTGCATTATACATGTACATGGAGTCATGTTATACAGTGGAAAATTAAAAACTTAATGAACTATACCATACACAAAATAAACAAATATAAACTGGAGGATATTTAATGAGGCTTGAACCAAATTATACTTGATTTTTATCAGCCTCACAAGAGTCTATCCATTTTTTAACTGGATCTTTAAATTTTGTGATTATGAGTGTAACATAATTCAATTCTTTTTCTGTAAATATGTGACCTTTTACACTCAGTTTTTGTCACTGAATCTTCAAATCTGTGGATATGTCTCTCAGAGGTCTATAATTTTTCCTTGGGTCTTTAGGACTGTGGATATGACATGCATTAATTTTAATTGCATCTTTAATTTTTGGTATGTAACTCATAGATTTATTCTTTTTCATTGGGTCTGTAAATTTGTATTATACCAATAACTGGTCTATAATTTGATACTGGGTTGGTCTGATTTGGTTTTGTGTCATTTTATGACTCCACATCACTGTGAAAAGCCAAGCATGATGCCTTGGCAAAGAGAATATCATGGTGACTGATTCAGGCTAATTAATCCCTTTTTATTGGTGTTTTAAATTTGTAGTTAGTAGAAATTTTTTCCTTTTCTGATGACAACCCTGAAAAATCACAAATACTAATGAATTTACTGTATTTCTTCAATTATTTATTTATTTACTCATTCATTCATTAAATAATTTAAAAGTGACTCCTTCATGAATGTTAAATGTACTTCAAATTGCTACAAGAATATAGGCTAAAAAGCTAAGATTTGAACTTTTTCTGATCTTCCAGCTGAAGAATTACAAACTTGTTAAATCTAGAAGACATGATTAACTACAAATAAACTATTCCCCTTTCCTTTCCTTTTAATGATTGTATTCTGACCCCTATGTCCATTTATACTCTGTCCTAAATATTACCAGTAGGGTACTTAGCTAGGAGTTACAACACTTGTACCCCTATGTCCATTTATACTCTACCTTAAATATTACCATTAGGGTACTTAGCTAGGAGTTACAACACTTGTATCCCTATGTCCATTTTTACTCTGTCCTAAATATTACCAGTAGGGTAATTAGCTAGGAGTTACAACACTTGTACCCCTATGTCCATTTTTACTCTGTCCTAAATATTACCAGTAGGGTACTTAAGTAGGAGTTACAACACTTGTACCTCTATGTCCATTTATACTCTGTCCTAAATATTACCAGTAGACTACTTAGCTAGGAGTTACAACACTTGTACCCCTATGAGCAGAATTCTTAATCTTCAATCCACTAAATCTGAACCATTTTAGTAACCGGCAAGAAGTACACTTGATGTAACATTCAAAAAAATATTTCCCACAAATAATGTATAGACAGGATAAACAAATCAAAATGAACTAATCTTCACTTGTTTCACATACAACCGATTACTTACCCTTATAGAGTCATTATCTTTCTCAAAGAGAACAAAGTGGACTTTTTTCACTGATGATTTTGGATTCTTGTTGTCATATGAAATGCAGGCATCATACATTAGCCTTGCCACATCATGGTGTGGATAGTGAAGCTGGCCTGTTCCCATGGCAGCAAAGGCAATGCTTGTTTTTGAGTCCTTATGAGCTTTCTCAAGGCAATGAATCACTACATCTCTTAGAGTCTTGAAACAGAAACACAAAATAAAAGTGACTTAATTTACAAGGCAATGAATCACTACATCTCTTAAAGTCTTGAAAGAGAAATACAAAATAAAAGTGACTTAATATTTACAAGGCAATGAATCACTACATCTCTTAAAGTCTTGAAAGAGAAACACAAAATAAAAGTGACTTAATTTACAAGGCAATGAATCACTACATCTCTTAAAGTCTTGAAAGAGAAACACAAAATAAAAGTGACTTAAAATTTACAAGGCAATGAATCACTACATCTCTTAAAGTCTTGAAATAGAAACACAAAATAAAAGTGACTTAAAATTTACAAGGCAATGAATCACTACATCTCTTAAAGTCTTGAAAGAGAAACATAAAATAAAAGTGACCTTTTTTACAAGGCAATGAATCACTACATCTCTTAGAGTCTTGAAACAGAAACACAAAATAAAAGTGACTTAAAATTTACAAGGCAATGAATCACTACATCTCTTAAAATCTTGAAACAGAAACACAAAATAAAAGTGACTTAAAATTTACAAGGCAATGAATCACTACATCTCTTAAAGTCTTGAAAAAGAAACACAAAATAAAAGTGACTTAAAATTTACAAGGAAATGAATCACTACATCTCTTAAAGTCTTGAAACAGAAACACAAAATAAAAGTGACTTAAAATTTACAAGGCAATGAATCACTACATCTCTTAAAGTCTTGAAAGAGAAACACAAAATAAAAGTGACCTTTTTTACAAGGCAATGAATCACTACATCTCTTAAAGTCTTGAAAGAGAAACACAAAATAAAAGTGACTTAAAATTTACAAGGCAATGAATCACTAGATCTCTTAAAGTCTTGAAACAGAAAACAAATATAAAAGTGACTTAAAAATTCTCAAGGCACTAGACCATGACATTGCTTCAAGACTTGAAACAGAAAAACAGAAAAATAAAATGACTTAAAAATTAACAAATGAGCCCTTATATAACTGACTAGTAATTCTTCTTGAATCAAATTGAGAGGTTCCTCTCATAAGGAAATTATACTTCAGCAAAAAGTAACCCTAAAAGAGAGGTGGCATTTCTCGAGGTGGGATTACAAAGATGTGAGTAAAAATAAATATTAAGTAGGAATGGTATCATTCCTTTTAAAACATTTCATATTTCATATAAAATTCTTATATATTGTATGAATTAATTTCTTAAAACTGGAATTATTGTTATTTAAAATAATCATGAATATTCATCAGTCAGATGCAAAACTTTTTAAAAAGCTTGACAATAAAATCAAGCTACAAGCACTTGACTGTGATTATTTATTCTCCATCCTAGTACTAATATTATTGACACTACCTCCTTCATCAAGGCTGTGATATCATAGCCATCTTTATCCTAGTACTAATATTATTGACACTACCTCCTTCATCAAGGCTGTGATATCATTGCCATCTCCATCCTAGTACTAATATTACTGACACTACCTCCTTCATCAAGGCTGTGATATCATAGCCATCTCCATCCTAGTACTAATATTATTGACACTACCTCCTTCATCAAGGCTGTGATATCATAGCCATCTCCATCCTAGTACCAATACCAGTAACACTGCCTCCTTCATCAAGGCTGTGATATCATAGCCATCTCCATCCTAGTACCAATACCAGTAACACTGCCTCCTTCATCAAGGCTGTGATATCATAGCCATCTTCATCCTAGTACTAATATTATTGACACTACTTCTTCAACAAGGCTGTGATATCATAGCCATCTCCATCCTAGTACCAATACCAGTAACACTGCCTCCTTCATCAAGGCTGTGATATCATAGCTATCTCCATCCTAGTACTAATATTATTTACACTACCTCCTTTATCAAGGCTGTGATATCATAGCCATCTCCATCCTAGTACCAATACCAGTAACACTGCCTCCTTTATCAAGGCTGTGATATCATAGCCATCTCCATCCTAGTACTAATATTACTGACACTAACTCCTTCATCAAGGCTGTGATATCATAGCCATCTCCATCCTAGTACTAATATTATTGACACTACCTCCTTCATCAAGGCTGAGATATCATAGCCATCTCCATCCTAGTACTAATATTATTTACACTACCTCCTTCATCAAGGCTGTGATATCATAGCTATCTCCATCCTAGTACTAATATTATTGACACTACCTCCTTCAACAAGGCTGTGATATCATAGCCATCTCCATCTTAGTACTAATATTATTGACACTACCTCCTTCATCAAAGCTGACATATCATAGCCATCTCCATCCTAGTACTAATATTATTGACACTACCTACTTCATCAAGGCTTTGATATCATAGCCATCTCTAGCCTAGTACTAATATTATTGACACTACCACCTTCATTAAGGCTGTGATATCATAGCCATCTCCATCCTAGTACAGTGAGTGTCCATAGAAACCAACCATGTTATAGACTGAACCATGTTATAACTAATCAAGTCAGTTAGCTGATGCATTTACAGAAAATATTGCATGTGTGAGTTTGTGTAATAAAAGGTGGTATGAGTTTATCATTAAATGAAGACAAAAAACTAGTCTGAAAAACACTTGAACATAGACATCTTACATGTAATACAATTCATAATCCATTAAGTAATGTACTTGTAGATAATAAATCCATGAATTCGAGTAGGTATTAAATACATGATAAAATTCATATATGACTCACATCCCATAAGAAAACACAAATAATATGTATAAAATATGGCTGTCCTTGTTTTGATCTATATCCAATTCAGACATAACAATTCACTACATTTGTCACAAACAGCACATGTCTGTGGCTGTTTACATACTACATATACATGTTCTTAAATTGTTCTAGATTATGGTCAGTGGAGACAGAAACCTTGTCCCAAGGCTACCCAGGGGATGAGGATATTGACAGAGAAATGAAAACTTTCACAAATTAAAAAGATTAACAAAGACTTTGCAAGATAACCCATCTCCAAATAATTTGATGACCATATGTATAAGGTCTCAAAAGACTGGAAATTTAATTTTCATTTATGCTTCCATTGGTAGCTACTGTATGCATATTTTTTCCCCTGCAAAAAGTGAAACTTTCATAATACAATAAATATGTTCCAGTCACTTTGAAATTGAAACATTTTATCAGATTCTATTGCTTTAATTTAACTTTGGTGCTGACTTCCTTTTGATGAAAGGTTATCTGTTTTTATTGAAGATTGTAGTTGGCTTTTTTGATGAATTGTGATCATGTTATTGAAGTTACCAGTAAAGGACAGCTTTGGAAGACCAAACATGCATGTTTGTTATTGCAGTGACAACATCAAATAACTGCAGAACATTGACAGACTAATTTTTTTTCTTCTCATTATTGTAAGTATTTATAAAGAAAGCTCAGAGCTTCAAAGGTGATCAGTTTTCTTTGAAGTTTCAGCAAAACTATTTTTTCTGGGTTAATTTTAAAAATAAAAGGAATTAGCCATCATTTGGTTGATTGTAGCAGTCATTTTTCCTGCTTTTAAAAGATGGTCAGTTGTGGCTAGTCCTTCAACAAGTAGATCACACTTTTTTGTTTGTTTGTGTTTGGTTTGGTTCTTTTTATTTTTTAATTTGGGGAAGGTGACATTTCTGATGTCAGAGTGATGCTGCCTTCCACAGGAGTGAGAAATTAAAAAATAAAATGGCCAACAGGCAATGAATAATCAGGTGTTCGGTTCTGACAATGATTACTGTAGAAAAATATGAAGGATTTAATTCAATGAGTGCAAAGAAGAGGATATTTACTTAACATCCACACATAGAGGTCAGTAAAAATAAATATATTAATTACTAGCAAGTGGCAGACAATCCAATACTATTCTGTCCGAAAGATCCATTATGAGATAGTGACTCATCTGGTTGATCTCTGCTACCAGAAATGTTAAAAAGGATATGAAAAAAAATGCAGAGATCTTACAGCATACAGTACTCAGGCCAGATGTCAGAATAAGCGCTGTTGAGGTGGTTAGTCAATATGAAGAATAAATTTGTTTATCTAACAATATATAAATTCCACTGCATTGCCAACTTAAGCTGTATATACAAATTTAAACAGTCAAAAATGTCTGGAAGGGGAGGGTGTGTGCTTAAATATGATAATACACATTTTACATGTTACTTTTCATACTTTTAAGAAACAATTTCTTGTATGAGAAAAGTACATACATATGAAATTTTTGGAGCCATGCCACAATCGTGTTATATCTGAATTTATGTTATAACAGAGCGTGTCATAGTGAGGTCACACTATACTAATATAAGTAACACAACCTCCTCCTTCAAGGCTGTGATATCATAACTATCTCCATCCTAGTAGTAATATAAGTAACAATACCTCCTTCATCAAGATTGTCATATCACAGCTACCTCCATCCTGTACTAATATATTAGTAACCATACCTCCTTCATTAGGGACCTCTCCGGTGGCCTAGTGGTTAGAGTATCTGCCTCGGATGCGAGAGGTCATGGGTTCAATCCCCAGTCGAGACATACCAAAGACTTACAAAAATGGTACTAACAGTTGCCTTGCTTGATGCTCTGCATTAAAAGGTTAGTATTAGGACTGGTTGGCCTGGTGTCAGGATAATGTGACTGGGTGGGACATCATTCTACATGTCTGTGGCATGATGTCCCAGTGCTAGACATCACTATAAACTACCACACTGTAGACATCATAGCAATATGACTGAAAAATTGTTAAACCTATGTTAAAAATCATAATCACATCACAATCCTTCATTAAGGCTGTAATATCACAACTAACATCATCCTTCATCAATTCTGTGATATCATAGCTATCTCCATCCTGTACTAATATATTAGTAACCATACCTCCTTCATCAAGGCTGTGCTATCACAACTATCACAATCCTACCTCCTTTATCAAGGCTGTGCTATCACAACTATCACCAATCCTACCTCCTTTATCAAGGCTGTGATATCATAGTTCTCTCTATCCTAGTACTAACATTAGTAACCCTACCTCCTTCATCAAGACTGTGATATCATAGCTATCTCCATTCTAGTATAAGTATCTTTTTCATCATATCTATGATATCACAACTATATCCATCCATTATATTTCCCAGTGTACCATAATTTAAAATGTTCATCTAAATCATTCTGGCGTCAAAGGCAAATGTCAAAAATGTCAAATGTCTTAGCAATGATCATGGGACTTTCACTTTTCCTCTTAAATGATAACTGTGAGCACTTTGAAAAAAATATTTTTCCTTCATTTGCAGTAGTACCACCATGCGACTTTTTTGAACTTATATATTACATGGTGGCTATGACAGCATTAATTATATGGCATCCAGATGTCATGCTTGCCCAAATTAAAATATACAGAGTTCTGTTAGCTTTGCCATCTTGATAATTATTGGGGGAAATAGTAGCCACTGATTATCAAACTGACAAAACTAAACAACTAATTAACTTAGAGCAGTAAGGATAATCAAATTTCTTAGCTTTTAGTAAAAAGATTAAAGTTGATTACTTTATATGCATAAAAAATATGTCAAAATGTTGAATATACAAATCAACAAATATAGTTTATTTTGCTATTGTTGTTGTAGAGTTTAACACCATATTTCGGCACAAGATAAGCTATGCATAGCAGACAGGATAAATTGTGGAGAAAGAACCCAGGAAAATCATGGAAAGAAACACCAACCCATGAGAAGCTACTCACATACCCACAGTGGTTGAGCCTGAGACTCGAACCCATGCAGACAAAAAAGGAGATGTCAGTGATCCATAATGGTGAGTACTTTAGACCAGTCTGCCACTCAAGGCCCTCTTCTGTTTTGTAAACTCCAGTATGAGTCTGCTCATGAGGGATCAAATTCAACATTAGAGGGATGGCGTCAAAGTGGCTTATTTTTTCACACAAACTTGTTACTGCCAATGGATTCTAGCCATAAATTGTGGTTGACTGCTGATCAGGTGGCATAGTGTGGTGGAGGCTGTTCAAGAAGGAATCTTGCTACCAGGATACTCCTTTTATTTAAATGTGTGCAATATCAAACTTTCAAGATGCCCACTATGGCAGCCATATTAGACATCAGACTGGTTCCATTTTCATTTAGGACCAATTACACACCATAAAAACTCTAATGAAAACTCATGTCATTATGCATTTCTGTTTAGGAAAAGTAACAAAACCAAGATTTTCATCATGGCTGCCATGGTAGCAATACTGTACATAAAATAAGTACCATTTTCATTTGGGACCAACAATACATCTTAAGAAGACTTCTGGTTAAAATTCCATATCAAGTTGATGACCATCCAGTCAGGAGAAGTAGCAATAAAGAGATTTTAATGATGAGCTTTGTATTGGCCTTATTAGACATCAGATCTGTGCCAACTAGACATCATATGTCTTTTAGTGAAAACAAATTATGAGTTAGTACTTTCAATGATAACAAGATTTTATGCTGAATGCCAGTTTGGTATAATATTCATTTAAGACCATCATAAGACAGTTTTAAGTAAGAACATCAGTTGTTAGGACCATCCATTCAGGAAGAGCAAAGATAACAAAAAATTTCAAGATGGCTGTTGTGGAAGCCATATTGGATTCCTGAATGGCATTTTAATTTAGGATCAACTAAACCATGGGATGAATGTCAATCCAATCAGTTGTTTAGGACCAATAGCAATGGCAAACTTAGCTTGCAGATAGATTATGGATAAAAGATCATCCAATACACACAATGCTCAGCAGAGTTAATAAAGAGAGCCAAATTTATTTTATGCAATCATCTCTAAGAATCAAAACTAAAATGTGGGTTCCAAAGGAACCTGGTTGTTTAATCAGATTTATTGCTACAATAAGTTGGTTTATGTGAACATGAGAGACTTTAAATGGTAATTTAAGATAGATGACTAAAGTAGAATGTGATCTTTTAGTTAGTAGTGATTTCTAAAGTTTTACTTACAAAGATGTGACCTGTCTAAAAAAAGGCACAAAGGTTTGCATTAAAAATTTTTAAAATATATTAATGATACTAACTTGTCCCTTATTGCTTTTTTCCCACTCAGGAAGCACAGTTAGGTAGACTATGGCACATTGCAGGTCACCCCCTTTAATGTCCACTATCTGACCCTCATGAATTTTCTCAGTGTATCTTGTCCTACACTCATTCTGGAGTCCCTGACCTCCCCTTTGAAGAAGGGACTTACTTGTGGCTCCACTGTTAAGGTCAAGGTCTGGGGAAGTTGCACATACAATAACATCCACCTATGAAATAGAAAAATTAAGCACAGTACATTTTCACAGCAAAGAAAACTTAATGAGGTACTGATTCAAATGCTCCTGCTTCATTAAATGTCTCGATACTGTATAAAAACAAATCTTGAAAACTGCATCCTGGTTATTTGTAAACTACTATGAGATAAATGTATGAAGCTGAAGTTCTGAAACGTGCTGGTATTTCTGAGTCATAACATTAAGATACTGGCCTTTAATTTGACAATGATGATTCAAGGAGTGGAAATATTTTGAGTTGACTTGCACTCTACCTGAAATACCAAGACCTGACTAATATCAATGTTATACATTAGTTTTGGTGCTTTTGCTATTAAAAGATACCAATAAAAAAATGAAAACAAATTAAACTTCCTTAGTATGACCTGCACAAAAGCACTCACCACACAACAGTACTTTATTCACCTACCAGAGCAGCTCACACTGTGAGAGCAAAATAGTAGCAATTCTACTGGTACCTTTACTCTACCTTCTAAACTAACTGGGTTAAACAGTCAATATTGGTCATCCCTTTGTAGGAATTCAAATGCAAATAAAAAATACAAAACCTACCTCTAAATGCATATAACTATAGAGATTACTTTCAGAAACATTATGAATAAAGTACTAGGGTATGGGTACAATGTGAAATTAAGCTATGTGTAATATTTTGGATCAGCCATCACATTAGAAATCACAAGCTGTTTAGCTTAATTATTTTAAATGGTGGATTACGTTTATTAATAATAGTTACATTTTAAGTACCATATTCAGTGACTTGCTGATAATAAATCCATCCTCCTAATTTACCACTTTGAGTACCATCCACAACCTTTAAAAGTGTAGCAAACATGGGGCATCTCCCCTATTTAGGCAAACTTGTCCAGATTATTATGTTTAAAGTTTCTAATATGTATTACCGAGCATATGACAGTAGTTACATTTTTGTGTTTCTTTCTTTTTCATTTTATATTGAATATATTAAATGTTGCCAATCAAATACACCTCAAATTAACATAAAAAGAATCAGTAAATTTGTGCTGACCTTTTGTTGTGCCAGCTGACCCTTGGCCAAAGAAATTGTTAAACCATTCTGACATCTATATGGACCTCTTTGGGGTGATTCCATAATCACTGACTCTGCAGGTATAAAAGAACTATACAGATTAGAAATTGACCAAACATTAAAAAAAATACTGTACACAATACTTTTTACTTATGTGTTATAACAATATGTTTATTGCTCAAAAGACTATGACTACATGTTTCAAAAAATACAAACCATGTGGAATCAGCTAAAATAATATCTTGCAAAAACTTCAAAGAGTATAATTAAAACAATGGAATTTCTGTATCAAGAGACAAATTTTTTAAAAGATGAAAAATGAAAATTGAAAATGAAAACCTTTAAAGAATGGGAAATAACAAAGTATGTTTAAAAGGCATGCAAATATCCAATGAATGACATTAATAGTTAGATCTGAAATGGAGCTAATTACATTAAAACCCATCTCAGCAATACTCCAAATAAAGGTCATAAGCAGATGGACATTATCTAAGAAACTATTTTCTTACTTTCATTTACATTCTAATATTTATAAAATGGGCATATTCTTGTAAAAAAAATAATAAACTTTTTAAAGTGCTTTGTGTGTAATATATACTGGTAGATGGTTTCATCAAATTATTGTTAAACTATGGTATTTACTCCATGCCATGTAACTACAGATCTATGCTGTTCACTTTATATCATTTTATCATTGTTTGCAGTATTTAAAGTCACTGTTGAGCTATGATGATTACTGTATGTCACATTATTGTTGAGTTATGATGATTACTGTATGTCACATTATTGTTGAGTTATGGTGATTACTTATGTCAATTTATTCTTATGTGTCTACTGTATGTCAACTTATTGTTGAGTTATGGTCATTAATGTATATCAAAGTATAGCTGAGCTATGGTGATTACTGTTTTGTCATCTTATTGTTGAGCTATGGTGATTACTGTTATGCCATCTTATTGTTGAGCTATGTTGATTACTGTTATGTCATCTTATTGTTGAGCTATGGTGATTACTGTTTTGTCATATTGTTGAGCTATGGTGATTACTGATTGTCATCTTATTGTTGAGCTATGGTGATTACTGTTTTGTCATCTTATTGTTGAGCTATGGTGATTACTGTTTTGTCATCTTATTGTTGAGCTATGGTGATTACTGTTTTGTCATCTTATTGTTGAGCTATGGTGATTGTCATCTTATTGTTGAGCTATGGTGATTACTGTTTTGTCATCTTATTGTTGAGCTATGGTGATTACTGTATGTCATCTTATTGTTGAGCTATGGTGATTACTGTATGTCATCTTATTGTTGAGCTATGGTGATTACTGTATGTCATCTTATTGTTGAGCTATGGTGATTACTGATTGTCAAGTTACTTTCAAATTATGGTTGCACTATGATCATTACTGTATGTCAAGTTACTTTCAAGTTATTGCTGCACTATAGTGATTACTGCATGTCAAGTTAATACTGAGCTATAGTGTTTAGTGTATGTTAAGTTATCCTTAAGCTATACTCTTTACATCAAATAGCCGATGTACACAGTGAGGAGTGCCACAACAGCAAATTGCAGATGCACAGTGAAGAATACCACTACTGCAAATAGCATATGTACACAGTCAGGAGTACCAGTAAAGAAAATCTGGAGACAGAAAAGATGAAACACATCAAAAGTCACTGCAGTATCTATTAGAATGCTAATATGCCAAATGACATGCAAATAGTACATTGGTTGGAATTATGCTGCTTACAAATGATCATTAGCTTCAAATTTTTAAATCACTTTTTATCAAGGATCATGATTTCATTTGGGAACAGCAGCAGTCTGACATGACCCTCAAAGGGGCAAATCTACATTTGGAAAGGGAGTTTAAAATCTGAAAACCAGTTTCATAAAATGATAATTAAGTCCTATTTGTGTGTATTGATCTTCAAATTTTAGCAAACTGTCATTTTTGCTGGCATTTATATTTGCAGATTAAAAATAAGTTTTTAATGTTTCCATGAAACAATCATACTTCACAGAGTCTTTTAGAACCATAAAAGTCATACAACTTTGTATCTAATGAAAATAGTGAATTGAATGTATTACACAATTCTTAGTGGGTTAAAAGAAATTTAATACGTTACTGGTGTGACCATCTAACATCAAATATTTAAATCTAATTTCTATGTTCCTTCATTAATCTAGTAAATGAAGGTTCATGTTACCTAGAATATATGATAAGTTCATGGCAAAGGAATTTGATAAAGCATTATCCAACTGAAAGTGTTGGCCATTGTTTATTTAAAACAGTAACAAACTTGTGAAAATCTTGTCTCCAATCAATATCAATAGGTAGAACAGAAGATAAACGGACAAACAAGAGCAGTTTCTGATGAAAATGGACATAAAGCAGTGTGTTTAAAAAATTTTAACCCAAAAACTCATCAATATTGGCTCAATTCAAAATTTTTAACTTTGATTTTTGTTCTATCTATTTAAAAGAAGGAAACAACACATGCTGTTTATAAATAGTATTTTAAGACTTATCGGAAGTTGGATTTTCATCAAAAACAAAACATGGATTTCTTCAAGTACCATGACAATGTCTGACATAAATATATATCTTCCCCAAAGAAAATATTTCATAAAGAGTAAGCAGACTGCATAATTATATCAGAAAGAATAAGCATACTGAATAATTATACAATGGAATAAGCATACTGCATAATTATATCATGAAGGAATAAGCATACTGAATAATTATACCATGAAGGAATAAGCATACTGATTAATTATACCATGAAGGAATAAGCATACTGCATAATTATACCATGAAGGAATAAGCATACTAAATAATATTACCATGAAGGAATAAGCATACTGAATAATTATACCATGAAGGAATAAGCATACTAAATAATATTACCATGAAGGAATAAGCATACTGAATAATATTACCATGAAGGAATAAGCATACTGAATATATTACCATGAAGGAATAAGCATACTGAATAATATTACCATGAAGGAATAGGCATACTGAATATTTATACCATGAAGGAATAAGAATACTGAATAATTATACCATGAAGGAATAAGCATACTGCATGCTTATACCATGAAGGAATAAGCATACCAAATAATTATATCATGAAGGAATAAGCATACTGCATACTTATACCATGAAGGAATAAGCATACTGATTAATTGGCATTAAATATGACCATTTTGATGGACCATATAAAATGGCATTTACCAATATCGTTGACCTTTACTGTATCTTAGCATTAAATATGACCATTGTGATAGACCATATAAAATGGCATTTACCAATATCACCAACCTTTACAGTATCTTGGCATTAAATATGACCATTGTGATGGACCATATAAAATGGCATTTACCAATGTCATTGACCTTTACAGTATCTTAGTATTAAATATGACCATTGTGATGGACCATATAAAATAGCATTTACCAATATCACCAACCTTTACAGTATCTTGGCATTAAATATGACCATTGTGATGGACCATATTAAATGGCATTTACCAATATCACCAACCTTTACAGTATCTTGGCATTAAATATGACCATTTTTATTGACCATGTAAAATAGCATTTACCAATATCACCAACCTTTACAGTATCTTAGCATTAAATATGACCATTGTGATGGACCATTTAAGTAGTGTTTGCCAATATAGTTCCCAAAGCACTAAAAAAATGAATTCTTTTACATCATTTGTACAATATTCTAGCAAAATTTCAAATTTACCATTTACTGTATCATAGACTCTTTCCCGTTCATCCATTTTAGCATCTCCACTTGTTCCTTTATGTGAACGAGCATCTGAGTTTTCTGTCTCAATAAGGCAGCGATGTTCATTTTCAAGAGCTCTCAATAAACTGGTATGTTCCTCTGACATTAATACTTCCTTGATCCCGATTCGCTTCAAGGTGTGTGTCTTACTGATGATCTTGCATGTTTTCTCTTTCCAGAGTTCTTTGGCTTTTTGTATTCCTTCTGCAGTTCCTTTCACCATTAATCTGTCACCTGAAAATTAATTGGTTAGGACATCAGAATTTTAATGTAACTGATCTAATTTTATTTAACTGAGTTCAAAGCTAACATGAACAAAACCAAACATGTACAAATGAGATTGGGTTTCTTAGTTATAACTAGTAAATCCTATGTCACTGATATATTGATATTACTATTAGCACAGACATCCATTACATGTATAGCAAATATTTATCATTTTCTATATTCAAATTTTGTAATAAATGTGGTCAAGGATGAACTGTTAGAAATGATGAGTATTTTAAAATATAAGCTCATAAAATTCATTATTTTTGCAGCTGGTCCAAAATATAACAATTACCTCATAAGTCTAATTGAGTGATTTCTGGAATGTGGGAATAAATGCAATTAAAAGGTGTGAGTTCTAATATTGACAAAGCTTACAGGCATTGTGCAATGTACATTAACAAGCTATGACAGTGTATCAATATATATATATATATATATATATATATATATATATATATATATATATATATATATATATACACGATATAGATGAAAAAATAGTTTTTTACCCACTAGATTAAAAATATTTCATTATTTACTTATTTCAAGAAAATATCCTCTATATATAAAGAAAATATGGCTCTGTATCAACATGCATACACATGATATGGCAGTGTATCAATATGAATAAATGAGATACAGTAGTTTATCAATATGAATAAATGTTGCTGTTGTTGTTGTTGGGCTTAAAATTTTTCAGCACTGATAGGCTAATCATGGCGGCCAGTATTAATGGTGGAAGAAGAAACCGGAAAATCACGGGAAAGAACCACCGACCCATGAAAAGCTACTGGCAAGCTTTCTCACATATCTACATTAGCAGACAAAGGTGAGATGGTAGTGATCCGTAACAGACATCGCTTTAGACCACTTGGCCACTCAGGGCCCCCAACATGAATAAATGGGATACAGTAGTTTATCAATATGAATAAATGAGATACAGCAGTTTATCAATATGAATAAACAGCATACAGTAGTTTATCAATATGAATAAATGAGATACAGCAGTTTATCAATATGATAAACAGCATACAGTAGTTTATCAATATGAATAAATGGGATACAGTAGTTTATCAATATGAATAAATGGGATACAGTAGTTTATCAATATGAATAAATGAGATACATCAGTGTATCACTATACTGTACATAATTAGGATAATGCATATTTAGGACCAAAAACTTCAAAACACTAAATTAATTCTTGCATTTGCCAGCAAATATGAAAGTAAAAAAGGATTTTTAAAAAATGAAAGCAACTGTACAGTGTAATTAATACATGTTATATACAGACCATAGACATAAAGGGATAGAGTATTAGATTTATGCATGCTGTATCTTGGAACAGGTTTTTCAACCGACATTCAAGCATAACAAAAATATCCTTAAAACCTTTCTCCTATACCAGTATCAATCATAAAAATATATTGTGAATCATGAAACTGAAGTCTGCACACATTTTCAATTTCTGTGAGGAAAACATTTACAAAATTACCACTTACAAAGCATTATATGATCAATTAACAAAGTGTGTTTATGAACAAACATTTGATAATGTCATATGACAAATTTATAGTAATTCAAATAAAATGAAGTGTTCCAATGTCTCAACAGAAATCACCCTTACATCATCCCTATATGGTAAAACTCACCTTGCCAAGTTAACTGGAGATGCTTGTCTCTACTATTCTTCTCTATTTCTTTGTAATCCTCTTGTTTCCAGAAAGCCCTAATGAATTTCCTAATAAATGAATCACATTGGATGATCTCTTCAAGAACCGTGTTCTTTTTGATGAAATCTTTAAGGTCTTCTAAGATATTTGCATAAAGGTCATCCATGCTAATCCAGACGACATTTTGTAGATCATTGGTAACAACAATATGGACTAATCCATCACATTTTGATCCTGCCTCTGCTTGATACATCATCCATTCCTCAGTGGTAACAAAGAGCTGTTCTGGCTCTGACAATGGGATGTTTGTCTCTCTCACCATTTTCTTCATCTCGGTGGCAACATGTTGTGTATGGTCTGCTGGAATACAGTACACAGACACATGACCATTCTCAGTACTAACATCCCAATCTACCATCAAGCCATTTGCTTCCATCTCTTTAGTAATGTAATTTCTTGGGGCACCTTCCTTAATGAACTGACTGAAATGTCCAGCTGAATCTTGGATTACAACTGGTTCACCAAATTTTCTGAGTTCTTCATAAATCTGTAATTTTGCAGTATTTCTGTCTTCTGGAACACCATTCAATACAATTTCTTCTGATGACTGTTCAAAAACTATGTCAAAGTCAGAGAACTTAGTTCTAAACCTCTGAAAAATTCCATCCCTGTAAAGCAATCGTTTCATTGCTGCAGACTTTAGGGACATTGTTTCTTTGCCAAGCATTCTAATGCGCTTAAGTTTCTCTTTTTTCCCCAAAATTTCTCCAAGGGTTGATTTTACATCCTCATAAAATCCAATCAATTGTACATAATCTTCAAATCTTTCCTCTACTAGCAAGATATCTTTACCCTCAGTCACTGACTTGACACTAGCCATTAAATCATCCCAAATGTCAGACATGTTGTTTTTGGAAATTTTTTCAACCTGAAAAGTGCTGAAGAAAATTTTTTTCAAACTCTCTTCTGCATCTTTTCTCCATGAGGTCACAAGCTTCCTGCAACCTTTGACCTCTGGGGTTATAAGACACGTTACAAACACAGCATTCTCTTGCAGCTCAATCCCAGCATGCATTTCCATCATGGTCATCTGCATTGCTTTCATAGCTCTAGGAAAAGATTGCAGATATCCTACAAGTACTGGATCCACTTCGCATGAAAATGGTTCAGGGATATTAATTCCATGAATGGCAGTGTTCCATGCTGTCCATTTCTTGAACTGGTAATATGGTGATACATTCAGTGGGATGTTTTCTACGTTATGCTGTATGGCACATACTCGTTCTACAGCTGAAACAAGCAAAATGAGTACCAAGACTAATTATAATTGCTATATTTGATCAAATTTCACACTTTAAAAAATAGTGTAAAGAAACAAAAGAAGAGAGTACAGCTTGCCTGCACATATTTATTCTGATATAAATGTGTCAATGCCAAATTATAATTACTAAGTGATCAAGAAGAAGAAAACTTTATCAGACTGGTCAAAAATGACCGTTTTTGTATGTATGGTGATGCTTTACTCCAGATAAATGCTCTTGTCTGGTTTAATAACTGTACAACCAAGTTCAAGAAACTCACCTAAATATCATAGGACTTAAATAACATTTCATCCAAATATTAGGAGGACATAAAAAGTGTCAGACTGGATAAGGAAACCAACTAATAAATAACATTATCACAGAGTGTGGCTTTGACCTTGAAGAAAGTTATATCACTGATCACCTGAGCTGTTATTCAGTCAAGATATATAAGAAGTTAAAATTTCATTAAAAATATATCTAGTGGTTTTGAAGTTTTACTGTACATGGACAGAAGTACCTGACTTTGATCATTCTATTTTGATGTTGTTCACTGATATCTGAGTTCAAAGTTAAGCCTTATTTACAAACTTAGAAAGTTCTGAAAGTGAACATTTGGTCCACTTCCTGGTCACCTTATTCTACCTTAGGTTTTTATTTAAGGTTGAAGTAAACAAATTATTTCATATATATCTTAAGATCAGTCTGTGGAATCATTTTCAGTTGTGCCCAGGTGTAATTTGAAGCAAACATTTATTTACAATATTCACTGGAATTACAAAGTGCTTATTGACATTTGGATAAAAACACCATTTTGGGATTACTGTGAATTCATTCAGACATTTTTGACTATATCATTGCAATATATTAAGTAGTACATCAGTTCATTTAAGACTATTAGTACATAAGCACGTGGAAGGATGGAAAAAATATCAAGTTGATATTTGTATTGTATTATAGATTATGTAACAATAATCATATTGATATGTGGCACAGGTGTATTGTTTCACCTCTCATTAGCACAACAGCACATTAAAGGTTGGAATTAATTTGGGACTCTATGTACTTTTGAACATGTGACAGAACTTTGAGGATTATTTGGGATTTAATTCACAATACTGCAACTTCTTTTTAAATTTTCACTTTGTAGGTAAATAAATTATTTATTGACTTTTATGAAATTTGCTGGCTTTGCCTTTTCTGTCACTTAGTTTACAACCACAGAGTTGTAACAATACCAATAAAATGCAGTCATTAATATTACTTACCACCACTGTCTGTGAAAGTCATGATGTAGCACCCATCTTCTGTTATCTTTATTCCATCCTCAACTAATTCTGCACCTCCATATTTTTTAGATTCAAAATGAAAAGTCAGTGTGTCGGTACTGAACTCTTTTGGATCCTTTGTGGACAAGATAATGCTTGTGGGTGGGGGCATATCAAACACCTCTAAGACTCTACCATCAAGTTTTTTCTTGAAAACTTTATCTTGAAGATGTACACAATCTGTAATAAAATATGATATTAAACAAAGAAATAAGTTTTAGATGATTTAGTAAATTATCATCTTAATTTCATTTCATATTCATCTTATCTATCCAAATATTAACCTACCAACAGAAACACTGATGACAAAAAAATGTGGTAGAAAAGATAGAAAGCCGGATGAATACAGATATACATACAATATATACTCACTTATAGGTGATATCCAAGTGGACAAATTGCACAGACCCACGTCGATTTACTGTTGCAAAATGTGCCAGCAGATTCAGGTCTATGCATTTTGCTAGGTGTAATCACACAGCATAGACCATTCAATCTACCAGCACATACTGCGATGGCAGATCAGAGTCTAGTGTTTGAGGCAAAAGCCCAGCTTATAAGTGTGTATATATGGTAATGCACACACACACACACACACACACACACACACACACACACACACACACACACACACATACACACACACACTGTCAAATAGGCCTTATAAATAAGCCCATGAAACACTGAAATGTTAAATATGAAGGAAACTTTAAGTTAAATATGATATTATGCACTGTAGAAATTTAAATTTACAAATTAATAATCAACTGACCAGAATGTGAAGAAAATTTTAAAATTTTCAAAAGAAACAAATCTGTAGAACTGAAAAGGCCACTCCCTTTGTGCTGGACAATTAATGATCATTAGTAATTTTCCATACTCTGAGGACATAAATATCTTAAGAGTTAAAAATTTTCAGCAATATCACACTGCCTTCATCAGTGACTAATGTTGATTATAATATGAGAAGACTGGTGTTATTGTTGTTGTTTTGGCTTAACGCCATTTTTCAGCAAACAATAGGCTATTCATGGCAGCCGGTATTAATGGTAGAGGAAGAAACCAGGAAATCACCGGAAAGAACCACCGACCCACGAGAAGCTACTGGCAAACTTTCTCACATATCCACATTCGCCGAATCCTAGACTCGAACCCATGCAAACAGAGGTGAGATGGCAGTGATTCCATAACGGACAGCACTTTAGACCACTCGGCCACTCGAGGCCCCAGAGACTGGTGTAAATGGGTGGTAGGTAATTCAAGCCCCTTGTCCTGTGTAGTGGTGGCCTGTCATATTTCAATGTAGTATGGTTTATTATATCAAATATAATTACTCAGAAAATTACATTGGGAAAACAGGCAGAGTGTTAGGAACCAGGTTTAAGAAACACAAGAGTCATTGATCATACATGAACATTGTTGCAATATGGGATAGTCAGTCCATCATCTCCAATCATACTAAGGAAATGACATCAGAGGAAATATATGGAAAAGGAAGTGAAGGAGGTGACCAAGAAGGCCAACACTAAACAGGGATGAAGGGCTTCAGTTACCACTCATCTACACCAGTCTCCTCATAGTATGTGACTATTGCAAGTCACAAGCTGACGAAGGCATTGTGATATTACCCAAAATTTCAAATTCATATATGTATGGTCTGAGCATGTGAAATTATTAATGATGAAGTCTGTAGAATTTTTGACTGTTGGTTATGCAATTCTTTCTTTCATTATTTACAAGCATGCTAAGTAACTTTTATGATAAATAAAACAAAAGTAAACTATTGATAATAATTTTAGTCAATAATCCATGTGTTTTTGTATCTCTATACATAGTTATTGAAAATCCCACCTGGTTTTATTTCAAAGATAACAACAGCATTTTCTCTTCTAGGGCCAAAAACAATTTCCTTCACATCAGCACCAGATTTTCCCTCCATAAAGTTCAACAGGTTTTCATCACTTGTTTTTTCACTCAAACCAATCACCATAGTGTAGCCTGGTTCTGAGGCAATCTAGAATTCAGGAGTTTTGTTATGAGATATCTTTAGTCTAAAGATATCAATACACTTGATTATGTATTATCATTGATTATGTATTATCATTGATTATGTATTATTATTGATTATGTATTGTCATTGATTATGTATTATCATTGATTATGTATTATCACTGATTATGTATTATCATTGATTATGTATTATCACTGATTATGTATTATCATTGATTATGTATTATCATTGATTATGTATTGTCATTGATTATGTATTGTCATTGATTATGTATTATCATTGATTATGTATTATCACTGATTATGTATTATCATTGATTATGTATTGTCATTGATTATGTATTATCATTGATTATGTATTATCATTGATGATGTATTGTCATTATGTATTATCATTGATTATGTATTATCATTGATTATGTATTATCACTGATTATGTATTGTCATTGATTATGTATTGTCATTGATTATGTATTATCATTGATTATGTATTATCACTGATTATGTATTATCACTGATTATGTATTGTCATTGATTATGTATTATCATTGATTATGTATTATCACTGATTATGTATTGTCATTGATTATGTATTATCATTGATTATGTATTATCACTGATGACATTATTCATCTGCATAAAGCCAAGAAGGTAGTTATATCTTGTGTGTGACACTAAAATCAAAACTTTCAGACATGGACTGATGAGTTCTTAAAAGAAAGACTGAAAACTGGCCAAGATGCATTTCTTATCTGTGAAGTGAACTGAATTTGTTATTACTTTATTTCACTACATTTGTTTTTTTTTTCATTTCAAGAACAAAATTGATTTGGCATATTTTTTATTATAATAGATTTAATGTTACAGAGTCATGCAAAAAATGTGTACCTCATGTGATCCTGAATTGGCAGCCTTTGCTCCTGACAACAGAAAAAAATAATTTAATTTGTACTTTTGTGTGGCACACATAAATGTTTAATATCACTAACAAAAATTATGTATAAAAAAGAATCAACACAACAAATATATAAAATCAAAATGAATATACAATTCACTAACATAAAGCAATGTCACCTATTTGAAGGAATATATCAGAGTTTTTCCCTACACCACTATAATCTATCTTTTTTAATATTTAAAGCAAAAATAAAATTTAAATTTCATGATACACATAAAGATAAGAAATAACTTGTGATGACTGCCCTTATGGAGATTATCATAACTTTCACAGTATCTTGGCTAATGGTTGGATCATGCATCTTTTATGCTGAACCCTCCAGAGAAAAATATCAATGAATTTTTTTCTCAGATTATCAAGATAAATTCTACTATAGGTCTGAATTCCAGATTCTATTGTCATTAGGTCACTACAAAGAAAACATATCGTCACTCTTGAATGCATATTTAATGCTTTAACATTTGAAAAAAAAAAAGAAAAGAAAATCTATCCACAATGGATGTGAAACAATAAGTACCCACATTTCAAATGCTAGATTTTTACACAAGACAAGGCATGGAAGAGGAAAACAGGTTCTAGGGGTTAAACAATTTACCTTTCCCCTCTTTTTGTTCCCCATTTCTCATGGCAAGTTGGGAACTACTGCCATCAATATCCTGGCCAGGTCTTTGTGGAGATGTCATATCTTTCTTTTCTTTGTCTGTTTGAGCAGTAACATCATATAGTTTCCATTCAGTTGAAATATTTGACAACTCTGGTGCCTTGGGTATCTTTTTGTATTGTAAAGTTGTTCTTCCTCGTTCATCCTTTGTTTTCTCTATTTCTTTATTCTCCTCTTTTTGTTGTTCCTCTTGCTTCCTGTTTGGATCTGCATTGTTGGCTGAGGATGCCCCTTCTGGATCATGTGATCTTGGTTGATTTTGTTGATGCTGATGCTTTTGTTTTTGTTCTTGATAGAGATGTTGAGAATGGAATTCACTGGTTTTATATATCTCTCCACTAGGAGGTTCTTGAGATGCAGAATAGGGTGGTCTGTTGACAATTCCTCCAGCATTCATCAATTGACAATCTACTTCTTGCATGGCTAGAAATGGATTATCATATTCAGGAATGAAAGATGACACAGGTTGCCAATATTGTACATATGGTCCATGTAAACCCTCTGGCACGTCTGGTAGTCCCCATGACTGAGAATCCCAAGGTGGTTGTACTGGCTGCCTTGTTGGTTGCCAACTGGGTTGTCCATATGTAGAATGAATTAAGTTATGTTGACCATCTGATGTAGATGGCATCTGTACATCACACTCTGATCCCTGTTGTTTCCAATTACTGGTGGTACTCTGGGATCCAGACATATATTCTTGTATATGCAATGTTTGAAAAGATGGTCTCTCTTCTTGGCTTTGTAAATCTGGTCTTTGTTGAACATGCAGTTGATTCTTCAGTGTCAATTGAGGCAAGATTACTTCCATTTCATTTGGAGATTTACTCTCTTTATTATCATCCTTTTGATTTTCATATGACTGTAAAGGTGTCTGTGGAACATTAGACTGCTCCATTTGGGACTCTTGAGAATAAGTCTGTTCAGAGTTTGACTGTTTCAATGATTTTGACTCTGTTGAAGACTGCTTATATGGCTTCAACATTATATTACCACGTCTTTTTGGCACAGGTGGATGCACAAGAAGATGAGTCCTTGGCTCATTCTCACCTAGAAATGACTTGATATTGTGAAGCCCATCCTCTGCATTTTTCCCAATTCTATCCTCATCTGAAACAACCAAATTACTTTCAAATTCCTTCATCAAATTTGAGACCTTCTTGCTTGATTCATCATCTTCAGCATAATCAACCTGACTATCCTTCTGAGACCTTTGTTCAGCATCATCCTTACTATCTGGATGACTTTCTTCAGCAGTTTCTATCTTGATAGCCTTCAGAAGAGTTCTTTGGACTTTATCCATCTGTGTATCCATTAGAGGTTTTTCTTTGGCATCATCTGCATATGTGTCCTCATGAGGCTCCTGTTCAGTCTCATTAACATGGCACTCCATCTCATTTACATGGGACTCCATATCATTTACATGGAACTCTATCTGTGGCTGCTGAACAGAAACACCTATCTGTTTTTCATATTGAGTCAATTGTTCTATGTTATAAATCTTGGAATCCTTTTGAGGTCTCTGCTCAGCATCAGCAATCACGTCTGCATGATTTGATTGGACATATCCATCTGATATTTGCTTTACATTATCTATCTTGCTAATTATATTTTCTTCATACAAAACCATTGAAAATGATTCCATTTGCAAACTATTTCCTTCAGCAGCACATTCCTCCTTTTCCTGTTTGACTATATCTACCATTTTCATCACAAGCTGGCTTGACCCATGTACACATTTATTAACTTGAAATGGCTGTCTTGCCATTTGTTTCTGTTCAACTTCATTAAGACATGGTTCTTCTGTTTTCTTTGGAGTCTCATCTTCGATAATGAGAATGGACTGAATCAGAGTTTCATTTGGTTCTTGTTTCTGCATTATTATGGATGGTTTGAGTGCAACAGGAGGTGGTCTCTTTATCAGACTCTCCTTCTGAACTTCTGTTGATAACTGGAACAGGTGCATAAAAATTTCCTCTGTGGAATTTCCAGAAACAAGATGAGGTGTCATGTTGGTGTCTTTAGAGTTAGGCAGAATGTCCTTCAAATTCTCATTATCCTCATAGATAGGACCAGACTCACCAAATGACTTGTCAATAATTTCAAAAGACTGCTCAAAACTTTCTAATGAAGGAATCTGTGTAACTTCTTGAAAGCTCTCTACTGTCTCATTTACCAAGATGTCCAGGAATGAAGTGGGGACAGTATTCAGGATGACAAAACTTAGTGAATCATCCGTCTGGTACGTCATATGTGTATCATTAGCTCCATGTGGGAAGTTTATGTTAGCATTACCCTCTAAACCTCTCATATGAGATGGTGACATTTGAGAACTATTCATATTACCTCTTAAGGTCTCTTTTTCTTCCACTGTTTCAACTTTTTCATCTGCTTCCATATCTGAATCATCTTTAATGTCAATTGAATCAATCTCCTGCTCTTTAAGGTGTTCAGTGCTCTCAATGGAATCTCTTCCAGTAAACCCAACTACAACTTTTGCTGAACTGTCTGTGTCTGAAGAATGCAAAACGTTTTCTTCACTCTCATCTGAATTTAACTCTAATATTTGTATTTTAACATCTTCATCACCTTTTGAAACCTTTTCTTGTTTATCTTTTCCTACCTGAAACTCCTCATTTTCCTTTCCTGTAAGTCTGCTATAACTAGTCAACTTTCCAAATTTAAAAATTCCTCGAACTGAGTCATTGGCACTCACTTCATCAGATGACTCAGAGCTGGAATTGAGTTCATTGGGAAAGCTCATCTGATAAACCTGATCATCTGACTCACTGTTGTCTGCCATATCACTCATGTCACTCTCCATAACAATAGGGCTATTTAGACAGCTCAATAAATCCTTAAAAATAAAAAATATTTTATAATGCCATATAATGACAGGCTAATTGATTATTCTGTATAAGTGTGCTGGTAAGCTTTTGTTCCAATATAAAATGACTGCATAATAGCTGGAACTGAGTGAAAGTCATTTCATGTTGTCAACATATGAATAGAAATTGGTCTATTAAATTACAAATTTCTTCACATCATACAGTTTTTTTAAAATTAGAATTTGTTTAAAGATTTTTCCATTTTAAAACAGCAAGCATATTTGATAGCTGAGTTGCATTATTTGCACAAATCTGAAAAGCCGTTATACAGGGATGATTTCTATACAGGGATGATTTCTACACAGGGATGATTTCTATATAGGGATGATTTCTATACAGGGATGATTTCTACACAGGGATGATTACTATATAGGGATCATTTTTACACAGAGATGATTTCTATACAAGGATGATTTCTATACAGGGATGATTTCTATACAAGAATGATTTCTACACAGGGATGATTTCTACAAAGGGATGATTTCTATACAGGGATGATTTCTATACAGGAATGATTTCTACACAGGGATGATTTCTATATAGGGATGATTTCTACACAGGGATGATTTCTATATAGGGATGATTTCTACACAGGGATGATTTCTATATAGGGATGATTTCTACACAGGGATGATTTCTATACAAGGATGATTACTGTACAGGGATGATTTCTGTCCACATTAATTCTGTTCAGCATTTTTGAGATGAAGATTTTGCTGGTTTCTTTTTTATTTTTAGCTGACTTGGTTGCAAGATCCAACTGATCTTATGGTATTTTTCTATGTGTGGCATGATGCAGTTATCTTGTACTGATATCAATAATTTCTAAATTTAAAATCATCGTAAATAACACCAAAGTTCAACCATATTTAGAGAATAATTACAAGAGTCCCTTCTAAGGCAGGTAAGCTCTAGTGGCCAGAAAGAATGTGCAAAAATCAAAGACAAGAAATTTCATCTTTAAAATGCTGAGTGTTCAAAACCATACCTTGAGCAATATGACCATTATCACTGTGGTCATGATTTTCAAGATGACCATTATAACTGTGGTCATGATTTTCAAGATGACCATTATCACAGTGGTCATTATTTTCAAGATGACCATTATTACTGTGGTCATGATTTTCAAGATGACCATTATCACCGTGGTCATGATTTTCAAGATGACCATTATCACAGTGGTCATGATTTTCAAGATGACCATTATCACTGTGGTCATGATTTTCAAGATGACCATTATCACTGTGGTATGATTTTCAAGATGACCATTATCACTGTGGTCATGATTTTCAAGATGACCATTATCACAGTGGTCATGATTTTCAAGATGACCATTATCACAGTGGTCATGATTTTCAAGATGACTATTATCACAGTGGTCATGATTTTCAAGATGACCATTATCAATGTGGTCATAATTTTCAAGATGACCATTATCACTGTGGTCATGATTTTCAAGATGACCATTATCACTGTGGCCTGACTGGATTTCATTTAGGACAAAGCAGACATTATACTAAGTCTCCTGGGTGAAAATTCTATGATCACTGTGTTATGTCTAGGGGTTTAAACTTAAAAACCAAGATTATGTAAAACCAAAACAAATCTTCAAGTTTTCCAAAATATAAATTTATTTAAATTAAATATCAAACCAAACAAAGTGAAAGAATTGAAGATAACATACAGTGTATGAATTCCTAGACTGTAATCCTAATAATACTGATTGTAATACCAGTCTATCACTAAGCTGTTCCAAGGTATTCCAAACAAAGCCTCTACAAATGCTTTTATGCTAACGTTATAACACTACTGAATTTAGATGTATTAAACCATCCCTACTGTAATACATATGCCATGTAGTTACAGTGTATTAAACCATCCCTACTGTAAAACATATACCATGTAGTTACAGTGTATTAAACCATCACTACTATAAGACATGTCATAAAGTTAGATGTATTAAACCATCCCTACTGTAATACATATGCCATGTAGTTACAGTGTATTAAACTATCCCTACTGTAAAACATATACCATGTAGTTACAGTGTATTAAATGATCCATACTGTAAGACATATGCCATGTAGTTACAGTGTATTAAACCATCCCTACTGTAAGACATATGCCATGTAGCTAATGTATTAAATTATCCCTACTGTAAGACATATGCCATGTAGTTAGTGTAGTAAACCATCCCTACTGTAAGACATATGCCATATAGTAAACCATCCCTGCTGTAAGACATATGTCATGTAGTTACAGTGTATTAATCCATCCCTACTGTAAGACATATGCCATGTAGTTACAGTGTATTAAATCATCCTACTGTAAGAAGTATGCCTTACAGTTACAGTTTATTAAACCATCCCTACTGTAAGACATGCCGTACAGTTACAGAGTATTAGACCTAAGTGTAGTGGCTACATTGTGAAGGTTGTGACTTAGGAATGATTTCATATCATATGTGGAAGTGCATTCATCACCAGGACTTGAACAATTTCAATTAGTCTTTGAAAATGATGAAATAATCTAGATATTGCTTCTTGGAACAACTGACCAGAGACCAATTTTGAATGCAGACTGGAATGGTTAATGTCCTTCAAATTTACTCCAAACTGTTATGAATATATACATTCTAACATTCCTATGTTTCAATAAAAATATAAAAACAAAGCTCATGAAACAGATCAACATGGATCCAACATGTTGCCAAATAAATGTTGTGAGTTTAAATTCCAACAGGTTGACTTTCAGGATCTTTAGTAAGACATTGCCTTTTTTTCTCCAAGTCTCCTTAATGCTGGTCTTCTCTAAATACAGTACATACATAGGAAGAGTATTAACAAACAACAAATCCTCCACATTCAAAGCATCAATGAAAACTATTTCATATCCAATGAAGAAATCAATATTCTCATGACTAAACTGAACATACAATTAACATTGGGCTGACCATTCAAATTTTTCAGCAATATCAGTATCATAGAGATAATAGTTTTAAATTTAGGATCTGTTTTGAATATTCAAGGTCATTATTTCAGTACTGATTTATTTTCTGCTGAATTTATTTATGGCATCGTCTTCACACAAATATGTTTAGAAGGCAAATTGTAAATATTAAAGCTGATATTAAAGGTTATGTTTCTAATCATATTTTTTTTTCATTATCAAGCTATAAATTAAAATAAATTCTGTATACACAAGTATATACTTATTTTTGGTGTGCATATATATATGTGTATATATATATATATATATATATATATATATATATATATATATATATATATATATATAAAACAATATATATCCTATTATTATGATTTGCAATTTGTTCTAATGATAATGACAAGCAATTAATTTACTTTCTACAGATTTCTAGCTTAATTCATGTATTATACAATGATGATGTCACCCTGTCATACTTGATTTTATTTTTGTGATAAATGTTGAATGGGTCTAAACTGTAAGAGTGAGATTATGAAAAGCCAAAAGTGTATTTACACATGTATGTAGGCATCATATACCTATGTGTTTCAAAGTAAATGAAGACAAATGTCACACTAAATTAAGTGAGATCTAGAAATATTATATAAAAAACAACCAGCATATAAGGTAAAATAGACAGAGTATTTTTCTTGATGCAGGAAAAGTTGAGTAATCGTTACTAACATCAGAATCTAGCACTGAGTGTACCCCATGTGGCTCAAAAAATTCTTCATTTTTATAAATAAGAAAAACCTTGAAAACTCTAGCTACTAGTCATATAATGGGAACAGTCTTTTCAGATGACTGTGGTACATTTGTCGCATTCCATAAATTATACCACATGTATTTTCTATGGGACAAGGAGGCTCTGAGCATGATTTTTCTATGGAATGGGTTGTTGTCTTGACCACATAATATACTTAGTTTAAAAAGGTCACATGCATAAGAAAAAGTCACACTGATTTTAATGTCTCACAATCTATATTATTAAAAGTTAAAGTAATTATTTAATATAAATGTAGGCGACTACTTTTGGTGCTTTCATACACTTTCATCCGTGTATAGATAATGTTTCGCCCTTTAACCTAGTTATTCAATCAAGTACGACCGAGCGACCGAAATTGGGCTACAAAGAGAAAAATGTAAAAAGCTCGTATAATAAAAGCCACAAACATACAGTTGTTTACCTTTTTATTATTATTCAAACACGTGCAAATCATAGTACATTCATTTTCACTAGTATCATGGCAAAAATGTGTGTATTACTGTGTTTGAGCGTATTTCCGTGTAACTATTTTCACAGGAATCTGCAGTTTTATCAATAAAGCACGACGAAATTTCTGACATGAAATCACCTTAACGGTATTATACAATAATATAATGCCGTTAAGGTGATTTCATATAGTCAGAAATTTCGTCGTGCTTTATTGATAAAACTGCAGACTCCTGTGCTATAATAATGATGAAAATGATCATTTTTATTGGTCTTGCTCTCTATGACCTGAAAGTTGTCGTTAAATTCAAGTGTAAATGAAGATATTAATTCAAAATTACATACAAGTTATCATAAAAGTGCAAAGGGGTACATGAATATATTGGCGATATTTTTTCATGTTGCATCCCCTACCTTTATACAACCTCTCAGCCTCCAAAACAAAAGTTTAATTCATTCCATTCTAACTGTATTACCTCCATACGGAAGAGTCCTCACCAGAGGCAAGCTTGATTAGTTAATACCAACGTCACAGGTCTTAAACAGTCTGTAGTATTTGATTTGAGATTCTGTATTTTCAGATTGCTAATTCCCTGAGGAGCATGTCAATAGATTCAGATACTTCTCTATATTTGGCAAGGCCATAGTGTGCAATAAGCAATTTTTATGGTTTTATTTTATTTTTTGGTTTTGTTTGTTTTGTTTTATTAAAAGCTCTGTTGGGGTGTGTACATGAATACTTCTTTAAAGTCTTTATGTAAGCGAAAATGTCATGCACATACTACATTTGTAAATTTTCCACACACCTGATTCCATTTCGATTCTCACTAAACGACGTATTCGTCCGACACAATTTACAAATATGCCAGAATCGAATTTTGTGTAGCTGGATTGGGTATATACATATTTCATTAGGTGTCTTCATTTATCCAGCGGTAGTCCTTTTATTAAAACGATGTGTTTATCTTATGGAATGTTTAACGAGTGGGTGCATGACCACCATGCACAATCATCTCTAAGTAAGCACATCTGCTATTTAGTGATTCACTAAACACTTTTATATACTATCTATACTCCAAACATTTTGGCATACACGTACTTCTATTAAGATTTACAAACACTTGGTCCTATTAAATATTTTACGATTTTCTAAAGTTAATCTCAAAGATGTTTTTATTGGGACTTGTAATAGTTAAACTTTTTTGAAAATATGTGCTAGCAATTGCCTTTGCGAAGCTTAAAATTGTTTCATGTAATGGAGCATTTTCGTTGGCAAATAATCATTTTCGGTAACGAGTACAAATTGTCAACATATTCACCTTCCTGCATGAAGTATGCAAATTGCATAGCGCCTACGTGGAAGTGGTCGTTTTGAGGAACACAGTAGCTTGTGAAGTTTGAGTACACAACTAGGTAATGCTACTGGTGGACGTCTGATATCATAATCCTCGGTTTGTTATGTCGCAGATTAGTCGATTTTCGCAATTAAAAAAAAACGAATCTCGACTTTCGAACAATTGAACCGAGTGCCACTTAGAATTCATAAATCGTGATGTTGTCGTGAATCATTTATATCGCTGATTATTGATTCCTTATTCTTGATTGAACAAGAGATAAGTAAACAGTCACCGATTTTGGACCGCGCCAGTGGCATAAGTGGTTAGAGCGTATGCTTCTGATGCGGGTGGTCGCGTAAACGAACCCAGGCCGAGACATAACAAAGACTTATAAAAATGGTAATTACAGCTGTCTCGCTTGGCGCTCAGCATCAATAGGTTAGTGTTAGGACTGGTCGGCCTGGTGTCAGGACAATATGAGTGGGTTAATCAGGGTCGAAAACGGACCGGTACCAAAAAGGCCCTCGACCAAAAAGGACTAGTGCTTAAAAGGTCCAATCCAAAACGGGCCAAACCAAAAAGGCCCATTTACATATCAATTACCAATTACTAGTAGCGTGTTTGCTAAAACTAGTACGTAAATATCAAATCCTTGTTTTAATGTGAAATGTCTATAAATAATGTGCAGTACTGAATCATTGTGCAATATGTCACAGTTGTATGTCTTGATCAGGTAAATAACTGCAACACGCTACAACATGTTCTGTGTAAAATAAACAAAAAATGCAAATAATAATTGTGTAAGAAAACATTGGAAGTAAAGCGAATAAATAATATTGTAATAAAATTAAGGAGATGCGCATTCAGTTTAAGCAATTTGTAGGCTTGTGTGATTACATGTTTGATTATTGGAATTCATTGCAGTGGGAAATATTCCTTAGCACGAAATAATTAGTCAATTATTAGGAGCAAACGTCACGGAGAGAAAGTGTTAGTGAGATGCCATAGCCAATGAGTAGCGAACTCAGATCCTATCCGCATGACGGTCCTTGTCGTGATATAGGACTTATAAAAAGTAGTGGTGTACATCGGTGTTGTGACTGCAGCGGCAGTATTTTTTGGTAGTAAACCGGTAAACTACACAGTGGGATAAATGAAAAAGGACTCGGTAGATACCGTTTATGTTTCCATAGTGGCGCATATGATGTAGGTTTACTGGTGCGATGTGACTTGAAACGGTAGTTTGACTGGCCTCTGGTGGGCAGTTAAAATAGTCCTCCGTGTTAGGGATAGTTGTACAGTTTCTACGGTGTGAATTACAAGCGGAACGGAAAGTTAATACAGAGAAACTGTGGGGATGTGCGTTTGATGGCTAAATTGCAAGTTGTAAATAATGTGGTCTTGTATTGATTGGTGTAAAATTTATGTACAGAATGGACACGTCTGGCTTTCCAACTTTCAACTGAAGTTGTATAGAAGTCTTTGGAAATATGGGGTAAACTTATGATTTCTAGCGGGATTCGAGCCCATGGTTTTGACACCGCTTGGTCAAGCAAAAGACCTCTGGCTTGTAACAATATCTTTGTTATAACATATCAAGACTGAATACGAATTATTGTCACCCACGTGTGGTTTATGCATGCTAAAAATATGCTCCTATTTTTAGATGGTAAATTTAAAAAAAAGAAACGTACATGAAAATGACAGAATACATAATTTGAATAAAAAACAAATGCGGATAAGTAATAATAATTAGAAAATAACAAAACTACCAATATGCAAACGTCACCAATGTTTTTTTTCTCCTTTTTTCATAAATAATATCTAATTACGACCTTTCTATTTATGGGACAGGGAACCTACACATGGAAGAAGTAAGTGACATAGACGTCGTGGTGCTATGCCACATGGCTCTACGCGAAATGGACAGCCCTGCGAAGGAGCCTTCGAAAAATCCAGGCAATACACACCAATGGGAAATAGGGAAACGAAACAAAGCAATGGTGACTCGTACTAACCACAAACAACTAACAGAAAACTAATACCAAAGAATTTCTTTCAGGTGAATTTGGCTATTGTTTTCATCTATCCTGTGCTACAAAGGAATGCAGATGAATGCAGGGGGTAACATAAATAAATAAATAAAAGAAATGTCACACCCTGCATAAAGCAAGAAAAATTTAAAATATAAAAATATAAATATCAATTAAATAAATAAAAATAAATATAAAAAATTTAAATATAATCAATATAATGAGAAAGAGTATATTTATTACGCAAAATCACGCAAACAATAGTTTTTTATTCATCAACTTAGTGCACCATCTCACTCTCAAACTATAAATACATTCGGGAGCTCAGAGGTAATTTGTGTTGTGACCAGTTGAGCTGAAATTTTTATTTAAAAAATATTATTCCTGGAAATATCTAGTGCTCACCAAAATTATTGGACAAAGGTATTTATTAGAAATTATTCGGAATTTTAAAATCGGCATATTAATTTTAGTGATTCAACAAGAAACTTGACACGACAGCACAAAACAGATTATAGAAGACGCCATCACTTTTATCTTGGAAATTCAGCGTTATTCGATCTTTGATAGGACTAGTATTATTAAATCTAGGAATAATTTTGGATTAGATTCACAAACCGTAAGTCCTTTTTATATTTTTACCTTGTATTCTAGGGAATAAATTATATTGTTAAATTTTACAAAGCTTGTTAGCTTCACTTTTTTATTTGTTGCTTTTGTACGAGCCTAGACACGTTCCGACAGGAACTCCATGGGTTAAGTATCCCGGTTAAAAACCTTCCTGGATATAATTATTATGGACTTAGAACTTTACTTAATATTAGACTCGACGAAAAAAAATCAAAATAAGGAGAATATCCAGTAAACGGGACTCATCAAGTGTTCCATGTTCATGTAATATTTGCCTCGCACATACATAGATGATAGTGTTATTACAATATCCATAGAAAAACTAAAACTATGGAATAGGGTCTCCTCAGATCTCATGTAGAATTTAAGAGTTGGCCACAGGAAAGAAATTACAAATATGATGTTAAGCTAACGTTTCTACAGGACATATTAAACAGATTTCGAATATGTTGGCATGTCCATTGCAACACCACTTTTTGTGTTTTGATGGGCAGCTCACAGCTTCACATGTGGAACAATTGCAAACTGAATGATACATGGAGAAAGATATCAGATTTAGATTTTTAACAGCTTTTAAAAAAACTTTCAGTCATTTCTATGCTGCCTTCAAGTGTAGCTCCGAAGGTAGGAACTACGACTATGTCACTATATATGCTCATGTCAAATTTCATTCCATGATGACGTCTTCAAGTGTAGTAGTTGATAGTGATGTCTAGCACTGGACATGTAGCATGATGTCCCGCCCAGTCACATTATCCTGACACTTGGCTGACTAGTCATAGCATAAACCTCTTAATGTTGAGCGCCAAGCGAAGCAGCTGTTAGTACCATTTTTAGAAGACTTTTTTTTGTATGACTGAACTATAACCTTTGATCTCCTGCATCCGAGACAGTTGCTCTGACCACTTAGGTCACCGGAGTGTTCATAAAGAAACCACTAATTAAACGAAAGGAAAATAAATGTCATGCAAAATTTGAGAACTAGAAAAGATTCTGAAACATAATGGAAGTGCCATATATGGTTAGTTTTATTAATATAACAATATATTAAATTTCTGGAAATTAAAATTGTGCCATACTTCATGCAAATAAATTTCTTACGGTAATATATACACAAACACAGAGCTATTCCGTTTAAGTATAAATGGCACCCAGAAAAGATGATTCGAAAATAAATACCAGAATATTCTGATTTTACTCAAAGAGTTCATATCAAAATGACACAAAATTCTGAAATGCTGACACTTACCTTTCCTGGGTCCCAGTTATGTATTGGTGGAATATACATTTGCAAATTATGAACAGATTCAGTGTGACAATATAACCTACAAAACTGCATTTAAAGTTGCCAACTAATTACAACTAATTACAATTTTGCAAGCTGAGTGATAAGTAAACTATGGCCAAAGAATTGCAGTCAATTTGTTTACAGATTATATATATATATATATATATATATATATATATATATATATATATATATATATATATATATATATATATATATATATATATATATATATATATATATATATATATATTGCAACCAACAAACAAATCAAAGGAAAATATAAGCTGCCACCAACTGGACTCCACCAAAAAGTTCAATTCCGAATCTGGAAGCCTTTATCAAGTCGGTTGAAAACGATACTTCCAGACATATCAACCATACTAACAAATATTCTAATTTGACAAAAGATGAAACACATGCCCTGCACTTTCTCAAAAGCAGAACAGATAAGCCTGCAGATAAGGGTTCCGCTGTTGTCGTTATGAATAGGGAAGACTACATTAGTGAAGCAAGTAGACAACGAAGTGACGCTAAGTTCTACCAAAAACTGGACTATGATCCAACGCTGGAATATGCAAAAATCATCACTGTTATTGACGAGGCGTACCAAAGCGGACACATAGACCAGCAAACGAAAAACTACTTAAGCCCAGAAAACCCAAGAGCAGGTAGATTTTATCTTCTACCCAAAATCCACAAACAAGGAAACCCTGGCAGACCTATAATCTCAGGTAACGGGCATCCCACAGAAAGGATATCAGAATATTTAGATCATTTAATCAGACCACATGTCCACAAATTGCCATCATATATTCAAGACACGACAGATTATCTCATAAAAAACCAAGCTAGTGAACCATTACTGCCAGATACATTACTTGCTTCCTTAGACGTCACATCTTTGTACACCAACATACCGCACAACGAAGGATTACAGGCATGTAGCGAAGCATGGGAAACAAGAACTGTAAACAATCCACCTACACACTTCTTAGTCCAACTCCTGGAGCTTGTCATAAAACTCAACAACTATGAATTTAATGAAGAAAACTACCTAAAAATCAATGGAACCGCAATGGGTACTAAAATGGCCCCTTCGTATGCTAACATTTTCATGGGAAAACTTGAGGGTCAGCTCTTAACATCGGTTGAGCGTACACTATACCAGTGGGTACGCTTTATCGATGATATAGAAATGAAGTGGCAGTATGGAAGAGAAAGTCTGGATGACTTAATATCAAAGGCAAACAACTTCCATCCTTCAATAAAATTCACGGCAGAAATTTCCAACTCAAACCATGTTTTCCTGGACACAACAACCAGACTGGTGGAAAACAAATTACACACAGACATCTACTCGACACCAACTGACAAACACCAGTATCTCCTCCCAACCAGCTGTCATCCAGAACACTGCATTAGGAACATTCCATATAGCCAGGCACTGAGGAACTGAGGATACTCAGAATTTGCTCCGACGATGAAAGATTCCTAGAAAGGTCTGAAGAGCTGGCTGAACATTTAATTTACCGAGGCTATCCAAAGGGCCAAACAAACACCGTGATGACCTACTCAGATATGGACAGAAAGAAAAGGTTGATAGGATACCATTTATTCTGACCTATCACCCAGACAATCCCGAAGTAGGTAAAATCATCGCTAACCACTGGCCAATTGTGCAATCGTCAGACATACTAAACCTAATACTTCCGAACAAACCTGTAGTAGCTTACCGGAGACCAAAAAACCTAAAGGACATCCTAGGCAAGGCCAAGCTAACGCCAATCACTAGTCAAAACCAACCTAGTCAATCTGGACCCTGTGACGATAAAAGATGCAAAACCTGTCAACATATGATAGAGACCAAGACATTCACTAGCACAGTGACTAAAAAAAAACTAAACATACATGGTCCAAACAAAACGTGCAAAACAGAGAATGTGATTTATCTCATCACATGTAAGATCTGTGGCCTTCAGTACGTCGGAGAAACTGAAAAGCTACACAAAAGGATAAACCTTCATAGATCTGATTGGATGACAAAAAAGCTGTACAGAAGCCCGGTCGCAGAACACTTCTCCTCCCCTGGCCACACTTTCAGTGATATAATACTTATCGCTATTGCTAACAACCACAGCTGGAGTTTTGAAACCAGGAAGGAAAAGGAATCAACTGGATACGCCGCCTTAGAACATTGAAACCAAGCGGTCTAAACCAAGAAAACTAGAAAATGAAAACTATGCACTAGTAGAATTTAACATTTCCTAAATTTTCTTATTATCCTTCAATTTTTACTATAAGAATAACCGGTATAGAATCAAATATCCGGGATATAATCTGCCTTACATAAATGTACAAAAAGTAAAAATAGATGTCGCTTTGGCTTGTAGACTTTTAGGGAATTATACACCGTTTTCAGTTTCCGCAACTAGTCTATACAAGCTGGTTGTATTTTTAGTTTTAACACATGTGGAGACAACCATGTAGAGGTTGACAAACACAACGTTTTTGTGTTTATTTGTTAGTCGTATATATGTTTTGTATTTGCCTTTGAAAAAGACTCATTAAGAGTCGAAAGCGCTTAGGCTAGTTAGTTACTCTGTTAGTTAAGCTGCTCCCAGCTGTCTGGATCAATGCCACATGACTTCATTACACACACACACACACACACACACACACACACACACACACACACACACACATATTTATGAAACCATCTTTCTGTATATTTATGAACTTGCTCAGTCACATTTCATTCCATGACGATGGTTAGGCTTTCTTTTAGTATCAAGCCGTGATTGATAGGATGTAAGTGCCCGAGGGTTCACTGTAATCAAGAGTTGTGACCTGTTCTAATGGCATTGCATCAATATTACCAAAGCCATTAACTTGCAATGAAAATGCAACAATTTGTCTTTTCATGTTTTTGAATGTTGGTTTTACATTTAAAATACTGCATCTATTTTCATGCACCTAAAAAGATGTGGGGCCAGTTAGTCAAGACTGAACAATCCTAGTGTCTAGTACAGTCCTGCTCTTAACAACAGGGAGGCCGCCCCACGTGATGAAGGCATACCATTATCATCCTAATCATGGATATGATAAAGAGAACTGCGTTTAAGTTAGATACTTGCCTCAAGGTTTAGTAACCCCAATAGAGTGGTCTAAAAATCTATAAAGACGGTGATGCAGTCACACTCAATTATTAAGAAACGTAAGACCTTCTCAGTAAGGCAGCTAAATATTTCAGCAATTTGAGCCAGTTTTCGGTAAAAGTAAGATATCTAGTGTCATACTGGAAAACATGCATTTAGAAGTCCAGAAGTGTGATTCAAAACTGATGAAGCAATGGTAAACATTGCGTTCAACTAAAAACTTAAATTGCCTCCTTTATAGTTGCATAAACTTCTGTTCAAACTTTATAGAGCTCAGAAACTTGACGTAATCTTTTAAGAATAAAAATTAACTTTGGCAGTGTCGACGGCATCCATCTCTCTGCCAGATGACATGCTCAGATCAATCAGTGATGTATAATAAACGTAACTGTTGCCCTTCCTGCTTATTTACCATGATTCTGAATATTCCCTTTCACTCTTCTGCAATATTCAAATATTAAGAGGTTTATTTTTCTTTTCATCCTGAAATCTCACTTGTTGAGCGCAGGTTCTAAAAATAATAAGCAACATACATTTTGCATCACAAAATACGCACAATCTAAAGTGTTTGAGATTCTCAGATCTAAGTCTAACATGAAATCCAGATATGAATCAAACAAACACAAGCCGGTATCTGGATTTGACCTAATTTCCATTATAAGGGTAATTTCGGTAAGATTTACCGCAAAATGGTAAGGGTTGACCGGTGTGTCTCATATGTAGGTAGCATTTGTTCATATAAATCATTTTCTACGTGACTCAAGTCCAGTACAGTCCTTTCTTACATCAAGTGCATGCACTACACAGTTTGTAGAACGGGTTATTGTGCAATAACAGTGACATTAACCTTTGACCTATTATCCACCTATGAAATACACATTTTTAACAATATATAATATCCAATCACCAGGGTAAATAAATGCAGAGGAAATATAGGTACTATCAACAAAATACTTTCATCACTTGTCCTATTTCAGTCTCAAAATAGGTCTAAAATGAGAGGAAAAAATAGTTTTATTGTGATACAAATGGAATGCATGATTTATATTAAACAAAATATAATGCACGATGTATTTTAAACATATCAATATTACTATCATCAATACCCAACACACATGGCAAGGTAAACATAGCCGGCATTAAACATGAAAGTACAAAGCAAAACAATTACCTCAAATATATACTGATAACTAGAAAGAATATATCAATCAGAGGTAATTAGGACATGTAAGTGCAGCTTGTTCATGGCAGCAGATATTATTCCGTGAATATTGTTAATTACCTTCCAAATTCTGGTCTGCAGTCAGTTCTTTATACAAATTAAGCCTTAATGAAAAATTAATTAAAATATAAATAGCTCTTGGAATAATAAAATCTTGCCAACAAGCAAATGTAAAATTAAATAATTTTGAGTTCTTAATATAATCTGTCAAGAATGGCATGATTGACACATCTGATAAAAATGTGTCCCTTGGTGAAAGAGTGCACACACGTTTTAGAAATACATATGTTAATTCATCTTTCTCTGTGAGAAAGGGAACAACTGCCAGGCAATCTTGACGCGCGTCCTCAAAAAAATGTTCCATTAAGTCTTAAAAACCGTGCTAGTCAAAATGAATTCTGAAAATAATAACAATAAATAAATATGATTAATGCATACAACTATGTTCCTTGCAAAAAGAGTGAATTTGTCAGAAATCCAAAATAAAAATAGAAAAAGTGATTTACTAACGCAATATGAGGTCACACAGAGCTAGGGTACAATAAGCAAGGCAAGGAAGGCAAAATAAAGATAAAAGACAAAGGTAACCAAATGGCATGGTGTCGTGATGACGCAACGCAAGACCACACAAGCTTAATGTATGCTAATTCTCTGAATTTGGCAAGGACATGACAAGGTAAGGTGAGGCAAACGGAATACAATACAAGGGCGTGCATTGTACAAATATTTACATCCTTCAAAAAATAGTGTTTGTGTATGTCCTTTGTCACATCCTAAATTCATTTTATATACCATCCATGCAGTTCTGAAAATGAGACAAGAGTATGATTCACACACACTATTGTCTATCATATTAAAGTGTGCTCACTTGTTCTAGAAATCCATAACGTTAATGCGTCTTCCTCTCTCAGGAACGGAATAACTGTCGGGTGGTCTTGCCATCAAGTACTTCCATCGTTGAAAGAAGATTGAATTTATGTCAAAGAAGAAAGGCTCCATCTGATCCTGATTGCAAACAAATCAAAGAGATTTGAAAATATCCAGCAAAATAATTATGATTTACTCATATAGAACAATAACATCCCTTATAATAAAGTGTGCATGTTTGTCCTAGAAATCGAATAATTTAATGCGTCTTCATCTCTGAGAAAGGGAAAAACTTGAAAGGCAATCTCAACGTCAACATTCCATAATTGAAGGAATTAAGTCTCGGTGTGTGTCCTTGAAGAAATATTCTATTTCATCCTGACGAGCATACCATACATGCAGTTCTGAAAAATTATCCAACAACAAGAACATGATTAAAGCATGAGAACACAATGTCCCTTGCAAACAAATGTGCAAATCGAATAGCTTAATGAGTCGTACACTCAGAGGAATGGAATAAGAGGTATTATTTATGTCCAGAGATTACATCTTTAAAAGAAATATTTTTCTTGTGTCCTTGTAAATAATTGTTTCATTTAATCCTGATGAGCGTGCATACTATCAAATGATATTCTGAAAATAATTAAAAAAGAATATGATTATTGTATATGATGAAAATATGAGAAACGGCACAAAAAAAGACATGTTCTTGTTCACGGAGAGCGCATGTTGTAAAAAAATTACATCGTTAAAAAAACCCCTGAAAATAATGAGATAAGAATACGATTCACACGTATGATAAAATAATGGCTTTGACAATAAAATATGCTCACTTGTCCTAGAAATCCAATAACTTAGGTGCCTTCCTCTCCAAGGAATGGAATAACTGTCAGGCAATCTTCATATCAAGTACTTCCGTTACTGAAAGAAGTAGTTTATATCAAGAAAAAAAAAAGACTTATCTGATCCTGATCGCAAAGCAACCAAAGAAATTTGAAAATATTCCAACAAGAGAATTATGATTCACATATATACAAAAACTAGATCCCTTGCAATAAAGTGTACACATAAGCCCTAGAAATCTAATAGGCTAGCTCACGAGTTATTATGTACTTATGAGAGTGATGTATGTAAGTTGAAGTTGTTTGCATTGAAAACATGCACAGTGGAGAAATTGTTGACATGCCTCTATGAGACTGACATTTCTTTGGATATAGTACTTTTGGAAATTGTAAATGATCTTAGCATACTGCTAATTAAACTGACTTATCCCTTGTGCTCCAAAAATTAGCAAGAATTTGTCTAAAGTACACTATCCTATGCAGCCTTTAAAAGAGGGAAAATGAAGTTTGCCAGACTAGACAATACCATTTTCTTAAAGTGCAATTAATGAATTACCATATATATATATATATATATATATATATATATATATATATATATATATATATATATATATATATATATATATATATATATATATATATATATATATATATATATATATATATATATATATATATATATATATATATATATATATATATATATATATATATATATATATATATATATATATATATGTGTGTGTGTGTGTGTGTGTGTGTGTGTGAAAAGTTATAGGCTCTTTTTTACAATTTACCTCTAAAGTTTAGGAGGTGAAAATGACTAAGGGGAGCTAGCACTTTGTTTTGAAAGGTGCACATCGGAAGTAAGGCCAACTTGTATGCTCTATATATCCCTCAATTATACACGAAAATAAAGAGAATTAAAAGTTCTTTGAACAATACCTAAGATATACAACGTCCTTTTTAAATAGGCAGTATAACTAGTGAGGAAACCCAGAGGTATTTGTTTTCTTTAAAACTCTCTCTCTCTCTCTCTCTCTCTCTCTCTCTCTCTCTCTCTCTCTCTCTCTCTCTCTCTCTCTCTCTCTCTCTCTCTCTCTCTCTCTCTCTCTCAGGAAGGACGGAAATGAAGGTCAGACAGTCATATCAATCAAGTACTTCCATCGTTGAAATAAGATTGAATATATATTCAAGAAGGAAAGCTCCATTTGATCCTGATCGCAAACAAATCCAAAAGATCTGAAAATATCCAAGAAGAGAATTATGATTTACGCATATAAAAACACAAGAGCCTTATAATAAAGTGTGCACGTTTGTTCTAGAAATCGAATAACTTAATGCGTCTTCCTCTTTGAGGAAAGGAATAACTTGAAAGGCAATCTTCCATTGTTGAAGGAATTCATCTCTGTATGTGCGTCCTTGAATAAATGTTCTATTTAATCCTGATGAGTGGGCCTACCATACATGTATTTATGAAAAATAATCCAAAAAGAACAGCATGATTAATGCTTACGAAAACACATTGCCCCTTGCAATAAAATATGCATATTTTTTCTGGAAATTTAATAGTTTAATGTTTTCTACAATCAGAGGAATTGAATAACATTCTTGAGGTTCCTAGATTTCATTTCTAAAAGCAATGTCTTATATTGTGTCCTTGTAAAATATTGTTCCATTCAATCCTGATGAGCCTACATATTATCAATAATATGATAAGAATATGATTACTGCATATGATAAAATATGCCCCTTAAAAGTAACGGTACATCTGACCCTTGCAATCCATAGAGTTAATGCGTCATTCAAATTGAGGAAGGGAATAATTGCCAGGTAACGTGATGAGAACATTTTCCATTCTTCAAAACAACCGCGCGTCTATGTCCTTGAAATATTCGATGGTGAGGTAATAAGAAATAACACGATATAATAACAAGGTGATCTAAAATGAAGCAATGTAAAGCTTCACAAGGCATAGATTCGCTACGAAAGGCAAGGCATTAAACAAAGGCTATGCAAGTTGGGGCAATTCAAACTGATAGAACGATACATTAAACGGAGGCTAAATTACACAACGTGATCTGACGCAAGGAATCCTAGGTATTAGGTGAGGGCTACACAAATTAAGAAAACGAACACCAGAACATGATAAAAGGAAAGGTCGCCTAACAGTGCAACGCGAGAGTATACCAGATGAAATGCGAGGTTATGCAAGGCAATGGAAATTAAAAATACTAGACACGGTGTCATAAAGGCACGATGTGAGGTCACAAGGATAGGGTATGCTAAGAAAGACAAGGACTATGCAAGGAAATGCAAGGCAAAATTAACAAATAGAGACAAGATGGCCTCATGACGCAACGTGAGGCTATCTAAGTCTAGGCTAAATTTTGCAAGGCAAGGCATTAGGCAAGGGATACGCAAGACAAAAATGAAAATACAAAACAAGTCATGACGTCATATAGATGCAAAGCAGTGTCATACGGCTAGGGTATGCAGCGCAAGACAAGGCATTAGGCATGGACTACAAAAGGCAAAATGAAAATATAAAAAAAGACGGTTCTGTATTAACACAATTTGGTGTCACGCAGAGCTAGGGTAGGCTAAGCAAGACTATATATTAAGCAAATACTATATACTATGAGGTACGGCAAACTAAGAACACGATAAAAGACCACGTATCCAAACGATGCTATGTGAGGCTACTCATGCTAGGGTAAACAAAGAAAAGTATTATCAAAGATCTACACAAGGCAGACATGAAAATACAAAAAAGACATGGTGTTCTTGTTCACGGAGAATACTAGACGAGGGCGTATGTTGTAAAAAAAATTACATCGTTTAAGAAACTGAAAATAATGAGACAAGAATATGATTCACACGTATGATACAATATTGGTGATATCAAGTACTTCCGTTGTTGAAAGAAGATGGAGTTTATATCAAGAAAGGCTCCATCGGATCCTGATCGCAAAGCAACCAGAGATCTAAAAATATTACAACAAGAGAATTATGATTCACGTATATACAAAACCTTTATCCCTTGCAATAAAGTGTACACATTAGTCATAGAAATCCAAAAAGTTTGTTAATGCATCTTCCTCTACGATGAATGAAAAAACAATCATGACGTCATTGTTGAAAAAATGAGTGTGCGTGTGTACATAAAGAAATGTTCAATCCGATCCTGAAGAGCATGCATACAATTCGAAGAGCTCTAAAAATAATCAGACAAAACATATCATTAAAGCATAAATAAAACTATAATCATGCAAAGTACGCACATTTGCCCTAGAAATCCAATAACTTAATGCGTCTTCCTCTCTGAGGAAAGGAATAACTTGAAAGGCAATCTTAATATCAACATTTTCCATCGTTGAAAGAATGAAGTCTGTGTGTGTCCTTGAAGAAATGTTCCATTTGATCCTGAAAAGCAAGCCTACCGACATGCAGTTCTGAAAAAGAATCTAACAAGTAGAATATAATTAATGCATATGAGAAAACTATGTCCCTTGCAATAAAGTGTGCACATTTGTCCTACAAATCGAATAAACGTAATGCGTTTTCCTGTCTGATGAAGGAAATAACAGGTATTGCTGACGTCAAGATATTCCGTCTTTTAAACTGTTCTCTTATGTCCTTGTCAAAATGTTCCATTCATTCTTGATTAGCCTGCATACTAACGATGCAATTCTGAAAATAATTCAAGAAGAATATTACAGCACATGATAAAAAATATGTCCCTTGCAAGAAACTGTACATTGGACTTACAAATATATTGAGTTAACGTATCGTCCAATATGAGGAAGAATATAACTTCAAGATAATGTCAGGCGAATAGTTTTCATTCTTTATATAACAGTGCGTCTATGTCCTTGACATATTCCACGGTAAGGCGATAAAAATAACACGATACGATAAACGGTGATCTCAAATGAAGCAATATGAAGGTACACAATGCCTTAGACGAGGGCTATGCAAAATGAGGTAAGGGACAATGATAACACGGTACAATAGACAGAGGCCGAAATACACAACATGAGATGGTGCAAAGAATTCTAGAGTATGGGTGAGGGCTACACAAAATGACGCAAGTTAAAACAATATGACAAAAGAAAAAAAAATCATCTAACAATGCAACGCGAGAGTAAACAAGACGAAATGCGAAGTTTTGCTATACAGGAGAATTTTAAAATACAAGACATGGTGTCATAAGGGCACAGCGCGAGGTCGCAAGGAAAGGGTATGCGAAGTAAGCAAGGGAAGGCATTAGGCACGGACTTTGCAAGAGGAGACAACAAATGACAAGATGACCTCACGACGCAACGTGGGGCTATACAAGTCTAGGCTAAACATCGCAAGGCAAGGCATTAGGCAAGGGATACGCAAAACAAAATGAAAATACAAAGATGGCAAGAAGTGGAACTGTTGCAACGTGATGCCAGACTAGGGTAAGCAACACAAGACAATGCGTTAGGAAATGGCTACACAAGGTAAAACAAAAAAAAAATACAAAACAAGACACGGTGTTGTACTAACGCAACGCGAGATCACATGAAAGTAGGGTTTGCTAAGCAAGCTAAAGCATTAGGCATGAGCTATGCAAGGTGAGGCATGGCAAACTAAGTACACAATTTATGACAAGGCAGCTGAACGACGCAATGTGGGGCTAGGCAAGACGACTAGGGTAAACAACGCAATGTAAGGTATTAGTCAAGAGCTAGGTCTTAGGCAGGGGCCATGCATCTTCATCTGAGGCATCATGCAATGACTATGCAAGTGGAGGTATAGCAGATGTTAACACGATTAAAGACAAGATGGCCTCAAGATGAAATGTGAGGCTAAGTGAGGCTAGGCTAAAGAATGCAAGGCATGGCAAGTGGCACGGACTATGCATGGTGAGGCAAAATGACACCATTCCAAATAAGATGGTCTCACACTGCAATGTGAGGCTGTAAAAGGTTAGGTTTAGACTAGGCAAGGCAAGGCAAGGCAAGGCAAGGCATTAGGTGAAGGCTATGTGAAGTGAGGCAAAAGAAAAAAATGAATACAATACAAAGTGGACCTATCAAGAACAGTTTTTGAAGATTTTATTTTTGTCCCAAAAGGCCCAAATAATATTGTTGATCAAAATTTCATTTTTGTAATTAAAGTCCATATCAATATCAATTATTGAAATTTGATTTTGTCCAAAATTGACTCTAATTATTATAGGTCAAGGTTAGATTTTTTTCCAAAAAGGCCCTATCAATATTTTTTTAAGGTATGAAGTTTGTTTTAAGAGACACTAACAATAGTATTTGTCAGATTTTTTTTTTGGAAGGAGACATCAATATTACTTACCAAGATCCGAGTTTCTCCAAAAAGGCCCTATCAATCTAAATTTCTAAGATTATTGTCCAAAAAGGCACTATCATTTTAATTTATCAATATTTGATTTTGGTCAAAGAGGCTCTGTGAATTTTATTTATAGAGATTTGAGTTTTGTCCAAAATGACCATATAGATATTTATTTATCAAGATGTGATTCTTATCTAAAAAAGTTCCTATCATCATTATGTATTAGGATTTGAGTCAAAATATGGTCCATCATATTAAGATTTGATTTTTGTCCAAATATGACCAAACAATATTATTTATCAAGATTTGATGTCTGTCCAAAAAGACCCCACCTCATCCAAAATTATATTTTTGTCCAAAAAGACCCATGATTATTATTTATCAAGATTTGATTTTTGTCCAAAAGACCCAATCATTATTATTTATGAAAATTTGATTTTTGTTCAGAAAAGCCCATATCATTATCAAGATTTGATTTTGTTGAATAAAGGCATTAACAATATGATTTATCAAGATTTGATTTTCTCCAAAAATGAACCATCAATATTATTTATAAAGATATGAGTGTTGTTAAAAGACACAGAATCAATGTTAGTCAGGATCTGAATTCTGTTGAAAATGTCCCTATCAATATTATTCTTTTGTTCAAAAATTTGTATATGTCTAAAAAAGCCCTCTGAATATTATAAATCAAGATTTAAACTTTTGCCCAGAGAAGCCCATTTAATATTTATAAAGATTTCAATTGTGTTAAAAAAAGGCAATATCGCTCTAATGTCTACAGTGGACGATCCTTTCAATATTCTGGAATGGAAAAAATATTCATTTGAAACTTAGATTGTTCATGGCGCAGTGGTGTTGGAGGTGCTGGTGGTTGGGCTTCCAGCCATTTTAACACAGTTCAGATCGATTACTGACTTTATTTTAATCATAATCTTCTCATTAATTGCTACGAGAAGGAATTACGCATCTCTTATGAGCGGGCTCGGTCCATGATTAGAGAAAGAGAAGGAGAAAAAGGTGTAACGCATGATAATGTAAACACGGCTACATTCCTTCGGGGATGCTCTGCAAGCGAGAGTAAGGGATCTGTAAAAAATATAAGAACTCTCGTCTAGTTGAAGCAGGAAGTCAGGCTTTATTTATATAATCGATATAGAAGATGTATAATGTTACATTCTAAAGGTACACTGCATAAAACTTTTACATTGAAAAATACACAAAATGCATATAATACTTTTCTTTCGAACTTACGAACTTCATATATTTGTATTTTTTTCGCATTTTAGAGTATGTTACAAATAATAGATCTCGATCAAATTAAAGATTATAAAATAGTTGCGATTAATGCAACAATCATTTTGAAGAAATATAGTTTAATCAATTTGTGATAAAATACTAGTTTAAAATAGATTACAAAATATTATTCTTTATTCCTTAAAGGATATTTAAATTTCCAAATTAAATCTAAACAAGTCGGTAACCATTTTAATCTTTTTACCATTATCATAAATACAAATAAATATCAATTTTTAAAACAATTGAACAATCCATTATAGTTTTTGAGGTGGGAAGCAAGCATCACGCTTGGACCTCATGGTTGCTCCAACTAGCGAAATCCGGTTTTATTCCAATAGAACTACAGGTACTCATGTTTTTACGTCTTATTTATGCCCTTAGTTATCCTAAAGATTACTAGGTCAAAGAGTATGTTAAGAATTTTTGCCACTGAGTGTAAGCTTGGCGAGTTCAGCTTATACATATATAATGCGGAAAAACTTGTAAAAACTTGTATTAGTTATAGTCAGTGTGTACATGTAAGACTAGGGCAGATTTTTATGTTTGTAAAGATTATTTGTCAAGTAAATTTACACATACAAGAATGAGACTTGCACTAGTTGTAAGGAAGCAAACTTTATCAAGATAGAATATAGCTTTATTAAATAAAGTTAATCTACATATAATTTAATGGAAATTACTCCCAATATAGTTTAATGAAAATGAGTCCAAAGAAGAGTTAGTTTTAATACAATTTAGAGAGATTTCTCATGTTATCATTTGTACCCAAAATTTCTGTCATAACAATACCTTCCGGGTTATTTGAATCAAGTCCTCGAGGCTCGATTAAAAGAAATAAAATTACATTCTGAAAATATTAAAAATCAAAAATACAATTCATAGTTGATAAATTGCAAACACACAATAAACAGTCATTGTGGTACATTCTGTGATGTTAAAAAAATACAATGAGAAAACACTATAATATTCAGTGCTATACAAATACAATAAAAGTAACATTGCAACTTTATTATTATTATTATTATTAAAAAATACAATGAAAAATACATTTCACATAATCATTAAAATTCAAAGTTACAATACAAAATTTCAATGCACAATAAAACAAAAAATACAATGAAAATTGTCAGTCATGACATCAGAAAGAAAAGAAGAGAATATTGTAAAAATCTGCAATAGGCAAAAAGGTTTTTGTTTGTTTTAAGAAATTTTTTAAAAAAATTCTACATAGCCTATTTTATGACTAGTCATGGCTAGATGATTAAGATAAGAATTCTTTATTTCAGACTGCATAGTCCAAACATCTAATATATATATACACACACATACATATACACACACATATATGCATACACACATATTATAGGAAGTTCATATTAACATGTAGTTCTTTTCTTTATTTTGCTTTTCATGTTAGTTTACTCTTTTTTTGTTATATATTTTAAAAAAATGTTTTATGTTGTATAACATCAGCATGACCTATTTATGGGTGACTACGGTTATTGGCTTGTTTCAGCAAAGTGTGGTGAAAAGAACCCTCATTCTTATAGATAGTACTAGTAACCTTACCATAATAAGTGATGGACGAATAACATGAATAAAGGTGTAACTCCACGAAATTATTACCTACGGAACAGACTTGTATTGGAACTTTTGCCACCATCACACTTCACTCTGCCTGGTTATGCGACATCAACTCCAGAAGCGAGAGCGCCACTAGATTCACATGAGAAAATTTAGCTTCCAACTACCTCGCTCCAGTTAGAAGCTGCAGCAACCATTAATATATCATTATATAAATTGCTAACACTCAAAGCTGGTGGTATATTAGAGATGAATTCAATACACTCATAGTACAACACACTGATGACTTTTTCTTCGGGTTCCACCTCAAATGTTTCCATGCCAATTTGCTCCAATATCACTAACACAGATCCAGAAGATCTTTTAACTAGATAATGCCACAAAATTGTGATAGATTATATTGCAAATGTTGTAATGCCGATTAATGAGAACATGTACATACTGGTAACCTCAGCAGCAATTGTTTGATGATTTATTGAGTGGTGTCCATAATACTAAATCAGACGCTACTGTATCAGTTATCTTTTTTATGTTTAATGTCGAGGTCTACTGGATTTCCACCAAAATAATTAATGGTTCTATTTGTGTTTCTATGAAAATTGACAAATGCGGTTACATGCCTAGCATATTCAGATCTAAATGGTCATTCCATTATTAATCGTCATTAACGAGGTCATCATTGGAATGTTGCTATTGTCGATGTATTTCTTCATTGCAGCTTCAGCATTTGATTCTGGTTCTCCAAGACCAGTAATTTTATTTTAGCCATAATGAGAGGACCAGTCATTGCATCACCAGTTTTAGCAACGCATTTACTGATCTCAGTTCTGGTCATGGCATCATTAATGTTAATGTCTGCATATTTTTTGTTGCCACATCTGATTTTGGTTCTCTCACATAAATAACTATTTTTGCTCATATTGAGATCACCATACATAATATCTCAGATTCTTCTGATTCATCCAGTAAGCTTTCCAATGAATGTTAGAATTGATTCCTCGGAGTTTTTAATTTCAGTTTTTTTTTTTTTTTTTTAGCAAACTCTGTTAATATTTTCGGTCACAACTGGAACTTGCATGTTAATACCCGTGAGTGGGATATTGCTTGCATTTGAACGTCCTGAAAAAAAAAACAACTTCATTTTGGTTCACAGCTACGAGACGCAAAAGATCATCCTTGACCTCATCAAGTATAGTATATTTGGATAAATCACCTTGGGATTTACCCTTAGAAGATCTTCCATAAATTCATGGTTTGTTTCTCTAAATACGTATCTGTTTGTTGGTAATTGCACAAGTAATTCCTGCTTCTTTTCATCGTGGATTTCTAAAGGAAAGGAAAATTTTGTAAATGTTTATCATGTCGACAAATTTAATTAAATGTTAAAGCTACTTAGTTCTTTATGTGAAACACTAAAACTATTTTAGAAAATGAAAATGTTTGATGGGCACTGGACGAAACATTTGGATGTCGAAGCGCATTTTCTGTTCCTTAACATTATGTAGTATTCCGCTTCTCTAATCAATCACTGTTAAAAGCATTTCAATAAATTAACAATTTGTATAAATTTCTGTTGTTTTTTCTTTCTAGAAAAATTAGATGTGGGATTTGAGACAAATAATTATATGTACTGCCAGATGGGATGTTTTTTTTTGGCTTAAACAAAATAAAACATGCAGGGGAAAAATGTATAAAGATCATCAATAATATTTTTGTAACAATTTTAATGAATACATTGAAAGCAAAATCAGCTGTTTTCTTGATTCATATTAAAATTTGTCATATAGAACAAATCGCGAACATGCATTGTTCTTGTGGTGACCATGTACAGGATACACCCTTTTGTTCATACCTCCTGAATGATGATGATGATGATGATGTCTTTATTTTCAAAGGATAAATATATAACTTTAAAGCTAACTGCATATATGTATCAGTTAAAACTAAAATTCTACTCTAAACACTGACAAGAATAAAATTTAAAGTAACAGAGCAAGATGTCATATATTTCAAACAATGAGAAGAAGACTTGTATGCAGTAAATATAAAGCTGGATATTATTAGCTGTGAGCCAAAAGTTAGTAATTATACCAGGACTTGAATTTACACAAGGAAGATGAATTTTTAATCTCAATAAGAATATATATATATATATATATATATATATATATATATATATATATATATTTGGACCATACGAAGTGAGAGATTTATAGTAAAATAGGAAGAAAGAGATCATGGAAAAAGAATAAAGAACACAATCATATATCAGGTGTTAGGCCATTGGCCGTTTCTTACATAGTGCAATCTTCTGCATAATGCTATCCAGTTTATTATTGACATTTCATACAATGGCGTGAACCTATCAATGTTTAGAATTAGTTAAGCAGCTAATTTTTGCAATTTACCAGTTAGCACAGCTGCTGCACAATAGTGAAGAGTGACTTTTGACCAGTCATTACCATGCCAGTATCCATTATCTGTGGACATCCATGTCATGTATATCAACTTACACCCTGTGGTTCTGTGATGTTCATGAGAATTAAATTAAGAGCCTTTATGCTGTGATACCACCAGAGAAAACCTTAGTACTTTTGGGGAAATGAGGTTTGTATAGTGAATTTTGACACTTAAATTCTTAGGTTTTATATTCTTGTACGGAAGGACATCTGGAAACCGTTCACCGTCAACAGTATTTCTTGATTCACACTGGGATGGCTCATCAATAAGCCTTCGAATGTTAATACTTCACTCAATGCTCATGAGACAGGACCCAAATAGCAAATACAATTATTCCAATCTCAAATTACTAAACAAGTATATGTTATAATATCCAGAGAATTCCTCATGTTATGAAATGAGAGAGGTTCGATTTTAGGAAAATAGTCTATGCTGCCAGTCTTATAAACATTGTATACTTTGATGTATGCTCATAGAAACTGGCCAATCACTCCTCTGAGCAATATCTTTCCTACACAGACTTCCATAATCAGCAAATACTCTCACATTAAAATCTTATAAAGCTATAAACAAAGACATAAATACAAACAGAACATGCCCAAGGTTTGTTATGTTATCTTTAACCAGCCTTTAATTTTATGTACCTTTCACAGAGTTTTAACATCTCGCTCTTCCTTTTATTTTATAGTACTTCATATTTCCACTTCAATTGGAAGGGTTTATATATATTATTTCTTTAAAATGACACAATGTAGTCACTGTTATGCTGATGTGCCGTAAAACTATAAATTGATATTAGACTAATGTTAAGGATACACTTTATGGGTTTGCATTTGTATGTGTTCTGGAATACCAGGGAAACATTGTTACATCTCTTTTGCTGTTAATGTTGTTGCTGCCATAAAATTGGTGCACTAATCTTTAAAATATTTTCCAGGTCCTGATTCATAAAGACACAAATAAGCTCATAAAATTATCTTACATGCACGAGCTTTAGAATCTCCATTCATTGCATGACTTTATAACCAGCGAGATAAATTTAATCCTGTTTTACTACTGAACAATTGTTTTCTGTTTGTGTTGATTTAACAGTTGATTTTTATTTTTTTTGTCTCCTATTTATGAAGGAAATATGTCATTTATGTGTGTGACTAAGCATAGTGAAATCAGTTTTTCTTCTGAGATATTTATAATTATTGAATAAGTAAATATTGGAGCAGTTCATAACCCTTATTGAATTAATACTAAATCCAATCCAATTAATATCACCTCTCCTGTGGCCTAAGTGACTAGAGCTTCTGCCTAAGAAGTAGGTTCAAACCCCAGCAGAGTCATACCAAAGACTTATAAAAAGTGGCACTAGCAGCTGTCTCATTTGGCACTAGCATTAAGAGGTTAGTGTTCAGACTGGCCAGCCTGGTATCAGAATAATGTGACAGGGAGGGACATGATGCTACAGTTTGCAACATGATTGCATTGTAGTGATGTGACTGGAGAATTCTTCAAGCTACATTAAAAATCTAAGTGTACTTTATTTTCAGTCAGTGAAGGTTATGACTGGCATACTTGTGACATTTTTAATAAGAGGGATGGTCTTTCAGCCACACACCCCACTGCAGCTGCATGCCTGAGAAATGCTCTCTGGGAATGATGACCTCATTCTATGCATGAATAATTACACTGTCAATGGGAGCAATGACCCAAAGTGAAAAATGTCATTGTTCAGGATTGCACTTCTCTACACAACCATATATTAAAATATCATCTCTACTACTGTCTAAATGGATATCTATATCAAACAAATGTTTTTCATGAACAGAGGTTTTATAATAGCTGATAGGTAATTAACAAAAATGGTGCCAGTCTTTGAAAGAATATGGCAGCCATGACATGTATTAAATCGTTTTCACTACTCCTCCTGAATGGATGATCATTATGACATGAGGTTTACCCTGTCTTTTAAATGAAAATTGTACCAGCTGTACACCCACTTTGGCTGTCATGACAACTGTCTTCAAAATATTGTTGTCACTATTCCCTCTAAATGGATTATCCTTATGACATGGTTTTCACCAAAAGATTTCTAATGATGTTCTAAATCAAGTCAAGCTTACACCCAGTATGTGAACTTGAAGCAGCTAATTTGAAAATCTATTAATAGCTTTAGAATATCAGAGATGGTTTCAACACTTGACAGTTAAAAGGAAAAACTGTCTTATTTCTAATTCTTGGAAATTCTTTTTGCTCAGTTGAGTGTCAAACCTTCGAAGGCCCGTAGGTTTTCAGTATTGTGGAAGCTAAATAAATGTAGTCAGAACGGCTAAGTCTGCTATGAAAATAGTTGAAAGGACATGCAGCATCCTCTACTGCATGAAAATCCTCTACTGCATGAAAATAACATGTTCTTGGCACATATTGTTTGTATATCATCACACAAGTACATGACACATACAGTTCTGTCCATTGTGAATGAAATATGACCATACCTGCTGACCATACCTACTAACCCTCCAATCTCACAATTAGTCAAGATAGGGATAAAAATTAATAAATTTTAACATAAATTCATGAATGAATCTTAGTCTGGGAATATTTGTCGGAACAAATGTTTAACATGGGATTCTGATAAAGGTAGATTGTGTTCAACAAGAAAACTCACAATGTTTCAGCATTGGTAGCTTGCAGGTCTTCGTCAATGGCTTAAAATATTCCTGAGCTGAAATTAATTAATTCTTAATTGTCCCAACCTCTGTGTGCTTTTTGATACCAATGTATTTCCTCACATCATCTCTGCAACCTAGTCTAAGTTTCCTCTGACCCTTGCCAATCCATTTTTAATATTTGGACATATATGTTGGGGTGTGGGGTCAGAGTCCATTCCTTAATGAAAAGTTGGAATTCACCGACACCATTTGGTGTCAGCATGGGTAGCTGCTTACTATCTGGCCTAGCTAACTTAAGCGACATGTCATCAAGACATACTTGCATGAAATCAATAGGAGTAAGATTTATTTTCTAAAACATTGCAAACATAGCATTCATTTAATCTGCTGAAAGATGACTCAGAGTTGAAAGTTCATCGCTGCTGAAATTTGACCTGGATCTGTCTATTTGCATTCTGAGTCAGGTAATGACAAATCTTCCAGCCTACATGTTGGTGTTTGATGGCAGAATGCACGGCCAATTTTTGGTATATTCCAAATTGATCTTCACTTTTTTCTGCAATACATATATTTTTCCTTGGTGTTGAAGACATTTTCAATATCGATGCCAAACAATAATTTAAATCAGTGTTGGTAGCTCCAGTTTCTCACAAGACCATTTGTAAAACTATTCTTATTAATATAGATTAAAATACGCTAAAATGCTTGTAACTGGGCCAACTGTACTGGAGTAATTTTGACTTGAATTTTTTACTTTTTTCCTCAGTATAGCACTGATCAAGTGGTCATACTTGATTAATGGTTGATTGTTCTGGTATGATAAAGTTTGGTTGTTCCAGAAGGTAATCTCTTGCTTAAGCTAAAACAATATGTCACACACATTAAAGAAATGCCACCCTTTGCTCAACATTATTATTCTCTAATTGTGCTCCTAAGAAAATCATCACTGACTTTGATTATGCACACATTTCATAACTGAGCAGTAAATGTTTTGATATAAAGGCTCTATACAATACCGATATTATCACATACACACAGACATACGCAGGAAGGATGGATCCATATCCATGTGTTATTTGCTCCAGTGAATGTACAACTATCACTTTGCTTTGCACAAATTGTAGACAATGGGTCAACACAGAATGTATTTCCATGAGTGCAAAAGACTTGAGATCATGGTCTTTTGATTATTTGTAGTTTCTTCGCATGAAGTGTTCTTTCGATGGGGATGTGTATGATGCTGGAAAAGCCTTGCAAAGATAATACAACTCTTATGAATGGTATGATTTGAGAGCAATAAGTTATGAAAATTTGTACAAATTAACACAATGTTACAGAATTTTATAAAAGTTACACAATATTGGCGAAAAGTTACAAAATCTTGTGAAATTTAAGACAAATTAAAAAGACTTGTTTTTAAATGATTATTTATACTTATTTATTCATACAAGCTAAACTATATGGATAAAATTACATTAACTAATGAAAGATTTCCTTCATTTGATAATGTTTAATAAGAAAGTTTTTATTTTTTATGTAACATTTTGTAATGTGTACCAACTATTTTTAATTTTTCATAATTGTTGCACTTATCGCATTTCTAGTCAGAACATAAATAAACTGATATATAGATGAATGACATATTGTTGTTATTAATCTACAAGTAAATATTTTGATTGAATTTATGATTCCTAGATTTTAATTCTTGTCTATTTTTGATGAATGTGTCTCTATGTATCCATCTATATATAGTATATTCTATTGAATTCACTGACATATGCATTTAAAAGACTAATTCAGCTCATGCTATCTATGAAAACCCCATATGTAATTTGCCACTGACAAAGAATTTTACAATTAATATATGTAAGGCATGTGTTAATATATCTGTCCATTCTTGCATTCGGGGCGCACTTAATGCTTTAATCTACATTCCTTAGCAAAGTCATTCAAATGCTTCGAGATTACACCAACAATTTCATTCATTAACCATAAGTGTTCATTGATACTAGTGACGTTCTGCACAATCTCTATTAATATAATAATACTGCGCATATTGAAGAAAGCTTACCCATCGGCTAATCGCTGCCATTATTATTTATTTGCTCATGTGAAGAAATTATGACTGAATCTTGGATTTTTGGAAGCTAAATAAAAAAGTTGATATTAAGGACATGTCTGTATTTTTATTTAAACTAAACTGTAAAATATATTTTCAGGCAGAAGAACGCTTTCCATTTGAAGGAAAAAAAGGCCCTGACGAATGCTGCAAAGTAAAAAAAAAACTTCTCATCACCTACAGGATTTGTATTCCAAAATAAGGACACATGTCTAACAATTCTGTGGAAATTTTAAAAATGTATCATCCAGCAATTTTAAGGGATTTTGTACCAATGTCAGTAGGAGGTAATGGTAACTGTTTATACAGAGCATTTTGAAGAGCACTCACTGGTTCAGAAAACTTTCACACACTTCTGCAACTCTGAACTGCAATATAACTGATTCTTATTTATTATGATGAAAACTTAAAGTCAAAGTTTTTTTTATTTGATCGGTGATAAATCGCATTGTTGTTTTTGAATACTCAAAAGGGTACAGTTTCCTAATTTAGCCTCTGGCAAATTTCTTAACTTAAGGCTATGGTGTGACTTTTTCAGCAATTATTGTTTACTAATTCAAGATATGGATATATTTGTGAACTAGGTGTTTTGGGCTTGTGTTGTTCTTGAAATTGATGTCAGGCATGTACACCTTACCATAGTTACTCTGCAATATGTTGATAGTGAAATACCAATAGTTGGCTAGGAAGAAGAACTAGCCTCCCACGTGGGTTTGGGGCAAGGAGAATATCTCAAAAATGGCATGGATGACAACTATTTTCAACTGCATCAGCCTGTTTAGTACACACCATTTTGCAGAATTGTCATCTAGGAAAAGGCTTTGTGTTTGCACTGTGAGCATCACATGGTGTCAAAATGACCTTCGGACATGAAAATTGCAGGTATAAATTTGGGGTTGGGGTGCATAAACTTCTTCTGCTATGAACTGCCACTGACTTCTCTGGTCAAGTGGATAATATTTTTATGCTTTGTTTTAATATGGGTATCTCAAAATATGGACATTCTTGACCTCACTTGTGTATTTGATTTTTTTTAATGATTTTTTTTGTACTAGGTCACTGATTGCGGCATTAAGTTTGTACATAAAAACTGTCCCCGAGGCTGGTTCATACTTTGAAATGGCACATATTTATGCACTAAATGCCAACATCTCTATGCCCATTCATTCTTATTACTTACCAGTTACAAGCTGAATTTGCATCAAAACCTTTTAATTGCATGGTGAATGGAAGTGCAGTGAACAAATCTGAACCTACCGCAGCATGCATCATGTGGACACAAAATGTGTCCCAGAAAGAATAAATGTAGATGACTCATTAGATGGTTCAGCAGATGATGCAGTAGATAACCCAGTGGTTGGTATTTCATTAAATTCTGATATGATGGAACACATGTTAGTAGTGAGTCACATACTAATATAATTCACAACATAAATGATAAAAACGATGTAAAAGATGGAAATGACACACACACACAAACAGCAGAAGGCAAATGAGGCAAATTGGAATTATTGTTAAAATCAAACTCAAGTGTAGAATGCATTCTATGTGGTTTTGAAAGAAAATTTATACATGCAAAAATCCTTGAAAATAGGTCGCATAATGGCAAAAATTTTTTTCCTTCAGATGACTGTGGTGTATGGGATACATCCGCTTGTCCATCCCTAGAATTCTGCTATTCGCTCTTTGACAACAGGAATTTGACTAGGATTTTTTTAAAAATGGGAAGTATTCTTTAAAAAGACAAATTCAGCAGAAAACAGACTATAGACATTTGGATCCACAACCTGCCAAATATCAAATTGTCATGATTCACTCACTTGAAAAAAAAAAACAACAACAGTATGTACAAAAAGAAGGTCACATGGCTAGGGGAGTATGATCTTTCAAGTAATTGTCACTGGTTGAATACGTAGGGACATTTCCTGGTTTAACACCGCATGGAAACTAGCAACAAGCGCCAGAATATTTGCAAATGCCTCAATATTATTTTGATGACATCGTGGAAATGACTGGAAAAAATTAACTGTTCCATCCGAAAAGACTTCAACAAATGTATGACAAAAAGTTATAAAAAGTCAAAGGACACAAAAGCTACAAGACCCTCCAACAATATTGTAGACAAAATCAGACATCTAAAAAGTTTGGTAACTGAAAATAACTTGTTTGTATGATCAATTATCAGGACCAGTGGTAAATCGCTGGTGTAATTTTGTACACAGACAAACAAATAACAGACATTAAGAATCTTTGTTGCTCCTGAAAGACTGTACATGGCATTGATTGACAAAACTTATGTTTTGCAAAATGAATGTGATGGTTACATGTTACAAACAACTTATGGTAAAACAACCAATATTTCTTAGACCGCTCTTCATTCATGATAATAGCGATTTTGAAACTTAGTCATTTTGTCCATCATCTGAATCTAAAACATATGGATTCCAATCTTAAGAGCCTTCTAATTGGAAGTGATGATGAGAAGGCTCTAGTCGAAAGGATTTATAACCGTTCTACCCGAAGCAACACACATTTTGTGTACACACCACCTACAAGAGAATGTTAAGCATTTTTTGACAAACAATGCAGTTACTGTGATTGACCTCAATATCTTGAAATTTTTTCAGTTATGTTTATTTTACCTTGTGTAACATGACTTGAAGGTCGAGTTTTTCGAGACAAAGATTTTTATTACTAATGGATTAATTAAATCAATCGTGTGCTAAAATTCATTCATTGAAATCCAATACCTTATGTACGTAATTAAATGTACTTATTACATTTTCCTAACACTCTCTTTGATAATGTTTGTACTGTGCTACTTTTCACTTTCATTCTGCATACATAGTTCGATTTGACATTTAGCATACCTATCAAATCATGTAAAGAGTAAATAATTTATATGAATTTGAATTTTATTTTGCTTTTTATTATTATTCAAACAAATACAAATGAGCCATAAGCAGCCATGAAAAAACCTTTATCATGATATAATTACTCTTGTTTTACAGTGAATTCTAACACACCTAGAATATTTTAATGATATACAAAATAGTACCACTCACGATATTGGTGGATTGTGGGCCAAAAAGTTCCGAAAAGATATGACTATCTTTGATATCAAAATATTCAACCAGTGATCTATATGTTGTCCCTTCTTAAATTCTGAAGTTAATCAGTTTTGAGTTATACATATATAACTTAGAAAGCATCTTGGTTCAATTACTTGTCATACTTAGCACATTAGCCGCTACTGTAAAGTTCTTTATGGCACAAAAAGCAAATCGCTAGTCCTAGCATTTAGTTTTCATACAGATTGACCAACAAAGTTTCCAGCGACTATGCATTCAAGCTATTCTCACTGCCGCACAATTTTTAAATGGTTATTCAAACTCTATGGTGGCATATTATGTACTTTTGAGAGAGTGACATATGTAAGATGAAGTTGTTTGCATTTAAAACATGCACAGTTGAATGTTGGCATACTTCTATGCAGCTTTGATGTAAAGTGGCTGACATTGTACTTTTGGAAATTACAAATGATCTTAGCACAATGCTAACTAAAATGACTGCTTCCTTGTTCTCCAAAAATCAACCTGAATTTGCGTAAAGTACACTATCCTTGGCAGCTATTAAAATTGGGAAAATGAATTTTGCCATAATGGACTATACCAGCTTCTGAAGTGCAATGAATGAATTGCCAAATATATAAAATGTAAAAATAGTTACCAGCTTTTTTAAATACAATTTACCTCTGAAGTTCAGGAAGTGAAAATGAGCAAATGGAGCTAGCACCTTTTTGAAAGGTGCACATCTGGAGTAAGGCCCAGCTGTATACTCTATAACCCATATTACACCCATAAATCATACACAAAAATAAAGGGAATCAAAGTTTTTTTGAACGATACCTAATATATAAAAAGTCTTTTTTAAATAGCCAGTATAACTAGTGAGGAAACCTGGGGAAATTCTTTTTCTTTAAAATTCTATTCCCTATGCTAAATACAAAACTGTAGAGTGCCACCTATCCCAATTGAAAATTTGAATCACCTTGTTAAGGCCATATAACACAATTAATTTTACTATATAGTCTCTACATTTGTTTCTCAGTACTGAACTCTTCCATGTGTGACAATCAATACAAATCATATATCAATCTAAAATACCTTCAAATATGACTTCACCCTGAAGTCATGGGTTGACCTGCATTTTTTTGAGAGCTGAATTGTAAACAAAATACCATGTAATGGAATACAGATTTCACTGCACAAGTTTTTGCTGCGAGATATTCTCATTAATCATGCAATAACAGATGGAAATGCACAAATTGCTGCTGGCTTCCAAAATGATTACAACAACCTGCATCCAATGTGGAAAGTAAAAAGACCCCATCCACTTGGGTTGAAAACAGTTCAAACGCTGTAATTCTGCTAAATTATTGAAAACATGTTTCCAGGAACAGAAACAAGAGAAGGAAAAAGGTTCAAACAGAAAATTTTCAGCCAAGACATTAAAGCATGCTGCAGTTTGATCTTCAAGCAACTGACGGAGGGCAAAAGTGATGATGTTACAAAAATTAAAAGTCAACTTCCCCAAGTACTGGATGCCACTCTGCGCTGTTATTGGAACTCTCCTGTGATGTTGTAGAAAGACTGCAGCTGAACAAAAACACACAGAAATATGAGGCTGTGAAAAGATCAATCAGTGTTTCATTACCTAAAAATGTAAACTATTCCAGAAACTTTGAGGCAAGGGTGCATTCAACAATACACAGACTCAATAACAGCCTGGGATCATCACTAAAAACAAAAGTGACACACTTGGGAGGGAAACTTTCAACAAGGACTCTGAGATCACTGGAGATAAAGGTTAAAGACTGCAATTACCATAAGTTGTATCAAAAGCGTAAACAAACCAGACATTGTATTCTAGCCAGAAGAGGATGAATTATACAGGCCCATTTGAGGTACAGGACTAATCAGCAAGGAAATAGGAAGTCTGACTACTCCAAAGGACAGCTAGATACCAAGGGCAATCACTCCTATGCACAGATTTAACAGGAGCCAATGGATACTGCAGATATAAAAGATTATCTTAATTCCATGTGCAAAGTGACAGTACTCAAAGACACCCTGAAGAACACATGGTACAGAAGCGAAAACTGTAGTGGGGAAATCTGTAGGTAACACAATGCATGTTACTTACTACCACCTGATGAGACCTATTGAGAGGTCGAAACAGTTTTCTCTGAATAAGAAGAAACAAATAATGAAATTACAAAATAAAAAATTAAATCCTAAAAAATTATACAATAAAATAACATGAAATGACTTACTAGCTAAATGAATGAATCAATGAATGAATGAATGAAAGGAAGGAAGCAAGGAATGTATTTAAGACATATCAGCATGGTCTACTAAAATAAAGACCACGCTCTTTCTTTTCTCCTTCTTACTCAACACATTCATCCATTCAATATCATGATACCTGGATTATTGCATATTACAATTTAAACTTTATCATTCAGTTTGGAAAGTGACTATGCCCAATGCAATGCCTATAACCTATGTAGCACTGCCTATTATTGTGAACGGATTGAGGTTCTAAACTTAAGTGGTCGACATTCACACATATACTATCGTTGTGTAAATGGGATGCATTGAGCTCCTTTGGAATATTCAGACTTCTCAACTTTACTATCAATGCCAGTCTGTGGACATGCTTTTCCTTCCATGTGTTTGTCTCTGGATTCCTATATGACAATAGACCACATGATCTATGAGATGTTACATTTCCTGTCCATATTATACAATCACTATTTTGTGCTGGCACAGAATTTAAAGAGATTTTCCATGACAGGTTTTCAAAAATTCCTCCGTTGCAACTTTTATATGGTGTAGAAATACATTGCTGCTAATAATAAGTGTCATCTCCAACAAGTACGATTTATATGAATTTATGGCAAAAAAATTCAATTTTTTAAATTATTTTTTTAAAATTCTAATTTCATTTTCTATTTGTTAAAGTCAATATACACAATATGTGAAAATTTCACATCTATGATGTCACAGGGCATGATGACATTAAATTCCCTAGTCTGGTTGGCAGAAAAACCATAGGCTTACTCTACATTTGATTGAATATGCTTGTTTACCAGAATATATATATATATATATATATATATATATATATATATATATATATATATATATATATATATATATATATATCACTATTAACAGTGAAATTTATTGCAGTAATCAACGATCAGGATAGGTTTTTATACAAAGACATGCAATTAAAGCACTTCAAAGCCAAATACACCAACCCACATTAAATACAAGTTTCCACGATGGAACCACAATAAGTTGTATCATTTTGTCATTGATAATGAGTAAAACAACAGTAAACAATTCTCTCTGCAGCTTTTTATACACATAATCTTTTATGAACAAAGGAAATGTAAAATTCAATGATAAACCTGACAAATACATGCATCTCCTTTTGCTGCATCATGGGTTTTAATAATGATGATGATGATGATGATGATGATGATGATTATCCAGATGCTATTACATACTAAGGAAACAAGGTTAGCCAAGTTTCTGTTTGATGAAAATTTAATTGAATGGCCTATACAGCATTCATAATGTACAAATATTTTATTTATACCACATGCTAATACATATTTTCCTTTTGAATGGAAAGCAGAAAGGATTGCAATGAAATAGTTTTTTGCTGTGGAAATGCATTAATTTAGAGGCTTAGAATTACCAGCATTCAGTTCCAATATTTAAATATATGTATTATTGCACATGGACAGATAATAATTTAATATTTCAGTAGCATACCAATGTATATCAAATTGCTTGATACCAAAGCTGTAAAAGCCATGTTTATATATATATATATATATATATATATATATATATATATATATATATATATATATATATATATATATATAAAAGGAAAATTAGTCAATGTAATGGAAAATCAATATATATGACTTAAATTATATATACCCAAACATCAAAACATTATTACCAAGTATACAATTTGCACTGTCTATTCTATGGCCTAAGCTGATGTATAACTCATTTTCTTTTGCCGCCATGGTTTTTCTGCCAACTAGAGCTCTGTCAACGCTTAGTTGTTACATCATACAGGGAAACTCCGAAGTTCGCTATCATTAATAATACAAATTTATAGCAATTTAAAGTTTAATTAATAATGCCCTGACAGGCAATAGAACACAAAGTTACTATATATTCTCTACAACTGTTTCTCAGTACTGAACTCTCCCCTGTGTGAAAATCAATACAAATAAGTTATTAATCTAAAATACCTTCAAAGATGACTTCACAATAAAGTTCTTGTCAAGGGTTGACCTGCATTTTTTTGAGAGGCTGAATTGTAAACAAAATACCATGCAATGGAACACAGATTTCACTTCTGGATCATCACCAACCTGCCTTGTTACTCACTTTGCACTGCCACCGCAATACACATAGACAACCACACCATAAACACAATTTTATCAAGAATAAACAACTACCTTTAAAGCCCTATCATAAACGCATCAATAAAACTCTTCTATCACCAACAAAATGAGGAAAAATGTTCTAAAAATAGACATTCATGGGTGCTGAAATGGAAGTACTTTGACCCGATTCCTTAAGCAATCATGCTCATTCCCATCAGTTTCCATAACACAATGATTCAATGGACAAGTACAAAATTTTTACCAATCAGAAAGCCCTTAACAGCAATTGTCTGTTAAATAATAAAGAGAACAAATACTTATCATTATGCTCATTGTGGAATGGGACCGGATAGAGCAGTATTACAAAAAAAAAAGGTTACTGAGGCAATATTAAAAAAGTCCTTATCGAGGAAAATTAGATTAAGGTCAGGAGAAAAGCGAAATTCTGTTTTAAAATAGAAAACAAGAAAACTTGCTTTAGGACATTTAAATCCAACTGAAGTTAAACATACAACAGTAACAACAACTACAAGAACAATGAGTGCCAAAAATGAACAATGAAATTACAGGTATCAGAAGCAGGAAATATAAATGTTGCTGGAAATCATTATGATTGTAAAAAATATAAAAAAATTTTTATTATATCTTAGTGATATTTTTTATTGAAATGTCAGTGATACTACAATCACAAAATATCACTATTTTCAAAATTTTTGACAAATTTCAATCACAAATTAACACTGATAATTTTAGAAATGTTGGCAGTCAGTGAACTTTCATTCAAAAAATTTCACTGATATTTTCAAAACCCTTTAGTGTCAGCACTGGGGGTTAAATAAAAATGTGCGGGTCAAAAATGTACAAATTTTCATCAGATCCAAACTTTTTAAGCTGAAATAGGACATTGCAACGTGCTCAACATTCTCTCTCTCTCCCTCTCTCTCTAAAATACAAATAAACCAATATGCACAATTAACACACATATGCATTGTCCATTCAAAGGATAATTTTATTAATTCATTTTCCTTTTAAAGTCGTACTTTTAACAGTCTCTTTATAATCTTTTTGTAGCAATATTATAAACCAACATATTACGTATAAGCCAATACAAAACTCCATATATTTCTTTTTAACCAAACGGCAGTCAATTTACTGCTTGTCATAAAGTGTGTACTATGATAGGTTCCATTGTACTTCATCCTAAAACATATTTATACAAAAATCAAAGAGGAGAATGATTAATCTTCTCTTTTTTAACAAGTTATACTTGAACTTTTAAATCTTTCTTTTGTTGCAGCACAGTTAACAAAATCGGCAATGACCACCTGAATCTGTAATCCAAATAATGTATTTGTCTCTGCAAGTTTACTTATTTCTTTGTTCTGAAAGAATGTCTTAGGTAATAATGTGTTCAAAAGATATCTTATGGTTATCAAGGGCAGATTTTTAAAAATTCTCAAACGATGTCATGAAACCTCAATTCACTTGTGTAGCCTTTGCAATCACGATGTCACACCGGTAATCCTAATACCTTGGATCTGCCGTATTCTAGTCAAGGGCATATTTTATCTGTTTTTCATTAGAGTCAGATCCACATTTACTCTTTCATGTTCTACTTCATTCACGTTCTTCACTAATGATTATTAGTGCACGTCGTTTTCATCACGATATCACATTTTTGTGCAACAAGAATTGAGGTTTGAGATGTTTCATGAAAGAAATATTCACTTGTGCAGTCTTTGCAATCACAAGATCAAAAGTCACACCAGTAATCCAAATGGATGGGCCTTATTTCATTTAAATGGAATATTTTCTCCTTTCTCATTAAAATCAGATTCACATTTACTCTTTTGTGTTCTGCTTCTTTCACTTTCTTTGCTAATGATTCTAAGTGCACAATGTTTTAATCTCAAGATCACATTTTAGTGCAAGAAGCACTGAGGTTAAACATTTGGACCACATCTTGCTGAGCTCGATAGAATCGTGTGAGAGCTCACTAGATTAAAGGAATCTACTCTGTCATAATATTTCCAATGGTAGTCTGGTCCTCTGCTTCGTATGCTCAGTAAAGCAGAGTGCAACGCAGGGACAATACAAAACAGAAAACCAGAATATACCTATGATCAAGGTATACACGATGCCATCCCTAATCCAATGCATTGAATATAAAATAAATCCTGATTGTATTTTGCAAATAAATTGCGTGATAAAAACTCACAGCAAAAAATATCGGGAGTCAATTTTCTCTGGTGTGCATCTCTGAAACACAACTGTAAACAGTATATATATATATATATATATATATATATATATATATATATATATATATATATATATATATATATATATATATAATACAAAAAACAAAAAAAATGCCATAGTGTTTTAAATGACCAAAGGAAAACAATGGAGAGGTGCCGTTTCCTCTACCCCGCAGAACGCAATGCCAGGGTATACTTAGATAGGATAGGATGTTGTGCTGGAAATAACAATTTTACCTGGTTGGACTAGGATGACTGACCCAGGACAGGCAACATTTATTTACATAAAAAAAATGAATGCCCTAGTGTCTCAACTGATTGAAGGAAAAAGAGCAAGAGAAAGATGCCATTTCCTCCATTCAGAAGAACGTGATGCATGGGTGTACTTAGTTATATAAGATATGTTGTGCTGGAAATAACAATTTTACCTAGTCGGCCTAGGACGACTGACCCAGGACATGCAATACTTATTTAGAAAACAAAAAACAAAAATCAAATACCCTAGTGTTTTAATTAAAGGAAGGAAGGAAGGAGAGAGAGAGAGAGAGAGAGAGAGAGAGAGAGAGAGAGAGAGAGAGAGAGAGAGAGAGAGAGAGAGAGAGAGAGAGAGAGAGAGATAGGTGTCATTTCCTCCACCCTGCAGAATGCAATGCCAGGGTGTACTTAGCTAGATAGGATGTTGTGCTGGAAATAACAATTTTACCTGGTCGGCCAAAGACGACCGACCCAGGACATGCAACACTTATTTACACAAAACAGAAATCAAATGCCCTAGTGTTTCAAATGACCATAGGAAAACGACAGAGATGCCATTTCCTCCACCCAGAAGAATACGATGCCTGTGTGTACTTAGTTATATAAGATATGGTATTGTTCTTGAAATAACAATTTTACCGGGTTGTCCTGAGACAACTAACACGGGACATGCAACACATATTTAGAAAACAAAATCAAATACTCTAGTGTTTGAATTGACCTAAGGTTAACGACAGAGAGGTGCCGTTTCCTCCACCCTGCAGGACACATTGCCAGGGTGTACTTAATTAAATAGAATATGATGTTGTGCTGGAAATAATTTTATCTGGTCAGCTTAAGACGACTGACCCGGGACATGCAACACTTATTTAGAATACAAAAAACAAAAATAAAAAATCAGTGTTTCAATTGATCGAAGGAAAACAACAGAGAGGTGCCGTTTCCTCCACTCCGCAGAACATGATGCCAGGGTGTACTTAGTTAAATAGGATATGATGTTGAGCTGGAAATAAAAATTTTACCTGGTCAGCCTTAAGGACGACTGACCCAGGCCATGCAAGTTTTATTTACAAAACAAAAATCAAATGCCCTAGTGTTTTAATTGACCAAAGGAAAACAACAAAGAGAGAGAGAGAGAGAGAGAGAGAGAGAGAGAGAGAGAGAGAGAGAGAGAGAGAGAGAGAGAGAGAGGGGGGGCATTTCCTCCACCCAGCAGAATGCGATGCCAGTGTGTACTTAGATATAATATGGTGTTGTTCTAGAAATCTAGAAATAAAAATTTTACCTGGTAAGCTTAGGATGACTGACCCATGACACTTATTTACAAAAAATAAAAAAAATAAATAAATGGGCTGAGTTTGTAGCCACATCCATCCCAAAACTTGCACTTTGTTAAAATAAGAAGTATGCCATGTATTGCCCCAAATTTTGATTATAACGTTAGTTGACTAGGTGTATACTGAAACTATATAAGAAACCAAAGAAGGATAAATCTGATGGTACTGAAATGCAACTTAAAAATACTAAAACAATGAGGCTAATCTAAGGTGTGGAGTGTGGAGTGACTGGAAAGACGGTTGGGCATACATGTATGACAAATTAAGTACTGGCAGTTTCCTCCAAAGAGGATAACAAACAGTCTGCATGACATTTTTAGATCTATATTTATTTATAAATTCTATCAAACTCCAAGTAGTTTGTCTCGTTTGGGAAGAAACTGCTGGGATTCTGTCTTTGATTTCTATAGTGATGAACAAACAGCTGTAGATAGTTTTGTACACTAGGTTGACAGAGAGCTTAAAAGGCCATACTCGCCTGTACACTTGGTAAATATTCTAAAATATATAATATTATTGTTACCAATATATGAAAAATGACCATGCAGTGGACACGTGCAACTTGTTAGCAATTCACTAAGAAATACTGCCTCACCAGGATATTTACATCCGTACACTGCCCTGGTGGAGAAAACTGATTATGATGAAGTTAAATAATAACTAGTCAGAATTATTAACTGAAGCACAAAAATTACACAGGTGAAAATAAAAGCTTCCAGCATCTTCATCAACCTTATTCCAGATAAATATGCAGCTTGTAAACTGTAAATGTTTTCCTTTACTGTGGTTGTGGTTCATGCATTCAGATCCAGTGCTTGTTCACATGTCCAGCATTTGGTAAATTATTACTCAGCTTCATTTGGCATATTCTACTTGGAAATCTTTAATTATTTAGGATTATTGATGATTAATGATGGTTAATTGGCATCCAAAACTGGTTATCTGCAAAAGTGGACCATTTATTGCATCCCCTCAAATTTCAATTTAAAATAGAGCAATCTGAGGCTAATTTCTCATTTGTAATGTGCTATTGTGACTATAAATATAAACAGGACTTGTGTATTCACAGGTGCTTGATGCTAAATAGTGTTTATCATTCTCACTGGATTGTACCTTATGGTTTTTGTTATATAGTGGGTATGACCCAAAATGAGACTTAAATGTAAAGTTCCTTAAAATGAACTCTGTTACTAATACTTCCTAAACTAATTTTATACCTGGATTATCATCTGGTCTATAAGTACTGGTACCTAAAGACCAAGTAGTGGTCAGTGGGGTGTACATTGGTGGCTCATTCTCTCTTGCTGTGGATGCACATGCATTTACAGATAGTGATACTTGATCACCTGGCTTTTAAACATTTGCAATTTGGACTGGTTCCGTCACTTGCAGAGGTCATTTTGCTGAATTGGAGACTTTAGTAATGGGTAGTTCTGCCTCACTGTTGGTTCTGCACAGTCATGTATCTGTGACTCTGAAAACTTTGAAGACTGTTCATTGTGTACGAAGGAGTCATTCTCAAACTGGTTAGCAATATCATTTATTAACATGTTACTAGCAATATCACTTATTAACATGTTACTGGCAATATCACTTATTAACATGTTACTGGTAATATCATTTATTAACATGTTACTGGCAATATTATTACTGGCAATATCATTTATTAACATGTTACTGGCAATATCATTTATTAACATGTTACTAGCAATATCACTTATTAACATGTTACTAGCAATATCACTTATTAACATGTTACTAGCAATATCACTTTTTAACATGTTAGATGTGGACAAATTTGACTTTTCCAGTACTTTTCTTTTCTGGCTGTTTACAATCATTGGGTTTGTTGAGTTTACAGTAACACTATTTTGTTTTTCTGTAGTGTTTACTTTAGACTGCACAGTTACTTTACTCTTTTTCTTTGGGCTAAAGTCCTTATTTTGTTGCCAGCTTTCTTTTAGTTTTGTTGTTTCCTTACCATAAGTTTTGGTTAAATGATCGAAGGTAAACAGTTCCCTAGGTACCTCTGAAAGTCTTTCCTTTACTTTCTTTAAAATCTGTGCATTTGTCTTTGTAGCAAATTCTGTGAGATAATCTTCACTTTCTGAAATATAAAGCAGTGAATTATTATTATAAAGCAACAAAAACGCAACTGCTTCAGTTTTGCAAAGAATGAAAGCCTAAAAGTCAAATTCATAAAACTTAAACCAGAAATTTTAAGTTCATTTCATTCATTTATGTGATTAAAAAAAAGTATAAATCTAAATAAAAATAAAATGTTAATTCTCTCCACAAGTTTCTCCATTATACACAACATCCACAATTATCTATGTAACATTATCGCTTTCTATCTGCTATTTCTCTATCTGAAAAGAATAAAAACAATTAAAATCTTTACATATGTCAAGAAAATTTTTATTTTTATTTTACAGACGAATCTTGTATATGTATATAGTGGTCAGAATTACACATTATTCAGTGGTCGGAATAAGCCACAACACGGTCAGATTTAACCATGCTTATAGCCACAATAAAATCATTTTTTCAGTAAGAACTGAAATTATATGCTATTTGAATAATGAAACTTGTTGCATAAAGTCTGACTAACTGCTTCCCACATCTTAGTTATGGATACAGTAGTCAGCTTAAACTATGAAGTTATAACTCCTGTGGACAACCTCAGTGGTTATGACCAGATTATCCTATTTACAAATTGTTGTGCCCTCCCCTGCCAGACAACATGTTGGCCGGATAAAGCAACCCACAAAAGCTATAAAACATATTGCATACAAATTCAATCATTGTAAATTTTTATTATATATTTTTATGAAATACAAGTAACTAAATGAAAGAAGAGCCTTGGACTACAAGAATTATTTCTAAGTTTACAATACCTTGATAATGAGAGAGAGAGAGAGAGAGAGAGAGAGAGAGAGAGATGAATGTAATACCAGACCAGTTTTGAACGTTGGTAAAACATCTTCGGATATCTTTTTATTTTTTAGGTATTACAATAATCAAAACACTCACCATGGATCTTCACCATGGTTCCTAAAACAAGTCCTATCCCTAAGTCATTTCCACTTTCTCTCTCTCTTTAAATTGTCCAAGAAGTTGTAGATGCTTGCTTTTCTGTCTTCCATGAAATAAATGCCTGCAAACATTATCGGTATATAAGTTGAACTCTACAATCCTTTTGAATGCAGATAGAAAAATAAACTTTACAGTGTTAACAATTTTCAAAGATAGTGACAGCTTTCTACAACCCTAGAACACTTTTGGTGTGCAAATGAACAATGATACTAGAGACTGAGACTGGCGTGGGGTGCAAATTGGGATTGGTATATGAAATATCGGCTATAGACACATACACAAACAAAAAAATTAAGCTGCCATTAAAAGGTTTGAAAACATATTTTTCTGATCAAGACATTAAAGTTATTATTTTATTTCTTTATATGTGAACAAAAGCCTATTTCAAAAATCGAAACATGGTAGTAGAGTATGGTTTTTGAACATTAATAAAAAAGGAAAGTTCCCTTAGTTCCCCAATTAAGGATTGCATGTATATCTTTGTTTCACAGCATACATTTCAAGCAGCATTTCTCGGTAGATCTTTTATAGTAACAAATAGCTGATTCTCATTCAAAAAATGTCACAGAGGACCGTATGGGAGTAGGTATTGTGATGATGAAATGAAACTTTCGATACTATTTCAAAAAGTGAATGGACATTATGCTTTTGGGGACAATGCTTTTAATGTAAACACAACCGACTTGTACAGCAAGAAACTGTGCCACAGAAACCAGGAGAGATGTAGTGTCTGAAGATGAATCTAATGGATATATGGAGTTATCAACAGCGGAAATGGTAAATATTTGTTTGGTTTTTTATTTTGGTGATTTAAGGACAGCTTCATCCAAACCCCCAATCAAGCGTTAGAAAAAAAACTATCTTTATCTATGAATCTCATTATGGAAGGAAAGGTATTGCTATCATGTAAATTTATTTCCAAGTAAAAATGTTTTTATTTTTAAACAAATATTTTATAGTGTTGTGTAGTTTAAACAAGCATACGTGTATTTGTATTTGCAATTTCCCAGCAAACTATGGAAATATTGTTTAGTACTAAGGCAACCAGTGCCCGGAAATTAGCAATGATGTTCGGTGCCCCAGTACACTGGCTCATTTCAGAGCAGAAGATTTCTTTGATTATTGTGTGATTTTTACAACCTTCTTTTTTTGGAAGGGATGTGGGTGGGATAAGCTTAATTATTTGGCTTTTTGTCTGCTTTCAACCCATACTATTGAATCAGTTAGAATGACCTTTGCATTACTGAGTTAATTCTGAAGAATTTATCCCCTCTGTAGTCACAGAAATTTGACGTCAGATAGTCTTGACATTTTTTGGGGATTCCTTCTCTTGAATGTACCCTGTAGATATTTAACAGATTTATGTAAATAATGCTAAGGAAAAACATTAATGAATGTCATACCGAAATTATGTAGTGTGTTACAATATATATTGTCTTGGTACAGTGTAATCTAAGGGTATGAGAATTTGCAGCATTTAACGTATGTAAGCTATATCTGATATCAGTAATAAAGATAATAGCTATAGATAGTTTTAAGATTGACACATGTATCAGTAATGCTATGTGAAACTTTTGACATGTCATATTCATTGCCTAATTGTTTGTCTAAAGACAAACATTAAAGCTGGAGATTTGTTTGGGGTGAGGGAATTTAAAATGTCAGAATTTTGATTATTGTGTAATACATTAATTAGATCTTTTCTTTTGTCACTGAATATTATTCACTCAGAAACTTTCAGGGATTATGTCATCTGCATTATATTTAAAAGTGTGCATAATATATTGAAGCAGGTATGATATCATTCATTCATGCTGATTAAATTGCTCCCCACCAACAAAAAAGGCTTATGACATTTATGGTATATGATATAAAAAAAATACTTATAAAAAGTGTTATAATTCTAGTGATGTATTTTTCATTTGTTCCAGACAGAGATGATGGTCCTGCTAGCTTTGATATTAACAAAGTAATATAGAGAATAATCTCAAAACCATGGACACAGAATTAGACCAAATTCTGAATGAAATTCTTGAGGATACCGAGATTTTGGAACATGATGAAATATGTTTTGTAGATTCTGATGAAGATACATTTGGTTTACATGCAGATTCAGAAGAAGAACAAATACAATATGCAGATTCAATTTTGTTTTGTCCTGGAGCTTGTGTTACAGTTGGAACTCTCATGCTACTGTTGGTGGTCTTCCCAACAAAGTACAATCTAGTTGGTGATGCAATACAACAGTTGCTTAATGTAATTGCATTCACTCTTCCAAATGGACACAATCTGTGTACTAACCTTTATCAGTTTAAAAACTTTTTTTACAAACCTGTGTAATTCTTTAGTGTATCACTACTGTTGTTCATACTGTTTAGGACCCATTGAAGACAGCTCATGTAAGACAGGTCCATCTGAGTTTTGTGTGAAGCCCTTTGATAGAAGTAATGAAAACTATTTTGTGGAAATACCATTGAAAAATCAAATTCAAAACTTGTTTGCCCAAGAAGATTTTTATGAAAATCTTCAACATCACTTCAAACGCAACACACCAAGTGGTCATTATGAAGATATTTATTATGATGGTATGCTTTATGAATCTAATTTTGACAGTCATGGATTGCTAAGTGACCCAAATAACATTTCATTTACATTTAACACGGATGGAGCACCAGTTTTCAAAAGCAGTAAAGCATCAGTTTGGCCAATTTTTTCTTGTTATCAATGAGCTACCTTACAAACAACGGATGAAAAAAGAGAATATGATCTTAGCAAGCTTGTGGTTTGGGTGTCAGAAACCATCTATGGGAACATTTTTGAAACCTCTTCAAAAAAAAAAAGGAAGGAAGTGTATCAGGGCATTGAATGTCAATCTCCAGGAAAAGGTTCTTGAAAATGTAAGGGTATTCTACTTTGTGGTACTGCAAATCTTCCTGCCAGAAGTCTGCTGTGCAATCACATGCAGTACAATGGAGCATATTCATGCTGGAAATGTGAGCAGCAGGGTATTTCTGCATCAGTTGGAAAAGGCCATAAGGACTCCAATGGTTCCTGAAGGAACTGCTAACAGTGTGACTGAAAATGCCAGAACTGCTGTTCAAAATCAGAATGCTGGAAATACAAGCAATTATACTGTTATGGGTATTAAAGGTCCATCATGGCTACTTTTGTTTCCTGGATTTAATATTGTTACTGAGATTGCAATAGACTACATGCATGGCATCCTCCTTAGTGTGCAGAAGCTCTTACTAGAATTGTGGTTTCGGCCCAAACACAATAAGAAGCCATTTAATATTTACCACAAATTATGTGAAGTAAATAAAAGATTGTTAAATATTCATCCAACACTTGATATCACTAAGTTACCAAGATCTATTCAAGATCTGAAATATTGGAAGGCATCCGAATATCGGTACTTTCTATTATTCTTTGGTGCACCAGTGCTACATGGTGTCTTAGATCATGAGAGATTTTCTCATTATATATTACTTGTAAATGCTATGCACATTCTTCTGAAATTTGGTTCAAATGAAAATGACATTAAACAAGCTGAACATATGCTGCTTGACTTTTGCAAACATTTTGAGACCATGTATGACACATTTTATGAGACTGAATATTCACCAACTGCTACATTGCGCAACCTTGGACCACTTTATATGCACAGTTGCTTTTCATTTGAAGACAAAAATGGTGTTCTTCTCAGAATGATAAAGGGCACACAGAATATAGACAACCAGATTGTGACGGGAGTGTCATTCATGCAGTAGTTACCTGAACTGAAGCAAAAATGCATCAAAAAGGATCTTTTTGTGAAAAACTGTATAATTCAATTGAATTACTATGCCAACTAAAAAGAGGTGACAGAGTTGATAATGGTATTTATATCTTAGGTGGAGTGAAAGAAAGAGCTCTCACAGAGGAAGAAAACCAAACACAATATTCAGTTCTTGGTTTTGAACCAGTTTCACCTAAAATTAGAAGCTTCAGCAGAGTAGAAATCAATGATAATGCGATTTATGGACTAGCTTATTCACAAATATAGAAACGGGACAACTCTACAGTAACAGTAGACAGGGACGATTTCTTGGACAAGTAAGATTTTTTATTACAATTTTAGACAATGGAGAACAAAAGACACTTGCATTCTTTGAAAAGCTTAACTGAGCCTCTTAGCTGTAATGAAAACAAAGGATCTTCAGGTGGTACCTATTCAGAACCTTATTTCAAGCTCATTGAGTATCCAGGAGCAAAGAGAGACCGTTTGCAGATTTCCCAACAAGTTGGAATCAGATTAAAGTGCATTTTCTGGAATATATGGTTACTGTATTTTTTATTACAAATGATCATTTGTCCTGTTACATGTGTCCAGGAGAAAATTGCTGTAGATTAATGTACAAGAAATGACAAAACAGACAATCTAAGACAAATTATTTGCTTTAAATAATAGTATTTGATAAAAGTGAAAGATGAAAATTGTGTTAAGTTTATGGCTTTTGAGCCCTGACTACTGTACATGCTGAATAGCTTATCTGCATCAAAGGAGTGCTAGAGAAAGTAAAATTAAGGATAGTTCCTCAACAGCAAATGCAGAATATAATTAGCATTATAATAATTTAATATAATTACTTGTTGACTTCATTCCCATGGAATTTAGAAAATAATAGTAGTTATATGGATCTTTGCAATTGTATTCATCCGAATTTCTTTTCAAGAGAAATGACTGCTAGAATAATATGGCAACAAAAGACTGAACATGTAGATGAACCATGCAGGAATGACCACTATTCTTTTATCACTGTTAGGTTGATTATTATCTGCTTACTACATGCTAGTACATGTCTGACTAATCTGAATTTGCAAGATACATGAAAGTGAAAATGGTAGATTACTTCAATATACTGATTTATAAATGTTGATTTTTATGTGCTTTTTCTTGTATATTAAGCCCAGCAAAACCAACTGGTACATTTGCCAAAACAATGTAGTTTGCCTCAGTGTGTGCTTTATCATTGCATGTAAGCTTTTATAAGCAAATTTAATTCTCACATGAAATACAAAACAAATAAAAGAAAGTCAAGTTGCTAGTATTCATTTTAAAGTTTTCAGACCTTTTTATTGTTTTTTTACCATGGTAGAATAATAATGTAACGTTATCATATAACTCTTTATAACTTTGGGGATAAGGTCAGACTTATAAACTGTTTTTTAAAACTGGGGATAAGGTGACTTATAAAGAGTAAGCAGCTTAGAATCAGATACCCCAGTTTAAAATCGGGTGGTGGTATTGTTTGGAATATGATACGCAATTTTCATGTTTTCCACTGGTTTTTCATTGTGATCTTGAAGAAATTAGTATGAATCCCACAAGTGTGCATCCTAGTTAAAATACATTCAGTGATACTACCCCACTACATCTTGATAAAGGATTTTAATAAGTTTCAAGACATGAATTTTTAAAAAATTTAAATTGGAAATTATGAAGCAGTGTGCAAATTCCAAGTTAACAAATCTTTAGTAAGAGTAAGGGATTGCTTTAATATCTTTCACTAAGGACTTTATTTAAAGTTGGAGTCAATTACAGTTATTGTCGATGTTGCAGTTTACTTCTCTATAACAATATATTCATTGTGAAATGAATACATCACCTTAGAAATTCTGAACATTTATGTTGTTTATAAATTTAGAGTCCTATCCCAAGCTTGAATATATGAAACAAAATAAAACCTGCATAATTATATTTTTCTATATGTATTATTTGAAAAATTTTTTTCAGTCAAATTTTATGTAAATTAGTAGCATTATCCTTGTAAAATGAATATGACTTTACAATCACACACAAAAGCCATTAGTCCGAATTCTGCCTATTATTTACTTAATGTAAATGACTAAGTTCTTCATTCCGCCTAGATATTGGTTAGATAATAAACTAATTCCTGATTCTGCCTTTCATATAATAGATGCCAGGGACTAAGTTCCTAATTCAACCTAGATATTGGTTGGAAAAACAACCAAGTCCAAAATTATACTCAAAGATATATTATTAGCAGGAATTTTGACAAAAGTCCATCTTGAGTTAGACGGACTCTGGATGGATTCATCTTTGACTCCTCAAAGTTTCCATGTCCGCCTTAGAATTAACCAGAATTCTATCATTTTAGGCAGATTCCACCTGGAGTCTGCTTAAGTTCCAGGCAGAATCCGCCTAATTATTTCATATGGGTATAAAAGGTAAGCTGTTTTTTATTTAACTGAAATCCAGCAAAAACTAATGAAATAATGAATATAAATGTAACCATGTTTTTATTGTCAGTTTCCGTAGTCAGCCATGATGATGCTCTAGTATTCAGCCTAGCAAACAACCTCAGTAGTCTTAGTAACTGATACGGTATCACTCGGCAGTAGTGAAACTGTAGAACAGCTGTAGTAGTTAAAGGGTTAAGAGAGCTGTGAAGAAGGGTCCTGGTGGCAAGGAGTCCACAGATGTGGTCAGTTGGCCACTAGCAACAGGCATTATAGAACTCTGGGTCAACACCATGCAACAATAGTGGACCAAGCTACTTCTGACCATATAAAACAGCATGTGGTACAGCAGATACACCAGCCATCACCACACAAGTGGACAGTGGACACAAGTGGACAGTAAGTTGGACATCAGATGGAGATGGAGCAACTTGTTTTGAACTGCCATATCCTACCAGGAACCAGAGCAGGGGTTATCTACCTCATCCAGCATCCAGACTGAAAGCAATGCCCATCACCCAGTCAATGCTACACAGTCATTCCAACATTTTTCAGCTAATTGATTGAATAAATGCCTCTGTGCCTAATGAAATTAAGTAACAGATTTGGGCTGGGTCTTACACAGCTCATCCAATTCTCTTCTTATCCACAGACAATACAGATTTCAGTTTAGTGTCCAACACACCGGAACTTCTCCATCAATCATTGATTGGACACTTCTGCCACATGTAAGTTGTTATAAGCTGGCCAAATGCAGGGCTCACTGGCACTACTAAGATGAGCAGTTTCAATGAATGATTATAATGGGGAGAGGCTAAGTGTGGTTTCACCCACTTTTAACTTTACTTGTGATCAGGTCTTGACAGCATGAGTAACAAGGCAGTCTTCATAGCTAATTCAGTACCATCTTTCATCTCCATACTGAATTTTCCAAAAGAAAACTGCTTTAACCGTCACAAAAGAGAGCTGCACTGTTCTGCAGGCTGGCATGCAAATACCAACATATTTGTTTCATTTGTTTTTATGCTCATCTCTTCATAAAATGTAAATGGCTCATTCATGAACCATTCAAATTGTTGCAAAAATATTTCAAAACAGGTGAGAGATTATGCAGCCCTTTTGTGGTGGTTACAATCCACTGAGTCCCAAAGACCAACTTCAGACTCTCAACAACACAGCCTGCAATGGAGAAGTGGTCCTGCCTACTCTATGTGGTGCAGAAGCAGGGAGGGTAAACCCTACAGCTTTTAGCTGGACTCTGTAAGCAAAAAAGAGAGTTCCTGCAAGGGCTGAAAAAACAAGGTTAAATAACAAACCATCACCTCTAATGTCTATTTCCATACCGTTAAGAACCGTTAATAAATCGTTTTAGTTAAGTTTTGTTACTGTTGACATTTTTTTTCTTAAAATTTTTATGTCATTTCATTTACCTGTCATGGTACTCAATTTTTGTCATTCACCCTCCCTGCTGCTATAAATTAAACAGCCGGTATAGAATATTGGAGAACCACATTCAGCTAGATTAGCTTGAGAGTGACTAGAGGCAATTAGAAAATATTTATCCATCCATGATTTAAATAACAACTACAATCTCATCAGGAACCTCAGGTTGAATTTGAAGAGGCCACAAAAAATTATTTAAACCGATTGTTGAACCAACAAAGAAAATTGATACAGCAACTGAGGCAACACAAAATGCTCTTGCAACATTGCCTGTTGATATTGCTGGCCTTATTCATTAGATTCAACCATCTGCTGCTCAGCCTGAAGGTGCTGAAGCACCAACCCCATAACAAAAAACTTCAGCAATAAGTACTGCTGAACTGTTAAATAAATTAAATGAAGATACTGTTAAGGCAACTAAGAATAATATTAAAGACCTACAACAATTAGCTCTATTGCTGTGGATGGTTTTTGTCGAAGATATAAATTAATGAAACCTGGACATGCTTAATATATTAAAAACAGTGAACAATGGCGAAAAGTATTATATCACATATGTATGAATGTTGACCGAGTTAGATCTGATGATCCATTATATCATTCTTGCTATGTTGATTGACAGAAATCCTCATCGGGGTATAACAATCATTCCCAAGAAATCATTAATGAAGCAGCTGATATTTGTAAACGATTTTTTACAGGTTGACTAGGTGATATTATTCAAGGTCTGTTTAGAAGGATAGCCCCAAAAGCAGTATCGATTGCAAAGCAACTGGGAATGAAAGCTATTAATGTTGTTCATGAAAAAGGTATTGGCGCTGTTGGTGATGTTGCTGGTAAAGCATTCTCAGCAATCAAAGATAGACTAGCATGATTAATATGATGAAAACCTCAACCTGTAAAATTACCTAGCACTGAATTATTGCCTTCAAATATTGGTAAAATAATAAACCAAGCTGCTAATGAAAAACTAGAGAGTTGGCTGATGTACCATTAGCAGAAAAATATATAACCATTTGTCTGATAGCTGGAAGTGGTCTCATTTCTCAAAGTGGTCTTCATGTTAGACGATAGCAAATATAATAAAGATGTTTAACCCTTTCATCACTGTGGACTAAAAAAAAAGGTCATGGGGGAAGTAATTAACGTTATAGTACCCGACTAAATAACTTCAGGGTACCTCTGATAACTTCCATAAATTGTAATGTAGATGTTATATTTGGATGATCTGATAAGTTTAGCTTGTATACTACTAGAAATATCGAACAAAGTAGGAACTTTTAACGTGTTTTCTGAATGCTGAAATTTGTATCCAAAATGGCAGCGTTTAAAGAAATTTCAGAGAAGATTTATCGGAGGATTTTAATAATTTCGACCTGGTAAATTTGGATGAAAATGAGAGATGTATGGAGAGACAATCAACTGCACTTGTTGGTGACAGTGACGACGATGAAGAGGATGTTGAAGGTTTTGAACCAGAGGAATTGTACGCTCCACATGACTTTGTTTGGACAAAGCCGGAAAATCAAAGAGATTTGTTTCAGTTTTCTGACAGAGTTGGGCACACCTGAGTGTTAGATGGCTCCAGGAAAGCTTTTGAACATTTTCAAATATTCTATTCAGATGAAGTTTTTGGAAAAATTGTCCATTTAATGAACTTCAATGCAATGATCAAACGTGGCAGAGACAATATAGGTGTGTGGACAGGATCCTACCTTGGAGATCATTTTGGTTCATTTTTATAGAATTTTATTATAGACACCATGAAAGAAAGATTTGTGTTGCTACTCTGATTATTCACTAGTACATCTAGTGTCAATTGAACAAGTTTTGAGAACTTTCTAAGTTTTCTAAGAGGTAATAGAATAATTACTTGTATTTTACCTGTTGTGTTACCTGTTTGTACCTGCATTTTAACAGTTGTAATAGATATGCACATTTTTTGAATTTGTTTTTGTAGCCATTTGCTGGGTCAGCCCTCATCCAGACCTTGATTCCATATTTTGTCAGCTTCACTGGCATATACAGGCGAAAGGCTAATCTACCTCAAAATTTTATCATTGTTTCATCTACAATTACATTTTGATGAGGATTGTAGTTTTGTAAGCAGCAGTTTTGAATGGCGTCAAACACTGATCTCGCATGATGCAACTTGTCATGACAAGCTTGACGCCGAGGAGGATTATGACAACTATTATTTATATGAAAATATTATGATATTTTATCAAACATGTCTTTCTTCATGATCCTTCTCAAACTCTAAGGTTTCCAAATAAGGCATCTGATGACCTATACATGGCTGTCTCAGGGAGCTGAAGAATGCTCATAAAAACTCATTCCCATCCATGCTTTCAATTCTATCTCCATCTCTCCAGTTTTGGTCTCCTTTCTCCACATGCTTTCACCTTGCACAGAGATTGGTCTCACCTACAATCAACTGAAACAAAAATGCTGGAAAAAAAGTTCACAAAATTAAATTTGTTTGTTTCAGGGTCTATATCTGTTGTTGGCTCTGTGAATGGCCTCTTGTCAATGTGTGTTATGTCATTTATAATCCAGCGATCACCTCTTCCATCATTTTCTTCTCCATCATCTTCAACATTCTTATCCTCATCAATCTCACTATTATCATTAACTGCTATTTAAATGTCACTATCAATCTCATCTGATGAGAATCCAGAAAATTCTGTCAGAGTCTGTTAGGTAAAAGTCCACTCCAAGTGGCTGATTCTCGTCAATTTCCATTATTTTCAAATCAAAATAACTTCACTATTTCTGGCGCTATTAAAATCAATTTTTTTCCCTTCGTTCAGCAGAGTTCACTCTGTCTACTTAAGCTAAAAGTTTATTGGTTCAACTGTCTGAATAATTAGGAAATGGCCTGAAATCAACCATTTGCGACAACTTGTCGTGCGGGAAATAAGCCATGCCAAATACTGCCTCCCAAAATCTACGATGGGGATACAAGATAGATAAACTCTGCCTAGCTAATGTGGCACTCGGGAGATGAGAAAGGAAAAGTGTGAAGAGTTTTTGGGGCTCTAGGGATTAATAAGTTATGGATGATTTCTCTTTCTATTTGACTAGTCAGACGAGCTTTGTATGATGATGTGTATGCCTATTGCATGCTTCTTCTTCTTCTTGTTGAGCTTAACACCATTTTTCACACAAGATAGGCTATACATGGTGGCCAGTATTGATGGTAGAGGAAAAAAACCAGGAAATCCGCGGAAAGAACTACCAACCCACAAGAAGATACTGGCAAGCTTTCGATATCCACATTCACTCGAACCCACACAGACTGAGGTGAGATAGCAGTGATCCGTAATGAAGAGCGCTTTAGCCCACTTATTACAGTATATACATCCTATATCTGAAATAACAAGATTGCCATGATCTTTGAGTGATCTAAAATATTGGCAGGCATCAGAATTGAGGTCATTTCTGCTCTACTATGTGCACCTGTTTTACAAAATGTTTTAGATACTGAACGATTTCAACATTATCTTCAGTTAGTACAAGCCATATATCTACTTCTTAAATTTGGTTCAAGTAAAAATGAAGTTAATATAGCAGAAAAATTACTTCTTAGTTTTTGTGAAAATTTTTCCTTTTTGTATAATGAGTGTTATAGGACTTTAAATATCCATCAACTTGTCCACTTAGCTGACAGAAATCTGAGTCACTTGTATACTCATAGCTGCTTTTCTTTTGATGATAGAAATGAATTTGTTCTTAAAACAATTCGCACAACACAAAATATAGATTCACAGATAATAACTGGAATTTCTTTTGTTCGAAAATTACCAGAAATCAAAGAAAAATGTATATTAAAGGGATCAATTAAAGAATCAATATGTGATTCTATTGAAAATCCCAACATGCTAAAATGAGGGCAGAAGCTAGCTGAAAGTGTATATATTTTTTAGGTGCTTTTATATTTAGGGGTTTATAAAACAAAAAACTTGACAAAGTAGACTTTCATGCTTTAGTATTATATTTGGATTACACTGATTCCTTTCTCTCCTTTAGCAGACTAGAACTAAGACAGCAACTGATCTGTGGTATTGAACACTTAAGGATGATCAAACAAAATAATTCCAGTTTTCTATAGAAGTGCTGATAAAGTAGGATTTGGCCATGTATGTTCTTTTAGTGAAATAAATACTGGGATAAAATCTGAAATTGTAGCATTTGTAAATGAACTGAAATGTACAAATTATAGTGCAGACTCCAGTATTCTTGCAATAACAAAATTACCAAACAATGTTAAAATTATCCCAGTCAGTAACATTGTGTCATGGACTTAAACATTGCTGACAAAAAAGCTTATGGCAGTTATATTTGCATGTTTCCTAATTTACTGGAACCCAATTAGTAAGTTGTACAATCAGGATAGCTGTTATATTAAATTTAACAGTATTATAACATAATAAACTGATACATCTTTTCTTCCGTATTTCTTTTTCTTTTCAAATACACTTGCATGTTATTTTTTCTTTTAATAATAATTTGTTTAAAGACTTTGTTTGAAATCAGGATACAACTTGCAACCTAATTGCAAATATTTCAAAACCTGTGTGATTGTCGTACTTTAATGCATAAGCTTGAAATCTTTAAGATTTCAAGTTAAAAGTATGTCTACCTTTTTTCAGCAAGTTTTCAAAGTTCACATTTCTGTGTCATGAGCAGGAATTTAAACATAAGTGGTGGAATCCTGTTCATGGTGAAGCACCAGGAATCCGTGCTTAAATTACATGTACTGCTCATATAGTGGGAGAAATAGACCAAATTAAGTTAATGTTGTCTTCCAAAGAAAATAATAAGGCAGTTTTAGGAATCACTGAAATGAAAGTAAATGCTAACCACAATGATGATTTATTTCATTGTCAAGGCTACAATAAACCATTACGCAGAGACAGAGAGACAGCAGGGGGAGGTCTTGTATAAATTAGGGAAGAGGTAATGCAGAAAGGTGACTTGACTTGGAGTCAAAAGAAATTGAGAGTATTTGGATGAAAATTTATCAAAATAATGCAAAATCATTTCTAGTTGGTTTCATTTATAGGCCACCTTCCTCCAAGGCAATTTCGAAGGATAACTTTTTGAAACAAATGAAAAATATTTTTCCACAGGAGAAAGAAACATATATACCTGGTGATATGAATAAGGACCTTCTCAATACTCATATAAGGAAGAACTAGACAGAATTTATTGAATCATTAGGCCTAGTCCAGATGGTAAATGACCCCACTAGGGTAACAGAAACAGCAAGCACTCTTATTGATCACATTTATACCAACCTACCAGACAATGTAACTTGTGTTAACATACCAAAAATTGGTCTTAGTGACTACTATCCTACTTTTTTAACAAGCAAGGTTAAGTGTAAGAGAAATAAGAAATATACACACAAAACAATCACTTACAGATCATTCAAAAATTTTGATGAAGAACAATTTCTCAATGACCTATATAAAGTTCCATGGAATGTGATCCAAAATTTGGATGACATAGATGAACCTCTGAGGGTGTGGACTGACTTATTTAAGGATGTAGTCTCTAAGCATGCACCACTGAAAGTATATTGATTAAAGAATGAAATCCAATCTAATTGGCTTACAACTGAAATCCTAGATGCTATGAAATCAAGAGACCAATTCAAGGCTATGGGAAACCATGCACAATATAAAGTATGGAGAAAAAAAATAACAAGTATGATTAAAAAAGCTATACAAAATTATTATCATTGCTTGAAAACAAAAAGAGCGACAAAAACTGCATTTGGAAAGTCTTCAATGAACTCATTGGAGGAACATACAAAAATCAGATAAATAAAATTCACTCACTTCTGGTAAATGACACCATAGTCACTGATGATAATGACATTGCAAATGTTTTCAATGACTTTTTCACCAACATTACCACAAAGTTAAAAGAACCAGTAATTAAAAACAACTGTAATGAACTGAAAAAGTTCTGCAGCAGCAAAATCTCTAAGGAGGTATTTTTCTCTATCTCACCAGTCTCAAAAAACTTTGTTAAGAAATATCTCAGTGAACTTGATACTAAGAAAGCTACATGACTTGATCAGATTGGTCCACGACTCATTAAATCTTCTGCCTCTGCTATTGTAGATAGCATAGCATTCATAATCAATTTAAGTATTGCATCCTCATCTGTCCCCAAAATATGGGAAACTGCAAAAGTATCTCCTATTCACAAATCTGGCCCTAAGGATGATGCTGATAACTTAACTGGACAATCTCAATACTACCAAACTTGTCAAAATTGATTGAAAAGTATGTTCATGATTTATTTATAATCATATTTAACTAATCACCTTCTGCTATACCCTAATCAATCAGGCTTTAGACAGAAACATTCATGTGGGACTGCCTTGATCTCCCTAACTGATAAATGGCTTCAAGCACTTGACCAAGATAGAATAATAGGTTCTGTATTTGTAGATTTCAGGAAAGCTTTTGACATAGTGTATCATTAAATCCTTTTGAAGAAACTGAAAATCTACTAATGTGATGAAAGCACAGTTAGATGGTTTACTTCATTCTTAAGTGAGAGAACACAACATGTTTATATAAATAGTGAGAGAACACAACATGTTTATATAAATAATGTTCTGTCTGAACCTGGAACAATTAGATGTGGAGTACTAAAAGGCTCAATTCTGGGTCCATTACTGTTTATTTTATTTATTAATGACCTACCACTTGTATTAAAGGACTCAGTATCATCTACAGATCTCTATGCAGATGACACAACATTGTCAGACATCCAAAACACAAAGCAAGAACTCAAAAATTTCTTTACAGAATTCCCTAAACAAACTGGGACAACTGGTGCACATGCAATAGCATGGAGGTTAATACTGGTAAAACTAAAATATTACTTATCTCAATAGGGAACCAAAGAACAAAACTTGATAGTGATGAACTATGTTATACATGGAAGGATAAAAGGTTGCAAATGGTCTGTCACAATAGTCTACTTGGTGTTTTGATAGATAATAACCTATCTTAAACTCAAACCCACACAGACAGAGGTGAAATGGCAGTGATCTGTAATGGAGAGCATTTAGACCACTCAGCCACTTGTGCTACCTGATACAGACTTCATATAAAGTTGGAAAAAATATACTAACAATTCATGCCATAGAATTAGTCTTAGGACATAAATGCTGAACTATGCATCATTTCTCCTCTAAGATTTTGAAATTAGACCAGCAAAAATAGCTAGAAACTGTACCTCAGAGTTGATTGTAATTACAAATGTCATCACCATAATGTATGACATTTACTTACTTGGGCTGTATTAGGTTTAAAAGAATTGGAAAATGTTTAACACTGGGAGATATTATTTAATTCATTAATTAGCATCATTACTTCAATGCATTCAAAGCTTTCAGACACCATTTTGTTTGCTGGAGACATTCCCTCACAAGCTTTGAGAATTTTTGAATTCCTGAAAATGGCCCACACCAACACAGACACTTTCTATATGCACCAAAGATACTACCTCCAGCCAACAATTACACATTTTTGGAAGAAAAATATAAAAAAGATACTTTGAGAAAGTGAGGCATGGTGGTGGTGTAAGGCATGGTGGTGGTAGTATTGTTGTAGCTTGAGATTGTTCATGCTGACACCATCAAACTGTCAACATGCCACATAATGCCTCCTCATGAAAATTGATAAAAAAGATGTGAAAAACTTAGATATCAAGAAAATACAATTACACATACTAATTATAATAACTTTTCAATGGATCTCATTTTTATACTGAAATATATGCAGTAGTTTATATTTCCTACCGATTGTTTATGTTCAAAACTAAGTCATGGTATTGTTACAAATTAATAAGCAAAAATAATGTGTGATCTGTCGAGGTAAAGATGTTATTTAACTCTCAAATATTGACAGACTTCAGCTATGTAATAAAATGTACTTGCTCATTGCTGTCTTCCATGTGTTGATTTTATTGCTGTCTGTACTGGTAAAATGCTGTCTCAAGTACCTACCAGTCAAGACAAACTGTTCGAAACCTAGGATGATCAGCGTTACACAGCAATGCTTCACTAAAGCCAGTGATTTTGTCATATGTATTAGCAATTTCATGGCAGCATTGAGATTTCTCCATGGTGGGCATAACTTGACACTGCACAAAGACACCTGTATAAAAAAGGCACGTTATTTGATGCATGTCTTGTGTTTATTGGAATTAAATATTTAATACACACTAAATCTTGCAAAAAAAAACACATGCAAGGATCAGCAATATTGCCTAAAGTGTGTACCATATCAGGAAGTCTGAGTTTCATCTAACACATACCACTACATCTGTGATATCAATGTTATATTGGTGTGGTGAAAGTTTATTATAGTTATGAAGTTACACATTTTATTTAATCTGCTACTGAATCAACAAGAAAATTTATAATCAAATGTGCCAAAATGTGGCTGATAAAGCTTTATGCTGCATTAGAAGTCACCATGGAAGTATTGCGAACTTTCCAGACAAAGGACTCTGCCATGGTTTAATTGTGTGAATCAAGGAATATGCATATTTGTATACAGATATTTGAAATAAAGCAAGAATTGTATCTTTTCACGTTTCTGTTCTACTCATAAAAATGAAACGATAATGGAGGGGGAATTATAAATGTAACAATGAGAGAAATTAGCATCAATATCTCGAAAACAAGCCAGATCCAACTTACCATTCAGTATTGTTCAGTCTGTTGCCAATATATCGTTCAATTTCTTTTCTTTCTTCCTCCGACTCTTCATTTGTATATGGTTCATAACAGTAAGGTTCAATGCCTTTTTCACTACTCTTCTTGCCTTTCATCAAAAGAAGAGTAAGAATAATCCAATTCTGGTTCAACTGTCGCAACAAGTAACCATGCTGCTAGCCAACTAGAGATTCCTTTTGTGATGTCACAAGCTCGCATGTGTGTATTGGGTTGTTTGCAAAAGGTCGATCAGCTGTTTCCATAGATGTCGCATTTTGGTGATATTTAAGGTTCATATCTCCAAATCCAATGAATGAATGTATGTCCTGTCTTCGAAGTGTACTTGAAAGGTTGATTAAATCAAGATTGCCAAAAGTGGTATCACAGTACCAATTGTTTTTCCATAGACCTTAATGTTGATGTTTGAGCAAATAAATATATTTTCTATCCCAATTGTGCATGCACGTCACACTCTTTTCTAGGAAAAAGAGTGTTAAGACCATCAATCTGACAATGACAGAATCAGGTACTCCACTGCATTTAAGAGAGACAACTCTGCTGGAACTAGACAGGGTTATGAGTTTTCTAGTCACAACAGACTTTCAGTCATGTGTACCACATTTTCAAAAAATCATAAAAAATACAAAATATGATCTATATAGGAATTAACATAATCTCACATGCAGCCTAGAGGTTTAATTTTTATATAGCCTAACAAAAGTAAAACTCTCACATAATGCACCAATCACAGCTAATGTTGTTTATTTCTGAATGCAATGTTCCCTACACTTTAAGCTCCACCTACCAGGACTTGCATAATTGGTACCTAAAGCAAACCTTACTTTTTCCAATAATCTGTGAAATAATTCAGGACTGTATAAGTAACAAATGTACTTAGTCTCACTTGTCAAAAACAGTTGTACGAGGTATTATGCTGAGCACCAATTGAGGCAGCCATTAGTACTGTTTTTAAAGTCTTTGGTATGACTCGGTTGGGGTTTGAACCCATGACCTCTCGCATCAGAGGCAGACGCTCTAACCACTTGGCCACCAGAGCGGTTTCCAGAAGAATTTATAGAACTCTGCAGTGAAGCCATCTGAACCAGGACTTTTTCCATTTACCATCTGTTTTAGATACAAACCGCATTCAAGCACACACTTGCACGAATCTCTTTTTTGGCTGAGTTTAATACACCACTCCCTCGAAAACTCACGCCCGGATAACTCGCGAACCCGCTTATAACACGGTTTCCGGCATGGCTCCCAATTATTTTTCCAAGGAAAATATATTTTAAAATGTGTTAAACATGAAAAAAGTCGTGATAAGAAATTGTAAATTGGCAAATTTAACCTTGATACATAGTTCGTTTTTATCATCGAAAATGGTGATTACCGTATTTTCCGGGGTATAAGTCGCTACTTTTTTCGTTTTTTTTTTTCTTAAAAATGACGTGTGCGACTTATATGCAGGAGCGACTTATACGATAATTTTTTTTTAACGACTATGACTGATGCGCAGTGATGCTGTGCTTTAGCGAAATGCATCTGCCGGTATACGGGCAAGCCAATTGCTGTTAACTTACATACGGTACACATAAGTATTAGACTATAAGATTATCAAATTAAATGTCAAATAATATTTAGTTATATATGTGTTAAAATTTGTTATTAATAAATAAAAAAATATTGAAGTAATGATTGCTACTGTATTTCCTTTATTATTCGGTACGTACATCTTAGAATCTTTTGGTCTTAAAATTCAGGCGTTGTAAATTTCAGCATTTTCCCACCCAAGCTGCTAGTCAAAGTCCTTTGAACTTGCCGCCCAGCTATTGCGTCCTGTTTTTTCTTGATGTCCTCAAATAAATACAGAATGCAGAACTGGGATTATTTTGTTATTTTAAACAATGAATTATGTCACTGTAAATCGTTTCCAAGACCTCTGTTAGCGCTTCATAATTCACTTTAATTGTAGTTTATAAAAACACACAATCATTTTTTTGGTTGATTTCGCAACGACTTGTTATAATAATAAAAAAAACATAGCAGGAATATTTCCTCGGATGATTGCTCTAGTTTTAAACTCTGGATTAAGCCAAGACTGGCTTCCTGGAGAGAACTTTAAAGTACCAATAATTAATAATAATAAAAAAAATAACTGGAAGGCTGGTGAACAGTTTCAATTGTTAGGTGAATTCGCCTTGTTTTCGTTAATGTATTAAAATCACTGTAACATATAAAGTGCCTTTGAAGTTCGCTTGGGTTGTGGAAATGACCGATATATAAATACGTACCATTCATACAATGGAGCATTAATAAAATATAGTTTCACAATAACGTTGTTCGATTTAAAATTGTTATATTAGCGTAAGTCAATAAGTTTTGTTTTAAATTAAATTCGTGCCATTTATCATGGCACCAAGAACTAGAAAAAAATATGCAGAATTTAAGTTAAATGTCGTTACATTTGCGAAAGAAAACGGAAATCGTGCAGCAGAAAGAAAATTCAACGGAAGCGAGAAGATTGTGCGTGACTGGCGTAAAAAAAGAAGACAAATTAAGGTCAACAAAAAAAAAAAAAGCCAAGAAGGGAAATCGTAGTGGCAAAGCAAGTTTGCCAGTTCTCGAGGAGAATCTACGAAAATGGATTGTGGAATAGCGTGCTGCAGGTCATGGACTTTCAACAATTCAAATACGACTCAAGGCAAAGTCAAAGTCTATTGTAATACTGACTTTGATAAAACTCTCAAACAATTGTATAATATTTCTTACACGAAGTTGGAAATTACCAAGTCGCATGCAATGGCCAGCGGTATCAAAGACGTGATTATGATAAGTGCGGAGGAGCAACTTATACGCAGGAGCAATTTATACGGCGGAAAATACAGTATTGCCTGTAAAGATAGAATCTATATTGTGAAATTTGCATTTTTTCAAAATGTGAAGTGGTATTTCTCAAACGTGTCACAAACCGCAAGTGTTATCGTGTTCTAAATTATGTCGTTTTAAATTTTTAGACCCATTAAATTCATGTTGGTAATATTTAAACGTTGTGAATTTTTTTTCTTCCATTTTACTTCTACCGCAATAAAAATCTACACATTGTTCGATCGACATTGTTTTTTCGAAATGTGTCGATCTTTTGTATTTGAAAAAAACCCGTCTACTTTGGATCAAACAATAAAATTAGAATGTATACAATTCACCACAAAAATAAGTGACGTAATACACAACGTGTGAAGTACATGTGCCAAGCAAACGGAAACCAGGAGGAATAATGTTTAGATGATTTCCTCAATATACTGTAAGTTATCCTGAAATTAATGTTACTCTGTGAGGAAAAACTAAACAAAGTACACCGAAATGAAAAGATATTTATCCACTGTTAATCTTAGCGCAATTATTAATTGAGTATTCAACATGCCAAGCCACCCCACCCCCTTTTCCCTATGCGTCGATCCCATTGTTATATTTGTTGTTTGTTATAGGTCCCTCGATAACTCGCGCCCTCGCTTATATCGCGGTCAATGTTTTTGGACCCCAATGTCCGCGAATTATCGAGGGAGTGGTGTATTGTGATTAAATAATCTATTTTAGTTAAATAATCTTTTTTGAGTTACTCAAGTCTCCTTGTCGTCAAGCTGAACAATTCTATTATTGTACAATTTCATATAAAACTTTTTTTGGCTTTTAAAATATCTATTTGATCAGATATTTTTGTCCCATCATATAAAATAATTTCCTTTATTGTCTTATTGATGTAATTTCTTTTTTCAAGATTTAAAAGTTACTTTGTCTTTTTTCTCCAAATTCATACTGTCTAGCTTTATATCTTAAGATAGTGCTCTCTATGTATTTTTTCCTAGATTCCTCTAATGCTGATTTTTTTTCCTTTAACTTTTCTAGATTTTCCCCATCTATGTTATTCAACAGTTCCCCAGAAATTTCTATTATTTCCTGTTCAATGTTCTTTTTATTTTCCATGGTTCTCTTTTGTTTTCTTAATGGATCATTGCTCTAAACTGTTGGTCAATGTGGTTTTTGTCATATAAAATAAAAGTATCCAAGTCTATGTCCTGAACAGTATTTAAGTCTCTGCACCTTATAATTGATTAAGTTCTCAAGAAATAAAATCTCCTTTAACTTTCTAAAGAAGCTAAAATTATCATCATTGTAACCATTCAAATTCACGAAGGTTTTTTTTTGTTGCCATTAATTGTAATATCTAAAATAATAAACCTTCCTTGACTGTCACATCTTTCTCTATGAATTACAAATTTGAACTTATTTCTAAAAAATACTGCAACCCTCCAAAGCCAGCATGTGATTTTTTTGTAAGATTTTATACACTTTCTATGTAAAATCCTGTCAATATCAGACCAAAACTTCTCAATATTCATTGTTTTACCAAATGATACTATGACAATTTAAAAATAATGCCTAAGTATACTCATTACTGTAGTCACACTTTGAAGTCTGTATTACCTTTAGGTATCATGGCACCAATTGTTTTTTTGTCTTGTATCTCAAGATAATTCTGTTTCAAAGGATATAATTGGTGGTGTAG